>CM052140.1:12108792-12256154 GCA_028454255.1 Halictus ligatus
AAGTGCGACGAAACACGACGAGGCAAACAAGAACACGAACGAAATCGCAACGGAACGGAACCAATTAGAAATGGCATCGTCACGTCGCATATTGCAACTTTTAAATTTTGTGAAGAAAAAGCAAACATCCCTTTACTATAAGCGTCGTCAAACCCACTGACAATGAGACAAGGCATCGGCATCCACCACTGGTGCCTTCGTATACACTAGTAAAGTATGCATTTATTAACGTAAAACTCAAAATCTTTGTGTTAAGTTTCTCTTCCAATTCAGATCGAATCTTTACGTTCCGACGGAAAGTATAGCTGTAAACCAGGTTGCGATAGATAAATTGTTATTCAGCTGTTGGTCAGGGGCAAATAGTAATTATTAGCTTGAAAGAAAAGGGTTTCACATTTATCTCCACAATTTGAAAATTTCCATTACAAGTTGAATAGTGGCCGAATGTTTAACTATTCCGTATACAGTTTTATTGCAACAATAACGTTCGAAGCCATCAAAAAGTAGAAATTGTTAATTCTGCAGAAACAACCGCAGTCCAATTGTTCTATTACAATATTAAATTCCTGTTCTGGCATTAAAATCAATATCCTGCTCCAACTGATCGTCAGACTGCGGATTTTCCAGCAAACTAAGGACTGTCTGCAATCGTTTCAGCCCGCGGGGGCTACGCAGATGTCCATTTCCGTTATTAAATTTTTTAAATTCATCAAATGTTTGTCGGAAATGCATAAACTCCGGCTTATCGGTATAACAAGTTTAATATTTCGGTCGCCGTTGAATCGGTCAACAGTAAGGACGTAGAATTTTCCTTCCGAACAAGGATTAATAACGTCGGTCGCGCAACAAGGTCGTCCGAGTCAACAGAGAACGGCGGTATAAGAACAAGATCTCGTTAAGGTAAATCCAACGAGCAAACGAAAAAAGAGGCTGCCCGGATCGACCAGCTACGCCAATGCGCCGTCCACCCCTTGGTCAGGGGTGGTTTTAGGGTGTGTAAGCCTACGGTAGTGAGAGGAGAAAAGACGGAGGTTCGGGGAGGGGGAGGAGGGTGGAGAGAGGCGGAGGGAGGAGGCAGAAAAGAGAGCGGAATCGGACGTGTGCGTGCGCTCTTACGCACCCCCTTACGTGTATCCAGGTAACGTACACACTTTTGCATAAACCAGCTGGCGACCACAGGCGCAGCCCGGTACACCCACGTAACACGTACAGGCCGGGGGAGTAGGTTGGCGGCAGGACTCGGCGTGTATCCACACATAAATTTCCGCGACGCAACTGTGTGCTCGCATGTGTGCGGCCGAGGGTACGGAACACGGAGTAGCCGCGCGTCCAGGCGAAGGTTTACCCCCGGAGAAACGGCAAACAAGGACGAGCAACTTGTCGTGGCTGTTGGAGGAAGGAAGACAGGGAACGGCACAGATCGCTCGGAAGAGGGAAAACGGCACAGAGGGAGCCGAACGGGAAGACAGAGAGGGACGCAAAGACGGACAAGGGTCGGAGGTTGGCGGTGGACGGGGGTGGGTCTATCTCTTGCACTCCTAACTAACATGTATTTTGCATAAAGCTTACATTACTTGAATTACAATGCTCCAGTACCGTCTCATACCAGCCCGCTCCGAGCGAGCGCGCGCGCGCGCAAGCTCACGCGGCCGCCCCTTATATCCCGGGACCAGTCCAACCCTTCGTCCTTCTGGAGGAGAGACGCTGCCATGTAAATTGCTTCCAGAGCCAAGTTTGCGCGCAAGTGCTCGACGTGCGTGCGTGTGATCCGTCAACGGGACGCGAGAGTGTGTTTCACGGCCGGCACGCCGTCGCTCCGCTCCGCACCGCACCGCACCGCACCGCACCGCACCGCTTCGTACCGCCTCCGCACCGCTCCGCACCGGTTCGAATACGCGGACCGCGTCGTCGCGCCGACGGGTCAGTGTTCGTGAGGGTGATTCTGGACAACGCGCCCTCCACTCTATGCTATTAGGTACACAGACACGACGGCGAGGGACCGGCGGGGAAACGGGTGCCGGTATCGCGCGAGGGGAAATTCATTAACTCAGTCATCCCGCGGTGAAAGCGTTATCGGACGCGATATTATTCGAAAAAATAATAACCGGACACTCCGGAGTCGGATGGCTGACGGCGAAGGCGATCCGAGATGGATGAGAACTGCGTTCGCTTTTGGATCATCGACGAAATAGAGGCGATAGATGGAGCGTTCCACATTACGATTATTTATTAACCCTCCGGTCTACGCGACCTTTTTTCTCGGTTCAATAGAACTACTCTTTTAGCCTGTTTAACTGCTTGCTACTAACTCGGATAAGTAACCGTGACAATAAATACTGTAACCTGCAAGGCTAATTTTATTTACATGTAGTGCAGCGTCATATATAGAAATTTTATTTTGCATGGACAATTGAAAATTGTACCACAAAATTTCAGTTTATTCTATGATGCAACCGATCCGCTTAAATAATATTCTGGAACGTTGTGTTTTCATTCATGTTTTGGAATATAGCGCCTGAGTCTTCATAAAACAATCATAAAACTAGAATCAACTTGACGTGGTGTAGAATAGTTGTATGTTATTACAACTTGTAAGAAAAGTGTATCGTCAGAATTAGAACAACACAAAGTCGAACTTGTGACGCAGTAGTCCAAATTTATACCACTGAATTTCCAGCGATATCCCTGACATTTTTGTAAATAACGCCACTCGTAAATATGACATACCTACATTTAACATATAATATATGCATGAGATACAAATATTGACCCCGCAGCCTCCTCGTCGAGTATTTTGGATTATTCTGATGCCAGTGGCACACATTTCATTCAGAGTGTAATAATACATCGATATAAAATTGTACGAACTCTCAGAGATTCGTTGTAAAAGTGTTAATCGTTTTTAATACATGGTGCCTTAGATAAAATGTTGAATTTGTAAAATTTTCAGGATTATCTCAATGAAACTTACGTAGGATATAGTTTTTATATAATACTGATGGCAAGGTATAATATTATGTATAATAGTGTTCTGGAAAGCAGATTTGAACGAGTAGGATTTACCGATTGTTTTGCTTCCTAAAATGACTAGCCTCGGAGAAATTATACAGTTTTATTTCCATGTTCATTGATTGGACTATCTCTTTATCTATTTAAATTCCAAACAGTAATTGCAATGATTCTAGAACAATCCATCCCAAAGTATACTTCATTAATTATATCGATACAATTCGAACAGGGTCAATAAAATGCGAATCGTTGTCCCAATTACAGGACTAGCGGTAGCGAAAACAGAGGGATCAGTCAGCGGAGAATCTCTCGAAGAAGAATTTAACAAGACTCGATTTAAGGATTCGCCCTACTTTACCGTTTGCTGCAACTAGGTCATTTATTTTTAAGTTACTTTAAGAAAACTAAAACTTGAGCTTCCCCCGCGACTTCGCAGAAGATTTTACACGCCACTCATCCGAAGCTTCGGATTCTTAAAAAGAGTCTCTCTGCAAGAAAAGTATTGCAGTTCCAATTTTAACTTTCGACAAACAATCGATCTCGCGAGCGTATTAATTAACACGACAACGAACTTTTTAATTCCTCTCGTTGTCGAAGCAGTCGCGAGATTCGTAATTAAAATAATTGCTAAGCCGTTCGTCGAAGGAACCAAGCGCGAGAGGTAAGATCGCGCGATGAAAGGAACGTTTTCCGTTTTCTGTTTAAAAAGCAGAAAATTATTGTTCGTATTAAAGTACAATCGACGCGAACTCGCTCGCGTATCCTGGCAGCCGGCGAAGAAAAGAATTCCTCTCGAGCGCGCAGAGCGCAACCTTAATTCTTCCTTTCTATGTTAAACACACTTAAATGAGTTTCCTGATATTAAAGAGATTCCTGTGTTTCTTTCCCCGGAACTTTTTCATTTCTCCGTTAAACCGTATCAGCGCGCTGCGCGCACCGAAGGGGACAACCGTTGACCCCCCGTCGATGGGGGGTCGCCGATCTATTTCCGTACGAAAACTGCTGGAAAGTATGAAAACTTCTTTCCGCGGCGAAGAATAATTTTCTTCGGGACGTAGCCGGCAAGAGCCAGGGGAGCATCCCTTGGCTGGACAAGAGCCCTCGCATCTCGGCGTCTCCCTTCCCGGTTAGCCCTTCTCGAACCGGTTCTTTTCTTACGTATTACTCATGCTCACGTACGTTCGAGCCGCGTCTATTCCCGCGCACGGGCCCCCGAAGAGAAAGGAAAAAGAGTGAGAAAGAAAGCGAGAAAGCGCGAAGCACGAAAGAGAGCCGGACAAAGACGAAGAGTTTTCACGTACTAAAAAAAATCATTTTCCTTCGCACGCAGAACAAACCACAAAGACTTTTCCCCCGCGTGCGGAAGCCCTTATCGGTTTTTCACCTCGCAGATCCCTTTGCCCAGGCAAGTTCTCTCTTTCCATTACTCACGCTCGCGTGCTCTCCATCGCGCGTGCCCAGCATCCTATGAAAAAAAAAAAAAAAATAAAAAGAACCAGTCCCGAAGAAAACAAAGACTTTTCAGCAGGTACTAAAAAATCATTCTCCTTTTTCTCTTGGCTCTCTGTCTCTCGTGCGCGCGATCGAGAACACGGGGTGGAGTAAACGGGGCCGACACATCTTCTGCGCGAAGCTACCCCGTTGGACAAGCCCTTATTGGCTTTCCTCCAGGCCGACGTATCCCTTTCGACCAGCTTTTCCTTGCATTATTCACGCCTGTGTGCCGCGTGTGGGCATGCGTCGGCGAATGTGCGTAACGAGGAAAACTAATGCCCCGTGGTTCTGCGACACAACGGACATATTGGGTACGATGATTCCGCGTACGATCATTACCGCCTTCGTCCTTTCTTCCTCCCGACAGCATGGCCCCGAGCTGCAAGATCCGGTGCTACCGGGCTACCGTTTACGTGTCTGCCACAGAGCTACGACGGCAACGGCTACCGGCGTACGCGTAGGCGTGCGTGTTTATCGATGTGCGAACAACCAGAGAAGGGGCCTGCGCTGCGATCCTGCTCGCACAATGGAAGACGATACCGGTAACCCGATGACAACGTGTAAATCATCGGCGAACACCGCGTATCGCTTTCTACGGGTGAAACGATAAGTTCAACATTACCGAGCCGGCCGCCAATGACAAACGCTCCTCGGTTCACTGGCTGATCATGTCCTCGCTGCTAGACGGGCTGCGGTGGTGCACCTTCGGGAACCTTTCCAGAATTCATTGTTTCGCACCGAACATCGATTCACAATTGTGCATCCTATTGAAATTTAACACTGGAACCCACCGAGTCATAAATACGACGAATGTCTATTGCTTTGTAATCGTTACAATATTACGTTTATTCGAACCTCATACCATTTTTATTCCGACACGTGCTTCAATGAAGAAGTTGATCGAAACAATTCTGATGGGAACATGCTTAGAATTTCAGTAATTGTGAAGGAAAAAATTAGGAACCAGTCATTTTGAATGGTTGTTCTAGTGTTGAAGGAATATTTATGTTTGAACGAGAAACGAATTAATAGGAAGCAAAACGTGACTAACAATACGATTTATGACGTATCAGAGGGGAATTTCGAAGATATTTGATGACACTTCTCCTCAGCTTGAATTTTTAAAACGTTATTGAGCATGACATTTCGTCAACTTTGATGGTCTATATTTCGGTAACCAATCGATATCTATAAATAATTCAATCTGCATTCTACAATAGAAGCACATCTGCGGTGGGGACAGAATGCAGTCGTATACAAGGTGTGTACGAAAAGTTCGGGAATTTTGTTTATGGTGATACTGTTACTGTTACACGTGCTTCAAGGAATTCTCTTCAAAGTGGTCTCTTTTACATGTTATACACTGGTGGGGAATTATTTTATGAAAGGACTCGAAGTGTTAACACTGGAACTACCGAACCAGTCAAAATGACTAGTTCCTAATTTTGTCATTTACAATTACTGAAATTATGAAAATGATTTCATCAGAATTTTTTGAACGGGCTTTTTCATTGAAGCACAAGTTTTTCTTTCACAATCACTGAAATTATAAAAATGATTTCATCAAAAATTTTTGAATGGGCTTTTTCATTGAAGCACATGTTAGAATAAAAATGGTATTAGGTTCGAATAGATGTAGTCTTGTCGTGATTACAAAGCAATATTCATCAGGTGTACTTATTACTCGGTAGTTCTAGTGTTAAAAATGGCCGAAGACGTAAGACACCGTTATGGTAAAAGAGCGATCACTCAATCAAAAAAAAAAAAAAGAGTATAGATGATGGCGTTTGATCCGAAATGGATTAAACTTGTTTAATCACATCCCCGAACCCTAGATTCTAAAGTATCACCTATCGAGTTTCACGCATGATGTATTCGAACTTTTTGAACCTCCGTTGTATTTGGAAAATTTTTGCCAGCCTTTTGAGAAAACGCGTCACTGCGCGCCGAACGCAAACTGGTGGGGGAGATTAATGTGCGAGGGATTGCGGGCGATCTTTAGTACGCACCCGGTGCTGTGACGATTTAACCGGGAATGCGTAATTGGACTTTGTGGTCCTACATATTGGATGATTCAGAAATAGGGGTGCAATCGGGAAGTAGCTTTTCTACCGGGTTGAACGGAAAGTTCCCTCCGTTTTGAAGAAACAAACGAATTAAGGTTTTTCTTACAGTGAAGAATGCAAGATTTATTTCACAACGATGGTCTGATCGAAGTTTAATCAACACGAACGCCAATGTAATTAGTTTAAAACAATCTTTCCGTTCAACCCTATAACACAGTACAACACAGAAACACAGTACAAAATTGTTTCATACGAGGCTCTATTTTCGAATATGTTATCAATTGTAAAAATTCATTTATTTTACATATTTACGTAGAGATACGCGGATTTATGAACTATTACTGCAACATAAATCTCATGTTAAATCATACGAAAAAATTATCCACTCTTCTCTATTCAAAACTATCCTAATTTTTTGTTATTGCAAGCCACGAACAGTCCTCCAAACTTCATAATCTACTATAATGGAAGAAAGCTTTATTCTGGAATTCCACCGTACATCATCAAATCAGATCATCACAGAGTCAGTATTATTAACCCACTATAACTAATTCTTGAAGTTAGAATAATTGAATTATGCTTATACCAAAATATTCTATATCGTTCAATTTTTCCCATTATTCAAAGCTTTGACATTTTTCAGTATGTGGAAAACCTCTCGTCCGTGTAGAGTTCATCTCAAATAAAGTAGGTTAATTTGATTGACCTACAGGATAAGCTAACAGGACCCTTTGAAACTCCTTCGAATTAGACAAAAGATGTCTACCTTCATACCGGCTGTCGGATAACGCTCGTGCGTAAAATTATTAGATTAGTTTCTCGATTCGTGCTACAACCTTCTCGATTGAATGTCACCCAATGAAATGTAGGGGTACACATGTGCAAGTAGGTTGAAACGTTACGGACTCTCGAAATCCAGCAGCGAGCATTACGGGAGCGCGGAAAATCAAGCATTGCAAACTTTTACATTTAAATGACCCAGGTCTTCCACCGAGTCGGATCCGCGGTACGTACGGGAGGACATCGTTACCTTCAGCAAGATAACTTATTTAAGGCAGACAACGTACAAGACTCGGCGTACACGGCTGGCGAGCAGGATGAGCATTGGGCTACTTTGTATGTACGCATGCTGACATCTTACCCACCCTTTCAACCGCCTCCGCCTTCCTTCAACGGTGGCCGAAGAGGAGGAGAGGGTCGCGAGATCAATACTGGCGCCCCCTGGACCAGACCCGCCACCGACTCCCCTTTTCTCACCCCCTTCCTTGCCCCTCAGGGAGAGAGAGGAAGATAGAGCGAGTGAGAAAGACAGGGAGAGAGAGAGGAGAGGGAGAGAGAGAGAAAGAGAAAGGAGAGCGAGAGGAACGAGGCCCACGCGTGTAAGAGCCGGACCTCTTAGAATCACCAATCCCCAAAAACCCAGCCGCCTACGTCGCTGCCTCACGGCCACCGCCGTGGCAACCACCCTCCGAACATCCACTCTCACCCTTCGTTGCTTTAAAGCGATGGAGTCGTATTAGGCTAGCTGCGTGGACCCGCTAATACCAGGAAAACTAGCTCCGATTCCTCCAAAGGTCATCCATAACCTCGATATCCAGAAAAAGTCTCCTCTCGATGGCCGTGGTAAATTCTCGGTCACGCAATATTCGAGTAGCAAAGACGAAGTGAACGCGACGATGACCCGCCTGAATGCTAATATGGGAAAGACTATTGTCTCTGATATTAAAGGGAGCTCTGGACCCCGTCCCTCGTTCTAAGGGGGAGCGAGTGTCCCGGCGAGAAATTTTTATTCCTACGGAGTTTCAAAGTTCCAAAGCCAGGCTGGAGAAGCGTCTTCCTCCTGGCAACCCTTTTCTGGACCAATCCGTGTTCTACCCTTCCCGTGTCTCTCGCGGAGCATCACGATGATCCCCTGTTTAATCATCCTGATAACTTATGCTGGTCTCTTTTGCAAGCCGGCAAAAACTCCGGGGCAACCTGGACGCCGGCGAACGGCTGAAGACGGACACTCCTATCATTCCGTTAGCCATCGTGAGTTTTTGCATGGCAATTAATCCACGGAGGTAATGGTCCTGATCCTGGCCACCTGGTGCCCAACGTCCTGTAGGACAATGGCTCGTCCTGCGCTCTCTCGTCCTCCTTTCTTCTTCCGCGTTACGACTGGCTTCTGGTCCGGCTTTCATTAAGGGGGAACCGTGAGATGATGACCTGCATCTCGCGTCGCAGCCTCGTCACCGTGTGAATGCTGCAGGACCACCAGCACCCGTGTACCTATCTGCATTGTTCAACAACCCGCTTCTGGCCAGTGGCATTTTTCGTAATAAACTGCCCGGCGAGCTCCTCAAGCCGCGAAAATTTAGAAAGAAGATTACTCTCTCAGTCTGCCGTAAAATTTCCGTTCCGCTGCCATGCTGGCCCGGCGAGCACCGCCGACGCTAACGAAGGGAAAACCACGTGGGTAGGGGTGAGATTCAATACTGCGGACGCGCTCGTTCAACTAATCTGAAATATCATAGCAAAAGAAATGTATGATACTACTTAATAGTAAAAGTAATGTATAATTGACCGATGGATTTTATGAATGTTAGGTCATCTCATCGGTAGATGATAAAAATCTCGTGACAATGACCAGACGATATTGAAGATGCATTGGTGATTGTTCATCGGGATAAGGAATTAATTGTACTGTAACATACTGAGAAAAATTAATTTTTGTTAGGAGAAGGAAGTAAAGGGGCTAAAGGAATAACAACTATAATAAATTTTATCGTTGCAGTTTTGATTTCTTTGATTAAATTACTTTGATTTCGCTAGGTTTTCCGGGGGCTCAACGGTGAAGATGAAAGGGTGAAATGTGCCCTCAAACCAAATTGATCTTTGGTCATACCGTTCCATAGGGCTCCCAAAGAGAGCCCTACTTTTAATACAATATAGTTACAGAAAAGTAAAGAAACATATTAAAAAATATTTTATCAACTACGATGAACTTTATTTTAAAAAATCCGAAAAAATTAAGAATATTTTTTTCGACAGCACCTCGCTATTGAATTTTTCTAAAACCAGTATCTCCGAAACTTGGATGAGAAATATGACTTTTACCGAGTTTTTTGAAATTTCCAATTTGCAATATACATTAATAATCACAATAGGATGCAACTGCCATAATAATTGACATTCTCATTTCACACGAATTTGACGCAAGTGGTTGTGAAATTTAATTCTGATAATTGATAAAAGTTGGCTGGACGAGTGCAGAATAAGGATCAAGTCGGTAAAACCGATGGTCCTTTCTCAGTTTTTGAGTTGTACTGTTTATCCAGCTGAATCGGACCTCGTGAAATAATTAACTGGAACACGAGCGTGTCCCCCAGGAGCGAAACTTCAACGGGGCTTCCGTTACTTCGTTCGACATTCGAACTTTCCTCGTCTCGATCCGATCTTCTCGGAGGGGTCAATTAATTTCTAAGGACTTCGATCATCCGGAGGTCCGTCCACGTGGATCCGTGACCTCGGCAACGTGACCTAGGGTTGGCCAGAGGTACGTTGCCCACCCTTTGACCCGTTGCCCGTCACCATTACACGGTCGTCAAAGTTAATGACACCGTAATGATTGGCCAACCTATAAGGTCCTCGCGAGGTGACCGTGGTCACCGAAGGAGAGGGATGCACGTGACGAGGTACGACGACAGAGAGAGAGAGAGAAAGAGAGACAGAGAGAGAGAGAGAGAGAGAGAGAGAGAACGGGGGCCCTCTGGATGACTGATGGCCATCACGCGAACAGTGGACAGTGCGATGTTAAAGGTCGGTTCTTCGGCTAATCCTGATTAATTGGGGAGCATGCCTCCCGTGCTTGTAGTTTTCTTTCCGTGCCGAGTAGTATTAAAGTAGGGTCATCCTAGAGGAGCTTGAGCTGCGGTTTCGGGCTTGTGGTCACTACATCCATTCACACTTGCACGATCTCGCAGCTCCTATTAGTTTCAGGGCGAGCCGGGCACAGGTGATCGCGAAAGTGAATTAAATTGGACATTTTCGAGAGAAAAAGTCTTTCTTAACACTAGGTTTACGGGAACCGTCAGAATAACGGGTTCTAGAATTCTTACTTCACAATGATCGAAATTGTAAAGATACACGAATGAGAAATTGTGAAACAAATTTATTTCTTTGGGTATACAGTGATTTCTCTGTACATGTCGTCAAGGTCTGGGTGATAAACGTCGCGGAATTATCCCCACTACCGCGGGGTATACCTCATGAGGGGCCGCGAAGCTCGAGAGATGTCTCCTGGACGACACACGACGCTGGCAAGGCCCGTTTTGCTGACATATATCGAGAATTCACTCTCTACTGTAAAAGAAATGGCTAAAAATTGGGATAGATACGTTTTTTATTTCTACAAAATAATTTACTTAGTTTAAGTAATTTATTTCTATAAAGTATTTTTAAATTACATTGTACAACTCATTCATACTCGGTTTCTGGTGAATTAAACTTCCGTTGCGTTAGGTACAACAGAAAAATTATCGCGTCCAAAAGAAGTACTTTCAAAAATACATTTTACAAAAATTGATGAATAAAGTAGTGAACAGTTTCGTAAACATTCTCGATGATATAGTTACCAAAATGCTCGTGATATATTCGTGCTGTCGATGTGAGAATGAAATTAGAAAGACGAGACCGGTGGAAGTAATGTGATCCTTTTAATTTTGTTTTTACGTTGTTATTCTGTACAAATTGGTATGTGTAACATGAATACGGTGTAAAAGGAATGATATTACGTCGTCCGCCGATTTTACTATCTCCTCCCGTGGAAAATACTTGAAGGAATATCTAGTAACGTGCTGCTCGGCCAGCATGGACAGGATTGGTGCTCCGGGAAAGGAGTTTGGAAGTTAGGCTATACCGAAAGTTTACGGTGAAGCGGTCCTATAACCGAGAGAATCAGGGTATTCGAAGGTTGGAAGCGAACAGCAAAACCGAGCCTCATAATCGCCGAGAATGTAACCGAACCTTCGTCCGTGTCAAATACGGCATTGAACTTTATTAATTACGCGGTCGCATCACGGAAATTCGATTAACCATTCATCGCGACGATTCCTTGCTATTAAAAAGTTAACTGTCACCATTCTGTAAACGGAGAACGTCTCACATTTCGTCCAAAACTAGTTCCGCATCGAACATTTGAAAATTACAACAAACGAAGATGATAGGTAACGTAAAATCATCGTGTTAGATTATTGGAAAAGTTCGTACCCGATTTAAACGTACAACACAAGTGGAGAAACATCGTTACAGAATAAAACATTTGAAACAACAGATTTGTTAGTCATAGACACCGCCATTTTCTAAAATTCAGGGGTCCACTGCCGGGAGGAGTTAACTCTTTGCACTCGGCGCTATTTCCATTCTAAAACTAAATTTTTCTTCCGTCTTAGAATATTTTCATTTTATTCATATGAAGCTGACCCGATTTCCACATACAATGTTTAAATGTTTAGTGATCTATTAAACACAAATATTGTAGTGCAACAAATATTTTGTAATATTTTTTGAAATTTCTTCGAAATAATGCCACAACAATTTCTAGTGGTGCTTCAGAGCCACCACTCGAGTGCTAAGGGTTGAAATATTGAAAAATGAGACTTTTCCGTTCTTCCACTTCGTGGTGTCTAAAAATGAAATATTTTCTTATACACGAGTCACTTAAGAGGTCCAACAAAACGTTTTAAGCACACGTCCCATCATTTTGTCCCATTAATTTACATTTGTGTTGTCCCATCGTTTTGGCGTTGAGTGTACTCACCGTCCCGATAAAGTCGACGAAAAAATCGTGAGGGTCCCGGCGCGCAATCAATTAACTCGGATCGGCGATCGAACGTCGCAGCTGTCAGCCCTAATCTTCTGTCGCGAACAATCATTAGCGTAATAGAGCGAAGGGCATCGGGGGCGTAATATCCATGAATCGCCGTTAGGAGCGCCATTCGGCAGGAAGGATTCCAGATACCGTGTCGTAAAGGAGCACGTGCACCCCGTGAGAGGATCCCGAAGCCGGCCGGGCCGGGTCGGGCCGAAAGAAGGTGAATTCGCATCCGGCGCCGTCATCGTCCAGGACGGAATTGAATTCCGTGCTACCCCTTCCACCGTGGCACCGTGGCCACGCCGCACCAGTCCAAGAAGAGGTGTTTTCGGCGAGGACCACAGGTCACAATCTGGGCGTTGCCCAATCCTATCCGATTTCAGCTGGCAGGTCGACACGGCACACGGGCCGCTGGCCAGAAATTTTCTATTGTTTGCAGGTAAAACGCGTACGCTCGTTACAGGCCACTGTTCGACGGACTCATACGTGTATACGGTTCTCTCTTGCTCTCTCTCTCTCTCTCCTCTCCTCTCCTCTGCGACTCTGTGCGTGTACGTTTCTTGGGGCCAGAGAGCACGTGCTTGTCAGAAGAACTGCTCGCGGTCAAACGGCAGGGATGACGGGGGTACGTTGAACGCCCTTTGAGAATATGTAGCGAATCGCGGCCAGCCAACGGACCAGGCCGACTCTGATGACCAACAAAAAAAAAAAAAGAAAGAAGAGAGAAAGAAGCTTACAAAGCTACTCCGCGTAGCGCGCGGCGAGGAAAAAGCGAGCAACTGTCGTAACGGATAATATGCAAATTATAAGAATTTTCAGGCGCCGCCGGCCAACGGATTTTTCGCGTCGCGAGCTTTGACGAGGGCCTCCCTCCGGACTTTTCGTGCGACCACCGAATACGCGCTTGATTGAAACGGGACAGGGTTCTCTTACCCTTATCTGCTGACGAACGTGCACGATGTCCTCGGCATTTGTTGATTCCTACGTTTCGTGTCCCCAGGTGTGAAACCTGGCATCTGTACTCCACTGTGACGCTTCATGGAAAAGCAGATGACACGCGTCGGATTCTTCGTGGCAAGTACAGTTTTTCAGGAAATCGATTTTTACATTTTCCGAGTGCGATCAATCGTTTAAGTTAATGGACCGCTTCGCACCGCGCTGACTTTAACGAATGTTGTAATATTGTTACAAAAGACCAGATTATCGAGTACTCTTTCATACGTTATTACTAGACTGCGGATTTTATTATGTATTTATGACAAAAATAGGTAGGCTTGTTTTAAAACAGTAAAAACATTAGACAAATTTTCAAAAAATGCTGTTACATTATTTTCAACCTATTAAACATATTAAGAAAGAAAATGTGTTTCTATTTCACTCCAGTTTATTGCGATTCAGTTGCGGTTAGAAAATTTTTATTTTGCATACAGATTCGCAGTCTAATTATTACAGTAGAGCTTTGCTTGTTGCACGAAACGGGACCCGAAATGCGTGTAAAAATCGAGCCTGTGCATCAAAAAATGTAACCAATGATTTTGTCATTCTGGTGGACAGAATCGCAATTTTTACAATTTTATTTTCTATTTAAAAGACGATGTAATTTGTGAGCCCACAGACTAGTGTCTCTGTCTTGGAATTCTTCAATGAATTCTGGTTTTATAAGAAAACCTCTGACTTTAAAAAAGAAAATCGTGCACTGGAGGGTTAGGAATTACTTTAATAAACACATTGGCGAGCACGCTTTCACATTTACAAACGTATACATGAATTTCTATTAATATTTTCGAAATAAAAAGATAAGATTATTCAGATCGTATAAAAGTATAATTATAAAACCACGTGCAAGAGAAATTCATTTTTCGAACAATACTGCAACGTATGTATATTGTGTATGAAAAAAAAGTGCGAACTCGATAAAAGGGAGGGACAAGTGTTGAAAGGCACGCGGCCATTCGTTGAGCGTCGTCACAATTAATTTCTGTGTTTCTGAAGGAACCGGATTGGCTCTTTCCTAAGGAACAGGTGTTACTCTGTATGACCAGGGTGTTTTCAGGATCAGCTCGTTTAAAACAATCTCTGGACCACGTTTGGCAGCACGTGCCCCGGTTCTTCTTGGCAGGAGGTAACCGGTTCTTTTCCTTTTGTGTTCCCTCCTGCGACAATGACCAATGGTCACTCGAGTTCCAATAGCCCCGGTATTCAGGAGATCTAGCACGTGCCTCGTCAGCTCGTCTTAATCCGAAGATTCGCACCGGAGACACGTCGAGTGAACTTTCAATCGTTTCCTTCTTCTTCGCCCTTCGTCCTTGCACGTGGCCGCTGCAATAATCCTGTCCGCGCGTTCTATGATCCCACGAACTTTTACAATAAAGGAATCACGAAAACTTACGTGTCCCAGGATAATGCTATTCCTCCTAACAACAATTATATTATATGTTCGTCACCACAAGCAAAATACACTGCTGCGCATGCAAAATTTTTTCATTGACACATTAATCCTCGACAGCTTTCCTTTCGTGAAGACGGCGATTTTGATCTTGTGAGATCCGTCGAATGTGTCAATTAATAAATTCAACACCAAACATTTTTTTAATATTTTGTGGCATAGCTCCTTCTTGCAGCTAACCCTGCGTGCCAAGATAACTCTATTCGACCTGACAATAATTATATTCGTCACTACAAGCAAAATACACTGCTGCGTATGCAAAATTTTTTCATTGACACATTAATCCTCGACAGCTTTCCTTTCGTGAAAACGGCGATTTTAATCTTGTGAGATCCATCGAATGTTTCAATTAATAAATTCAACACCAAACATTTTTTTAATATTTTGTGGCATAGCTCCTTCTTGCAGCTAACCCTGCGTGCCAAGATAACTCTATTCGACCTGACAACAATTATATTCGTCATTACAAGCAAAATACACTGCTGCGTATGCAACATTTTTTCATTGACACATTAATCCTCGATAGCTTTCCTTTCGTGAAGACGGCGATTTTGATCTTGTGCGATCCATCGAATGTTTCAATTAATAAATTCAACACCAAATATTTTTTTAATATTTTGTGGCATAGCTCCTTCTTGCAGCTAACCCTGCGTGCCAAGATAACTCTATTCGACCTGACAACAATTATATTCGTCATTACAAGCAAAATACACTGCTGCGTATGCAAAATTTTTTCATTGACACATTAATCCTCGACAGCTTTCCTTTCGTGAAAACGGCGATTTTRATCTTGTGAGATCCRTCGAATGTKTCAATTAATAAATTCAACACCAAACATTTTTTTAATATTTTGTGGCATAGCTCCTTCTTGCAGCTAACCCTGCGTGCCAAGATAATTCTATTCGACCTGACAACAATTCTATTCGTCATTACAAGCAAAATACACTGCTGCGTATGCAAAATTTTTTTATTGAAACATTAATACTGGACAGCTCTCCTTTCGTGAAAACGGCGATTTTAATCTTGTGAGATCCGTCGAATGTGTCAATTAATAAATTCAACACCAAACATTTTTTTAATATTTTGTGGCATAGCTCCTTCTTGCAGCTAACCCTGCGTGCCAAGATAATTCTATTCGACCTGACAACAATTCTATTCGTCATTACAAGCAAAATACACTGCTGCGTATGCAAAATTTTTTCATTGAAACATTAATACTGGACAGCTTTCCTTTCGTGAAGACGGCGATTTTGATCTTGTGCGATCCGTCGAATGTTTCAATTAATAAATTCATCATCAAACAATTTTTTAACCCGGAAGTATTGAAGTTTCTTTCCGACCAGGTCCAAGCTATTTTTCATACGAAGAGAAACTGTGGACTCGACATTTTTGTATCAAGTATAGAAAGGAAAATATTTATATTATTAATTGATTGGACCCAGTAAGTAAAAGTGCCACGCCGCTTACACGGCGGCATTGGTCCGTTAAGGGTTGATATTTTGCAGCCACCCCTCAATCAACAAATTATCCCAGGACATCAATATCGTTTTGTCTCTTACTGTGCATAATCGCTACACGTTAACTGTGCATACACGCGTGTATTTGCCCTAGAAACTTAATTATCCTGCAACCTGATCGATCCGGTTAATCGAAAGTCTATTGTGCCGGGAGTCAGAGTAGGTTGACAAGCGTCATTCAGAAAGTTGTCAGAATTTGTTCGTACATTGTGCGTCGGTTTACGACTGCTCCTACGGCCGACATCGAACAACGGGTTCTCCGGTTTTCGAGGAAGCGGTCACCCTTTTCATTTTCCTCGTGCGCGCACAATGCCGCGATCAACGCGATGAACGACGCGCGACGGAAATCTACATAGCGTGAGCGCACGGTGAACCGGATAATATTCTTAACCGTTGATTTCGGCTTTAGAAAGACGCCTCGCGTCACGTCGCCGTGGATGGTATCGACGGGAGTACTACCCCCGAGGCCCCCGACGCTGAAAGAGGAGAAATACTTCTGTTGCGTCGCGCGACAAAAGAGAGAGACTCGCATTGTGCCGGTTGCTGGCTCGCGATTGTCGATCGTCCCCCCGGCAACGCCTCGTGAGGTGTATGCAAAATCCTCGCGTATAATTCCGCCGGTTTAATCCAATTTCCGCCCCGGTGCCGTTAATGTATGCCGGCCCTCGTTCGGCACACATTCGCGCGTCTCACAAAGTCTTTCCCACTGATCGATACAAAATCCCCAGGCATTCGATAATCCTAGGCTAGAATGGGCCACGGGGAACGTGCGAGAGCTCCCAACCGTTTCGTTCGCCGGCTACGTGGCAGGTTTTCTGGAAACACCGTGTCCCGACCTCCGATTCCGTGACTTCCGGCCCCTGTTCTAGATTCCCGTCGCCGATAATCGAAATTCGGGTGAATGATGCTCGCCGGCTACGAATCAACGACACGACAGAACATTCCGGATTAACATCCTCGCAATGCCAGTTTTTAGGTCACTTCTGTTCCTTCCGGTTTCACCCCGATGACTACCGACACTCGTCTGCGACGTTAGGTAAACGCCCTTTCGCTGGTTATGCAAGAATATGGTTGTTTCAACTGAGGATGGGAAGTACATACGTAAATATTTTTATTAGCACGTTGAGTGACGAACATCAATGCCAGAAATAGTAATAATTTAATTAATAAAACCGAAATAGGAAAGCTAGAATTGATCATAGTGGGCGCTACTTTAATCGTTTCGCGTTCTACGAATCCTAACAAAATATATTTTATTTGAATATATCACAATAAAAATGGATTTCTGAACTTGGCTTTTCGGAGTTTCGCTGCAGTTCTTCTTCGTCGAATTTACAATATATTGGACTCCGTCGTCCATGTTGCAGTTATAAATGGGAATCTCTTACTTATTGTTAGTATAACCTCCGTTCTGATTCCGTTTCTCGGTAAAACTGGAAAGAGTGTAAGCTAAAATTTTGAATGCAAAAATTAATATATTGTACACATTGGTGTATAGCTAATAACCATTGTCACCTGACTGAGAAAGTAAATTTATTTTTTATTATTAAGAAGAACGTATTAACTACGTATGTCAGCGAAAGTGTCAGGAAAATAGCAGAAAACAGCTGGATTGCTATATATAAACTTCCAGTTAATTTCAATAAAATCTTTTTCATTCGTATATGATGGAGAACACATTCGACCAATTTTCCGCAGAAACATTAAAGGTGTGCAACGGCTTGTGCGATCAACGTGATACACGAACCGTTAATTACCGTCAAATTAGCCACCGAGGGAGCAGGTAACTAATTCTTCTGGAAGGCAGAGTACCGTGCGTTACATGACGCAACGTTCGGCACGGGCCAATTACTTTGGTTGATAATTTAATCTCGGTTAAACGGTTTCCCCGGAAATCCCCGGAAATTAAGTAAACGCAGCGGTTGCACATCCGGGGCGGAACGTTACCAACGGTTCCGTGGCATCGATTCTGGGTCGGTGGCATAACATTTCCTTAGGATTCGCTCGGTAACCCATAAATCGGTACGTTACACCATAACGAAGGGGTGGAAAAGCTCGTAAGAAGGAGAGACAGCGGGTTCTAGAGAAAGAGGCACGCAGTGAGGGAACATTATAATGTTAAAGGGATGCCACCTAGCCGAAGAAGGGATGGATCAGACGAGGAGAGGGAGAGAAAGAGAGAGAGAGGGTGGAAGGGGATGGAGAGAGAGACAGAGAGAGAGAGAGAGAGGAAAGAATGGAGCGAGAGAAGAGGAAGCTTTGAAAGGCCGACGCGAAAGGGGAGAAATTAAAATGTAAAAGGGATGATGTGCGTGAAAAACCGGAGGCTGCCTTTGCCTCTCCTCATTCCCTTGTCTGCCTTCTCCTTCCTCGTCCCTCCTGCCGTCGTTATCCCCGTTGCTCGCATTTTTCTCCGCTCGTCTGACAGTCATTGACTGGCCTCTGTGCGCTTATAAAGAAGGGATTTCGGTAGGAAATTAAAATTAAAAGGGATACAACCTCGCGGCGAGGGGTGCTCCCATGCTCTTTGGCCCGAGAGAAAACATGGGAGGCCGGTTATCTCCTATCGACGATACGTTTCGCGCGGATCCCGTATGGTGAGAATAGACCCCGGCTGAGAATGATCTTTCTTTTCGATACGATCGGTTCCGAAGATTTAGTAGATCGCTCCCGGCTGATTTATTTTACTTCGAAATTATCAAAGGCAACCACCACTCCAATTATAAAATACGGTGGATCGTTTAAATAATCTGCTTACTCCCTTACCGTATTATTTTTCTCAGAGCGATGTACCACGATTAGAACTTGCATTCAGTGTGAAGCCAAATAATTTGTCGTGTGTAGGTACATCAGCGTGAATTATTATTTATTAGCAAGAAGTAGGAACGCCGTAATATATTAGAAAACGGAAACATTTTTTTTTGTTCAAAGAGTATGTCGTTTAAATAGTAGCTCGCCTACGTTTTAGTATAATTTCTGAACCACGAACGATGCTTCCGAATGTTTCTACTATTTTCTCAAACGTATGTAATTGGTCGAGAAAACTGTTACAAGAGCGAAAAACGTTTACTGCACAATGATTTACGAAGTAAGTTAATTTGCAAGGCCAGAAGACGTTCCGGTTTTAAGCCGCAAGAAAACGTCGAATAGTTCTATTAGAGATTCTGGTTCCATCTGCAGTTTAATTAAATTTCGCTGTACAATCGCGAACGGCACTATTTCAACTGGATACAGACAGAAAGTGGAAGTCTTGCAATTAATCGAAGTCTTATCGACAGCATAGCCACTTCATGTGTCCACGATTTGAACAGTGCCATAGAAAAGTTTTCCAGCGGCGTTGAACGTTGTTAATCCAACAACTTGAAACAGTAATAAATTACGAAATTGGAGGAAGTTTAGAATTATTCTTAATCACACAGGAGAGTATTGATAATATTTATACAATTACGAAACTACCCGAAGACATTCCTTGTATAATAATAATGTCTAAATTTTTCTATTGAAAATTATCAGTTATTATCTCCCATCTATTAACTCTTAGCACTCGAATGGCGACTGTAAGGCACCACCAAAAATTCCTCTACCATTATTCAAAATATTTTTTACATTACCAAATTTGAATTTTACATTTACTCGTACGCATTAGAATTTTTCCACGCAGAAAACATCTATTTAGCAGTTATAATCGAACCGGAAATAATTGTCAAAGTTGAGCGTTGTTCTTACTAATCCCATCGGACTCATCCTTTGCTTTAAAAATTGTTTAAACGTAATTAACCGGTCGGACTGGTGTACAAATATATATTGTTGGATTCGGGAGAGTCTGCAGCATTTTTCTACTTAAAAAACATTTTTTAGCGGTTATGACTGGAGCGCGCAAAATTGTTGAAATTGAACTACCGATCCATCGAGCGTTTTCTTTTTCAATTATTTTTATACTATTTTATTATTACGTTTACATGTTTGTAATATTATCAAAAAAATATTACGAGTAATAGTACGAGTAAATTGCACCATTTTCGCATGGAAAAATATATATAGAAGGGAAATATTCTAGGTCGGAAGAAATTTTAGAGTTAAAATGGCTTCGAGTGCGAATGGTTAAACTACGTTTGAGATTATTTTCCGTCGATCGAACATATTGAGACGGAAAATAAATTTCTATTTCATTCCGGGTTTGCTGCAGCTCGGATTTTGCAGAAAGGTCGGCTGTCTGGTAACCATAATCACGGACAGAGCGGAAACAAACGCGACAGCATCTGCGTGCTCGATGAGTCGTCCAGTTAGAACGGAAACGATCGGGCTGCGGATCGGTTCTGCCGACGGCAGATGACACCGATCTCGCATGGGGGTAAGGCGCTCGGTTCTCGAAGGGAGAGCTGCCCCAAATGGCTACAGGTGATCTCTTCAGCACTGTGAGAACATTCCCACAGCATCCGTGCAACGTGTCACCCCTTCTGTCCCGGATACCGCAGTCTACTTCTCGTTTCACCCCTCGTACCTGTGTTTCTCGGTGTTTCGTCAAGCACCATTCGGCCCTCGATCCGCTGAAGGTGCTATAGTACTGCTTCATTGCACCCCTTCTCTCGGGCCAGATAAGTTCGCGAACGGGAGAAACGGTTAGGGATACATGCACCGTGCGTGCACTCTTTCCGGGGAATCCATCTCGCCGGATATTTTCCGTCGCTTGTATTATGGATCCGGTGTGCGTGATCGTCTATCTCTTTCCATCCCCCGTTCCGCCGCGCAGCGCCGCGCGCCGGCTTCCAGAGAAATATTGGGCAGAAGAATACGAGACGACGACGGGACGCCATTGTTCCGAAGACAGGAAGACTGACAACAGAAACGATTCGCCGGCTCATCTTTACCTGAATGATTCGAGAAGCATGTTCAGAATCCGTGCCCCTTTCGGTACGCTGATCCGCGATCCTTAAACGGACGCATGAATGCCCCACTCCCCCCTTTCTACCCCCGTTCCAGATCGCTCGGTATTCTTCCCTCTTTTCACTGAAAAATACGGAATTGTAGTTAGCGAATCACAGAGTTGGTTTTTCGTTTTTTGTTTTTTTTTCATGTTTTCGTTCGTCACGGCAGTTTGCGGTCGCAGACAGAAGCTTAACTCCTCGGGGGTTGTTCTCCGAGTTCGAATTTTTTGGAAGTCTGTCCAAATAATCAGCTACTTCCATTAGGTTCATTAAAGGAATCAACTCAGAGAAGTCACTTTTCGATAACACTTGAACTTTTGTAACACTTGTAATATTTGTAACTTTTGACAACATTTGTGACTTTCAACATTGCTTATTTATGAAGGCTTTAATTACCACATTGGTTCGTATGAAATGAATCGTATCGGTGTTAACCCTTTGCACTAGAAGTTATTTTAACTCCAAAACGAAATATTTCTTCCGAGCTAGAATGTTTCCATTCTACATATATATATTTTTCATGTTATACATACAAAAATGGTGCAATTTACTTATTAATTGACTTATTAAATACAAACACATTTAATAATGTAACAAATATTTTCAATAACGATACAGCAATTTTTAGTAGCGTCTTGCAGTCGCCATTTGAGTGCTAAGTTATAATATTGCCGTAACAGAATATGTTTAAAACTTATATTTCGTGGTATGAATCTGTCAAACTAAAAATGTTCTACTTGAATCGCGACAAACTGGAGACGAAACAGACTATTTACAAAAAGAGAACAATGTTTTCTAGCGTTACACTTTTCCTTAAACATTATCGTGACGTGTATAGCGAGCTCCTCGTTGAGTAATTGTACAACACGTCGTAAATATTCATGGCGAAACAGGTGGAGGTTACACTTCGTTTTTATTCGTTGCGAAGAATCGATCTTTCATATCCTGGGAGCAAAGGTCGGCCGTCGAGGAGAATTGAGTCGTTCCAGAACCAGATTTACAGTGGCGTCCACTAACTCGCGTACTGACCCTTCTGACTCGATTTCCGGTTCGTCATCTGGACCTCTGACCACCGAACAGGTCCCTGTCACGGTCCCCATTAGGATATCGTTTCACGGATTTCAACCCCCGAAAAAAAAAGAAAGAAAGGAAAATCACGACACGTAACCCGGCCCGGCTGTACGAGAAACCCTTTGAGAGGAATGGAAACGGTCTTCTCCACGCCGAGATTATTTTCACCCGGTTCTTGATAAAGCATATTCAAAAGGAAATCCCCGGGTTGGGATAGCCTTTTTTTTCAATCATGGTTAACGATGTCTGCTCGATGTTCCCACATTAATGTCAAAACTGTTCTTTTATTAACAATGTTAAAATAGTAATAAATTGGCCTTCTGTTAATATCATAAAAATATTAAATACATTTATATGTTAATAATCGACGAAATTTTTGAAATAAAATGCAGCAGCCTATTTATTAAACAGCACCTGATATTTTATCAATAATAATCGACGAAATTTTAATTGATAAAATATCAGGTGCTGTTTAATAAATAGGCTGCTGCATTTTATTTTACATTTTATATACGAAGTCTTAAAGAATTAAAAATCGAGTCAAATTTTCTGCACTGAGAATGACAAAAACTTGGACATAAAATAAAACTGAAATTTTCTGAATTTGTTTAAGTCTGAATTGTTTTGATTGAAGTAATGTTTGCATATTTTGTAAATTCTATACATGGAGAATTCCTAATAAATAATAAATATATTCATGGAGAATATACCTAACAAATTGTTTCACAATAGTTTATTTCCTATTCGAACATTTTTAGTATCAAACATTTTTCAAATAATGATATGAAAATGGTGCCACAAAAATGGAGTAGATGATGTCGTCTGTCAGTTGCACAGCAATGTAATAAAAAGGAAAACGAAATAATTTATACGAAGAAATTTTTACAGGCTATTTGCAAAATATTTTCAAGAATGATCTTGATGAAGCTTCATTCCAGCCGTTGAAGTAACCGTATTAATTCAGATAGCAACAACATGTAGGGCTAGTATCACAGCGGCCATCACGATCCAATGGTCTCCGGAATCGCTTGTCAAAGCGAATCCTACCGAGCTCGAATGGACGATTTACTTTTCCACAGGATGTCGACCCGGACGCCAAAACCTATGCAAATACCGGTAACGTATACCTATGGGAAAATCCGCAGGAATTTCAGGATTTCATAATGGGCGTGGATCTCGTACAATTTAGTAACTAAAACGGTCGGGAATGCAACAGTAAATTGATAATCACGTTTAAATTGCTCGATTGCAACCGCCGTGCTCGGTAGTAATTGCAAGTACACATTGAATACACGGAAATGTCCAAATGTTCGAGAAATTACACATTTCGAATATTACGCGCAGAAAATCGTCTAATTATTAACGCTTTAATTATTAACACCAGGTCCAAGCTATTTTTCATACGAAGAGAAACTGTGGACTTTACATTTCTATATCAAGTATAGAAAGGTAAATATTTTTTTTTTTTTGCGGCATTGGTCCGTTAAGGGTTAACACGTCTCATGCCACCCTCATCTAGGTAACCGTTTTATTTTCGAAACTGAAAAATTTCCTCGACAATTTTCGGCCAGGGACGAGAAAAAATAACATAAATAAACACTGTATTAATTTGCGCGGCGATTGGGTCTACAACCGGAAGATCTCGAATTGCGAGTACCTGTGTCGTTGGAGCATTAACGATCGGAATGAGCCGTCCAACTACTCTAATCCCCGTATCTTTGATCGCGAATTTTGATGGCCGAGCGTAATTCAAGATACACCGGTCGATAGAAGCGGTTGCTCGGAGGAGTTAAGAGCGCGTCGCTCGTCATCCTAGCCGGGGTCATCCCCGTGGGAGCCACGGGTCACAGAAGTCGAGGGACACGAATAATCGGCAGGATACACGGACCGGTCTCGCGCAGCGGAGTCGTCCACCGAACCGGAAACTACCGCGGACCTAACCGAACGATCTTATTTCGTGTTCGAGTGGATCACGATCGGTGGCCCCAGCACGCGCTCTGCTCCCGCAGGTTGCCGTCGAACAGGATTCCACGACGAAATCGTAACAACGCCGTTCTCGAATCACCGGTCCGACCGGCCAGCCGGTAGATGAAGTGGTTGACGAGGACCCGGGAAGGTGGAAACTCTGTCAACGGTCGTTCTTCACAGGTCAGGGCCCGTCATAGGTCATCCGCGATCGCGTGGACAACTCGTTCGAGGGGTGAAAATATTTCCGAGATCGAGAAACAGGTCGTCTCTCGAAAACGGGATCGGCACGCTCGCTCGCGACTGGTCACTCGGACTGGACACTCGTCTCGGTCAAGCAGGGTCATGTGTCATGTGTCAACGGATTACCAGGCGTGCACAGTGGCTAATGACGAGCTGATTATACCGCCGGAAGATATACCGGAAACGATTACTGTGCCGCTACTGGTTCTGGTTTTTGATCGATAAGCCGGCGTTTCAGAAACTTCCGAGTCTTCCTAACCCTGCACGCCCAATTTGCAGGATTTACTGATCGAGATAGCGCGACAATGGGGAATGAGTTGTACATGGGAACAGGGCTATTCCCAATTGAATTTTATTAAAATGTTCAAGGTGTGCCGATGAAGAAATTGCATCACGAACTGGCGATTACATTCGTGAGCAAGATTCTTACCTTTTCAAATATTACCTGTCTAAGAGCGCGTTTCGGAAAGCAGAGTTTTGTTCATCAAAAGGTAAAATTAGTGAAAATTTAAAAGAAGCACTTCACAGTTTTTCCTTTCGGGTTAGCACTTCTTGCTTAATTTGCTTGTTGCAGATTGAGAAAATAGTGGAACAATAGAGAATAGATTGCATTAAGAGATAGGCGTTGAAATATCGTTATTAAAGACCACAAACGAATGAAATTTTGGTGATATTGTTAAAGAGTAAAGAGTGGCGAAAATTCTTGCACTGCAAACTCTCGTTTGTCGAATGAAAAATTATTTTGAAGAACGTACGTCACCAATTATCTGTATAATTGTTGATTGTAATATTTAGACGCGAATAATGCAATATTCAGTGCATCTCGCGTCTGTTGATGCATCCCGGCATGTATCGGCACATCGTGATTGTATATTTGACACATGTTACTGGCACGTATCGACAAACGTCGGCGACACAAGCATCGGTGGTCGAGTAATTAGGTCGTCATGAAGTAGTAAAACAGGAATTTAACGACGTGTTTCTTCGTTGTACATGTCCGGTGGGTTACCTTCCGGTCAGTTCGGGTCATATGTCGACGGATTATGAGGTGACGGGCCCGACTAATGGTCGTAGGATGATCTTGACCCGTGAGACACGAGCGTATAATCCGACGCTGGCCAGACAGGTCCTTCGGGTCACCGTGATATGGGGTTCAAGCTTTCCAAACAAGTAATAAAAGCGAATATGTGACTGCAAATATCGTGTAAATTACACTTCACCTATGTAGGTACGTGTTGGGCACCGTTCCGTTATTTTTGCCAAGTATGTTGCTTATATTTTATCTGTACACACAATCCTGTAATACATAATAAAATCCAATTAACTTATTTCGCAATGTAAGAGTAAACGTTTCACGCGAATTGCAAATGTTTTCCCAGGTGTATCGGACCCAATAAAATCCAATTAACTTATTCTTAGCTTAATAAAATATCTGCAACGGAAATTGGGAAAATAATATTACAGATATTCTGAAATTCTTCTGACCGCCTTTATTACTATAAATGCATACAGTCCGTGGTTACTGAGAAAATGACTCGGATCATTGATGCACGGAAGAATAAACAATGTTCGACGGTTTCGATAAGAGTGAGCCAACGATTAAAGGTAAGCAGCTGTGCGAGACTGACAAGGTGGTATCCAAGGGTGGGAAAATCATGGCTACGCAGTCGTTTACTTCAAATGGGATGCTGCAAGGGAGTGATCTTCCTTTTTCAATGATGTCACCGACTCTCCTGAAAGCAGCTGTTAGCTTCTGGCCGTGCCTGCCCCAAGATTGATTGCTAGATTAGTCTAAGTATCCTACGTATAGAAAGGGTTCGTTTTCGGTATCTGTTCCGGCGTAGAAAGTCGATTCGATCTTCTAGATCGAAACGGCTTCTGCACGGTCGCATTAGCCACGCATGATCTCTTTAACCACGGGGACCAATCAGCATTCTGTGTACGCAGTTAGGACAACACTTCGAGTGTCGAATGCCGGTCCCAAAAATTCTCGCAAAATCAAATTAATATAATTAATAGAAACTGGAAAGTCAAAGTTTATCGTAATGCTACTCTGCATTGTAGAAATCGAGTATGCTCGAGCAAAATGTATTCCAGAACCTGGTCAAAAATTAGTGTTACTCTTATGAGCAGAAAATGGCAGTTACCGTATCAATGTGTATATCGTTTACTGTTTAACAGGTTAAGTGCCAAATATCATTCGCAGAAATTCTTACGAAATCAGAGTAATTTAATTAATGAAAGCAAAACTAGTAATTTTAAATGTATCATAAGGGATGTTGTTTAAACCCTTTTGAATTCTAAAGATCTCAATAAAATTTGGTTTATCTGGAAAAATCACTGTCAGTCATATGTGACTGATATGTTAACGTGTTAATTAGAGTAACTAAATTACTACTAATATTTGCACTGCGTCTTCGGTGTACGTGATATGTTGAAGATTTTACAAAACGGGATGAAAAATTTTTACGTACACGACAGAATTATGTAAATTAATGGGCAGTTCGAACGTAAAAAAAGAAATGTATATTACTTGTTGAAGTGAAGAAAATAAAGATATAAAAGTGGAATAAAAATTGAGCTGTAATGATACGAGTGCAATCGAAATGCAATGGAGCTTAATATGATTTATCTCCGTCGATTATACGGTAAAATTGCTATAGATTCCTACTTTCTCGTACAGTTACAAATCGATTTTGCGACTATTCGCTGCAACCGCGAGATCTACCCTAATCGAAGGTCGTAGAAAACGTTCGGCACAGGGCCGAGGCAAGTTTCAGAAGAAATGTAAACCGCGTCGAATGAACCGGCAGCATCTCCGGCGGGTTTAATTCGCGCTTGCGATTCGTGAGGCCGGGCCGCCGGTTGTTCCTCGTTAAGAAAACGAATCTGCGGCGGGCCGCATGCGCGGGCAGGCCCCGCCTGATTTTTCAGGTGTCCAGGTGACAAACGATCGTCGTACGTGCGGATGCATATCTTCGTGGATTTTCGCAGCCGGGCTCCTCAAAGAAATGAACCTGTTGCGGAGGTTTATGAGAGGCATTAGCATACTTCGTCGTTGGCTCATCTCGCAGAGGGCCGCTCTCCTCTGCGCGCCACGGGCCCCGAGGACCGTTGCGCACCGCCGATGCACCGACGAATCAGCTGTGGGATACAAAGAAACTGGCAACCAAGGGGTAATGCACTTGTTGCGCCGACAGTTTCGATCCTCGCCGTCATGTATAACCGTTCCTCGCTCTCTCTCTCTCTCTCTCTCTCTCTCTCTCTCTCTCTCTCTCTCGCTCTCTCCCAACATCTCTCTTTTTCTCCCTGAAACAAGGGATGATTTTTTCATTGAATGATTCTCTCCTCCCAACAGTAATACACCCAGCGACAAATACTGCAAGAAAACGAGTGAGAAGTCGCATTCTACTAAGAATTTTCTTCAACCTCCATTCCCAATGTTCTCATGGAAAAAAATGGAAAACAGTTAAGTGGAACCGAATTCAGATCTGTTAAGAATAGGTACAAATTTCTAGTGAAGGAAAAATAGTGATAATTACGGAAAAACTGTCACTCAAAAGTACGAATTGTTCGAGAAACACGTGTGATACTAAAGACTGCGTCTAATTCTTCGCTAACTGTCACGAATCCAATTGTTCAAACAATTATAAGACAAATATTAGGATGAATTACTTAGACTGTGGATTTTATGCATTTTTGGCTCTTAGGGATGAGTGGAAAATAGGACTGTGAAGACATTGGATGAATTTCAAAATATTGCTATATTATCTTTAGCTTATTAATACAACTGCGGATTTTATGTATTTATGACAAAAATGGGTAAGCACAATCTAAAGCAGTGGACATATTAAAAAGATTTAAGGGCACCAGCGTATTGGGTCTAGCTTAATGGAATAATGAAAAGCAGAAAGAAATTTTTATTTCGCTCCTGTGTCTTGCAATCAATGTAATTATTTTTTATTTTGCATAAAAATCCGCGGTCCATACAGTCTATACGTTTCAATCTAACGTCCATTTCCAAGAATCGACAATTTTCGCTTGAAATAAAAATCTATACTATCTGTGCTATATATTCATAAAGTTCGACTTATCGACTTGCAGGGACTTTGTTGTTCCAAATTCGAATCACGGAGGTAAAACAATGTGCACCAACGTGGACATGTGCTAAAGAATTCAAGCTAGAGTAAACTATATTTCGAACTACAGAGGCTTTCCCAGCGGAGCGGGATAAACAAGATTGTCGTCTTACAGAGGTTTTCGAGAAGAGTTTCGACGACATTATCGTAATTTCTTACCGCGAAATTCAGTTGCGCAGCGATCGGAGAAAATTCGCAGCAGCTGCAGCTTCGTCCGACGCTCGGCTCCGTCTAGGAAAGCACCGCTGGCTGCGCAGGATCGTGTAAAAGGACACCAAGCTGCGAAAATAATTGCTGCACGAAAGACAGAGGCGCGGCGGAACGAGTCGGCGGCAGAAGGAAGGAAGGAAGGAGAGAAATAGAAAAGATAGGTGGAAATAAATAAAGAAAGGGGAAAAAAAAACGGTTCCCAGGATTCGAATGGCTTCGTATGTCTCCTATAAAGGGAAGATTGTTCTGGCTCCATTCTGCTCGGAGGGATGTCTTGAAAACGAAGGGTCTACTCGTGGCACCGCGAAGGGTGGCTCAGAGGGATGCTGCTGTTGCTGTTCCCGCTCCTGCTGCATCTGTCCTCCCTTTAGTGTAATGATATCTGAAAAAAAGAACCGGGCCGGGCTATTCACTCGCAAGCCTCTCGGCCATCAATTTGCCTCTTAAATGGATTCTCGACGGGGTGAATTATCGCGATCGCCGCGCCGCGAACCGATAGCCGAGTGCCCGTTCGAGTATCATATCGGAAGCGAGAGAGACGCCGACGCTATTTAGCGCGGAAACTAATGTAATCTCGGCGCCGGACGATCGGGAGAAGTAAACGAAAGTGTTCGCCATCAATTTGCCCCCTAAACGCTCTACGGGGAACGTTTCTACCGGTTTCGGTCGAAAGCACAATTTTATTTTTCTGTTACGAACATTGAAGCAACATCTGTACGCTAAATACAGGATTTCTTCTCCCACTGGGACATCATTAACCCTTTTTCATTCTAAAACCAAATTTTTCGTCCGTCTTAAAACGTTTTCGTTTTATTCGTAGGAACCTGATCCGATTTCCACATATAATATTTAAATGTTTAGTCATCTATTGACTACAAATTTTGCAATGTAACAAATATTGTGTAATATTTTATGTGATTTCTTCGAAATAATGTCACAGCAATTCGCGAATGGCACGAAAGCCGCTATAGTGGCGTTGGCGTTCAATCCAATGCTTTTCATGGAAAGCCACTATAGTGGCGTACGGAGGTTAAAAACAAAAAATACAACATTTTATTTATTTTCATGATTCTACGAGGAAGATAATACGGTAAATTTTTCTACCGTTCGAAAAACAGCACTCGCCTAATTTCGTCTGAAATAAAATACGCAGTTGTAACACCAAGGATACGTTGTATAAATTACAACCGCTTCTCACGATTGTCTTTGTTATTACCTCTCGCCGAAGAGTAATAGAATAGAAGGTGGAAGGGGGGACGACGTCCTGGAGGAGACTTTCGATCCCGTTTATACTCGCCTCCTCCATAGCCGTGGATCTTGCGGGGGACATCAAAGGGCGACGTGATGCGATTCGCCATGGTCCCGCGTCGGTCAAATGGCACTTCACCGGAGGAATACAGAAATCAAAATCCAACAAGGGCAAACGCGAAGCAGAAACGAGACTGGGCGATTCGAGGAACAAGCACCGGGAGGGGGAGGGCGAGGAAAACGATCGTTTTTTCTTTTTCTTTTTCTTTTTTTGGCGGTGGTAATACGGCCACAATGTGAATTTCCAGAAAAGGCGAATCGGCACGGTCACTTCACGGCCCGTTTCCTATTGTCCTGCAGGACGAGAAAAGACGAGAAATACGGAGCAGGAGCCAGAATCCGTGGAGGGGGGAAAGACAGGCAGCCCCGACACCCTATATTTTGGTCTCATTTTACTAAAAGCCGATCGTATTTCACGATTCCTCTCGTCGCGGGGACAATACGCCTGCGTGCCATTTTCTATTCGTCCTTGCTGCTCTTTCTCTCTCTCTCTCTCTCTCTCTTTACCTGTAGATTGGGTGCCGTTTTTACACAAATTCGTAACCTGACTTAGGGAATGACAGTTTTTTTTTGCAGCTTCTTTCCGACGTAGTATTATGCAGTCCCGTCATCCCGTTTGTTAAATCGCCAACACAGACGTGGTCATTTGTCCGCAATTTGACCATAAATGGAGCGAACGCGCCGGGAATATTTACTTCCAACATGGGAGACAGTTTTTGTCGAATCGTTCGAATTTTTTCTTCTGGTCCTTTGTCGCTTTTTTTCTTACCAGCGCTCGCTTTGGTTCGCTGCGCTTTTTCGTTCGCGATCGCCATGCCCGCACGATATATCGTCTCAAGGTTCGTATGGCACGTACCACGGAGCCGAGGACCGTGGAAATGTCGAAGACTCGAAAAAGGGCACCGGATCGTGTCACGGATTTACGAATAAAGCGAGAAGCTGCGCGAAATGTAAATAGTTCGAGGGGCGCAATTTGATCGGTTTATGGGTGTCACGGCTCTGCGCTTTTTCATGTGTTACGGATTCATAAGGGAACCGCAGATGTAGATGCCGTTTTAACGTGTTCGCGGGGCATGCAAGAATATGTGACTTCGAGATGCGATTAGTGCTTCCTAATACAGTCATCCTTTTTCCGGGTTGTGCATTATGGTCACTTTTAATCAGGTGGTCCACTATTTACCACTAAGTGGCAGAGTGCCAAAGAAGATAGGTCCTCTTTGACGTACCATAAGTATGCATAACAGAAAATAAACGTCGACAACGTTAGTATTCCTTGTATATTCATTTTCTAATGTTTTCAGTACTGTTATATGTTTTGCATTCTTCTTTTTATTACACACAATGCGACAGTGTTGGACAACTTGAAAATGGCATCAGTTTTCCGCATCAGTTACGAAGTACTTCCTCTAATAATTTTAACAATTCGAAAATAGCATAGGACTATTCGTAAATTCTTCGGATGTTTTCATAGTGTTGTTCTTTTACTCGTTTTTATTCTAAGCGCATAAAATCCACCGTCTAGTCATAATATTTTATTGTGGGGTCTATAATACTATGGCAGCAAAGAATCTATAGCTACAATTTCTTGAACGCTCTTGTTGACAAAACTGTTGAAACTGTGAAACCCAGTATCAAAGAATTATATAAAATTTTAGGTATTGACGCGAACAAGCTTAGGAAACGTGAGAAAATAATTATTTCAAATTCTTCCCGACGTTACGTGTTAATATTAACACCGGCAAAAGTTGGCGAGGAAGTTGAACCGATTCAGAAAATGACACCTTTGCCAACTAGTTCACTGGGCCCGCTGTAATTGGGTCAGACGTAGAACGCTGGCCGACCAATGGCGTTCGTTCTCGAGCGAGAGAAAAAAAAAACACCTTTACGAAGGATATCCTGCGGAAGGCCTTTGGCCACTCGTTGATTGCTATAAGGGAGCAGAAGCCGGTGGAGGGGGAACGGAATCAGTAGAATCCTCGGACGATCGGGAAGGACACTTAAGAACACGGGGACACACGGAATTCGTCGTAACAATGGCGTTCGGCCGTTGACGGGATTCATGCCCGGGCCGTTGATACAGATTTGAATATTAATTTAGGGTCGTCTACGGGACGAGCAAGGATAATGTCCTCGGGGTCAGCCGCAGGTCCGAAAGAAGGAAGATCCCTGAGGATCCTTGGTGCCCGTTGCAGCCTGTCAACAGGGCGCCGCCATGCTTGTTACATTTTTCGATTGGAGGATTTGTAACGGATGCTATGGTAATCGTTCCTCCAAACTATTCAATGTATTCGGTGTATGCGAAAGATTAGACTACGGATATTTATACAACCATATAGGTCCCGAAAATTTTCAAAAAATGCTAATATAACATTCGACAGAATTGGCTGTTGCTCAAACTTATTGTTATTTTCGATACTTCTTTTTATTTTAATTTCAGCGCTCTACAGCTTAAAACCATAAGCCAGGCAATATTTTCGCGACAATCTTTGCGACTTGCGAATATATAATAACTTCTTCCCGATTTGTCCCTTCGCAATTATTAAAATTATAGATGCGTTTCCGTGAGAAACTTCCGGATGAATTTTCTTCACTGAAGCACGTAATAGTATAATAAAGGTTATATGAAATCTCAACAAATGTGTCTTGTCACGTTCATCAAATAATAATCGCATTCAATACTCCGTACTTCTGGTGTTAAATTATTATTGCAGTGAAATTGGGAATCGAAAAGTCCCTAGATATTCAAAACTCGGCGATTTCGATTGAATAAAGGCGGTAATGTGCTTACCGATCAAAATTCCTCGGGCATAATTAAACTGCCCGGAGGGTTAACACCTCTGCCGGGTTAACTCGAGTGCAATCAACAGGGCTCCCGTCTGTAATAAAAAACCAGCCAATGGTGTACGCGGATACGCGACATTGAATACAGTGGGATCGGCGATGATATTAGCGTCTGCGCTCGAGAATGTTTCATCGGTTTCAAGGAGATATTCCAGGCGCGTGGTTTCGATTCTCGGAAAGACAAAATTAACGATACCCACCGCTTTCGAGTTTCCTTCGAGTCTGGCAACGAGTTATTAGAGTGTCGTAATTACAATGTACGGATTCGCGAGTGACAGCGAGGAACGGAACGTTTCGGGAATTGATCGACCCGCGTCGAGATTCCTCTTCGACTACTTTCTGCTTCCTTTTTTCTTCTCTCTCCTCTTTCTCGTTTTTTCCCCCTCGCTCTCCTCCCCTCCCTCGCTGACTCTCTCTCTCTCTCTCTCTCTCCGTTGTTATTATTGCCTTTAAAGAGATGCCGGCGGTCTTTCCGTCTCTCTGAAATCCGCTGATTGCCGGCGTGGAAATCGTGGGAGCGGCGGTCTCGAATAAATCGAATTATCATATTAATACCAGCGTGTCATCGTCGCATTATTCATGTGCCCGCGACGAATATCCTTGCGGACCGGCGGCCGCCCCGTTTATAAATCAACGGTTCGTGGAAGCCGGCTCTTTCCTGTGATTTTCAAAATTCCCGAGCCCATCATTTACAAGGAATCTCTTACTCTTCCACGATAATCATCGAATCGATCGCCGGCGCTGTCGCCTTTCTATTATTATACGATAGAACGACTGGCATCTCTCGGTGCTGTCTGTAAAACATGCCTGCGGACCTTCCTCCTTCAAACAAAAATTTGTTAACAGTTACTGATCGAAATGCCTTCGAACTTTAACTTTTGTCGAATTGTATCTCGTCGGCGATTACGTTTTACATTTTGAACTTCCTGCAGAAGAGTCTTCTCTATGGAGAAACAGCGAAGCAGATTCTATTTTTGAAATCGCATGATTTCTCCTCCGGGCAGTAGACTCCATGTTTCATCAGTATGCAAATCAGCTCGAAGTTTCGTATTTATTAAATTTCGACTGCGAGTGAGGCCCGTGCACTATGCCGGGGGGAGGGAAAAAAAGCGAATCGGAAATTATCTACGAAATCATCGTGAGAGTGATAATAGAGGCGGCTGGCTCGTGCAGAAAAACGTTTATGAGGTATGACTTCATAAACCTGTCAGCTCGTGGAACCAGTCTGCGCGTATTCATAGTTTTCGGAAAAGGGTAACAGCCTGGTCTCGCGAATGAATAATTTATTCGCTATTAACCGATCTCGTGACTGATCGGGCAGGTATTGTTCCCTTCCCGTCGAATTTATTGCGCTCGCGAGAAACGTAGGTGGTCGGTCGAACAAAACCAAAAAAAAAAGAAAAGAAGAAGAGAACAAAACAGAAAAAGAGAAAGCGCAGTGAGTTCAATCGATCAGTACGACGAAATTGAAAAAGAAACAAGGTCATTCGGAGACGAGAAAAGAGGATCGAGGCAGGAAGGAGTTTTATATTTTTCTTTAAATTTTATTTTATTTTTCTCCGTGTAGATATTTTTTCTGTCCTCCACTTCGAAGAGCCGAACATTGCGCGGCCGAGATTCGAGCAATAATTCAATTAGCCCCGAAGATTTAGTGGCGCCGACTCCATAATTCAAGGTGCACCGTACGAGTGAAATAGAAATGGAAACGGTTGAGGGACGGAAGGGGCGAAGGGAGATGGAAGAGCGGCGGCTAGACCCACCTTAGCATAAATTAGAAGAACAATGCGCGGGACCAAGATAGACGAGCGTAATGGCTCCGGCCGGGGGTACGAGGAGGACGCTAATAATATAAGCCGCGTGTTGCGCCCGCTAGCTAGCCGGAAGAACGGACACCGTCGGACGTTCGTGCACGATACATGCGACCCGTGCCTCTGTTTCTCCTTCGGACATTCTTTAAAAGCGTGTTGCCACCGTTAATTCACTGCTCGACGAAATAATAAGACGCTTCGCAAGTTTCTACGCTCCTCGACAAAAAGATAGCACAAGCGTATAATACAATAGATCCGACATAATCTATAATAGAGAAATTATTGTAACCGTTACAATGGACCTAAAGCTTCAGATTATATCAGTTATATTTTAGGTTTTATATCAATTCCAGGACTACTATAGAACCACTACTACGGATACACTACGGATACTGTAGATACACTACTATGAACATATTGCGAATCTGTGCGCAAATCTACATAAATTATTTTATAAAAATCAGAGTGATGGAAAAGTCCTTTTACCAACGGGAAGAGTTTTCATCGTTAAAATTTGTAAAATAAATGCTCAAAATATCACAATCTCGTTTATTTGACCTTGTAATGACCTTGGGACATTCTGCGTAACTACATGTGTTTAGCTGTATTTTGAATAATATTTTTCTTAAACCGAAATCAGTAGACTATTAGATCCCGCAGTCAAATGCAGCACAGACATAACTGCCTTTTACCGGTCGAATTATGCATATAAATGAAAGGGTTTTTCATAATTGCTTGAGAAGTGTCCCGTCAGCATTTTCCTGGTGATAATTCGAACATTTTCGTCCCGGTGACCTTTCTTGCGCGATCAACTCGAAGAACGTGGTCGGGGTAGAAACGGACGATCGCACTAGAGATCGTAGTATCGTTTGGCAAACGGTGACTATAATTTGTCGATTCGTCGCGAAAATCGACGGAACGAAAAGAACGTGGCGCGACCGAAGGGTGAGAGCAGAAGGGATGCTAATAACTCGGGGCTGACACGGCCGATGTCCTGCGGAAGGAGGAACGGACAGAGGCAAAATTCATGCGTAATGTATGCGATGCGCGAGAGGCATGGCACCGGCATCGTTGGCCTCCCAAACAATTAGAAAAGGGGTCCTCGGCGTGCAGAAGCGGAGAAGACCGAAACGGCCGGCGGCGAGGGACGTCGTAGGGGTTGCGTTTCAATTTCGCTAGGAACCGTTATATTGCAACGTCTTCCGAAATTAAAACGCTTGGACTGCTTCCAACGTACGCGAACGACCAAACAGGCGAAAGAGAGAAAGACACCGGGAGCGCGAGCGCGCGTGTGTGTGTCTCTCTGTGTGTGTGTGTGTGTGTCTATGGTTGGCTCTCGAGCCGTGGCACGGAATACGTTTCTCATGAGGCGACCGTAGCACTTGCGACGACGACGCCCGGCTTAAATGTCCTGTAAATTCGTTCGGTTGAAAATACCGTCGTCATCGTCGAACCTTCCCCGCTTCACTTTCAGACGGACTGACGTCCCTGTAATCCGAGACGCCTCCGAATCTTCCGGAGGATGATGCTCCTGCGCTCTGTCCCGCTACGATTTTCCTTTTCGAACAGAAGATGACGAACGAGAATGTCTAAATGGGGGTTGTTTTTGGGGACGACGCTTCTTTCGATCGTTCCGCATCGCTGAGGACGCAGAGGAAAGGTGCCAATAGTCGGCCAAAGACTGCAGATCTTTCTGCAAGATACAAAATTATTCACGTCCGCTGCAAGAAACCGGTACCAATTATAAAATTCGTCCTTTCTTCATTATTTTCAACAGGACGACAGCGTTGCTATCCAATTCTTTTCATCGTTAGATTGCTTGGAATCACAACTGCTTAATTTTGTACGTGACATTTGGTGTGGTTGTTTTAAAAATGTATGACACAATGGAGTAAACAGTCGACTACAGTATTCTGGTTTCTCTGGTACAATACTCTGGAATAATTCTCGAACATTGACAAAAGATGAAATCATAATTGATTGGGAAATATAACAAAGAACGGAAAGAGAGTTTCACGACGTTCTGCTGTCAAATTTTGCTGTAAAACATTTTAACAATGAACATGAGCAACGAAGCAAATACTAGCAGCAAACCGTGTTGAAGTTCTGCATGCGCAGAACATTGGAAGCATTAGAGCATTAGAATTGTCGCAAATCTACGATCATCCGATGAATATGATAATTTATTCGGACAAGATAGCCGTTGGTGGGTAGCGGTGAAACCGATCGAATTTTCTACACGCCTAATAGCTGCTGTAACTCTATTCAAGCGTCAAGCCGAAGAAAGTGTCGTAGAGCGCTGTCATTGAAAATGATCCGTGATAAGATCTCGACATCAGCGCCGAACCGATCCTCGGTGACCATCCCGAGGGGTGATTCAGGAAGTAACCCTTGCCACGAGGGAAAGGGGGTCAGCCACTGGGAAACCGGTAAGGCCCGTGCCCCAAATTTCGCTCGATCGACTCTGCAGTTTCCGAGTGAAGTGTCCGAGGTCCCGAAAGGAAAAAAAAAAAGAAAAAGAGAGAAAGGTTACAAGACGCCGGTGGACGATGACCCTTCCCGGAGGTCATCCGGAAGGGTCACTGATGTCCGACCAATGACCCAGCCCCGCCCTGACACTCCCGTGTACAATTATAAATGTATTAAACCCATCCCCCTTACAAGGTAATATTTAAATCGGCGGCGATGGTTTAAAGGACGAGCAAGCGACGGTCCGCGCAGCCTTGAAGAGGGTTGTTTCGGAAGTGTGCTGCCGACCTGTTTTAATCGCGTGAGTATTGGTGTACCACGGCCTGGTAGCCTCGATTTTATTGCGCGTATTTTGCGTTATAAATTCACTGACCGTCCTCGCGCAACCCCTTCCTCCGAGGCAAACGGTGCCTGAAAGAGCTTCCGGGCTGGCTTTCTAAAGGGCGAATGCCCGCGAGGCTCGAGCGACGCGGGTGATTTGCATGGGACGAATTTTTCCGCGGCCAGCGAATCGGAACGCCGGGTTCTCAGAAGGCAAGAAGAATCGCCGGTGAATATTGTTCGCAACGGCGATTGAAATTCGTTGTGTCGGTTAGGCAGATATTTGTGATTTGTTGGCCGCGTCAGTTTGGCCCTGGCTTTGTTGGCCGGCGACCCAGCCGTGTCTGAAGTTCAAAATTTGAAACACGAGCGCTGGAAGTTTAGTAACGGCATTTATTAAAAATCCGTTGGCACGAACGCGGGAAATAAGTATTGGAAGAAGGGAGAGGACAGAGGGTGTTGTTTACAATTGTTCCCCTCTATCCAACAATAGCGAAATAAATAAATAAAAACTCTTGGATACACAGTACATCGGGAACGGCAATTAAGTCCTCAGCATATTTTCACATACGAAAAATAGCGGCGGTTACCACCTGTCTCATAAATCCTGCCTCGATCTCCACTTGTCCGACCCTCGCAATTGTTTCGTCGTTTCTATAATAACGCACGTAATCCCCGAGGATGTTAGCGAGAACAAAAAACGCCGAGGAAGTTATTTAAACGGCAGCCGAGAGACACGCCATTTAGCCGGAACGATTGTCCGACGGCGACGGCGGGCCTCATTTTCCGCATAATTTCTGACCGGTCGTATTTTTGCAACTGTGTCGCAACGCCGGGCTTTATCGCGTGTGTATTTTCTGTCATAAATTCCACGGGAATGCGTGTCCATGTGCGACCCTTGCCTTCGGAAGGGTCCCAGTTGCAGGGCCCGGGAACCTACTTGCACAATGAGCAACAGTTCGAAGAGAGATACCGAGTGATAGAATGAATTCGGGTGCGTGTAGAACGGAAAGACGAGGAGAGGTCGGGTCACTGTGGGACAATGAGAAATTGCGTGCACGCTGCGTGGCGCCATTTTAGTGCGTGCAAAACGCGCAGTAAATCGCACAGACCGTCAGGACTGTTTTTTTTTTTTCGTCTTACCCTGTGGCCATTTTCCCAAGCAAGGGTTCAGCGGTCGATGTTATCAGGTCATTGTGGAATACATCTTTAGACTACGAAATATTAACGTTCATATACTAATTATTGTTTATTTGTTTCACATCTTCCAGGTGAGTTGTGAATGTCTCCAAAATTGTTTTCAATTAATCTAATGTTAACTCATTTTAACGTTACTCCTATAAATAAAAACTATCTTTGATACGTGAAGGACCCACAGACGTATCTTTTAAACAAATATTTGTTCTTGCACCGAATGAGGGAATAATAAAAACTTTACAATCGCAGAAATACGGGACGTTCGACTGCGAGTGGGAGAAAGTTTAAGGGGTGGTTCTCCAAGACAATATCAGACGAAAATGAGGAATAAAAGATTGCGATTTCGGCTTCATTTTTCAGTTATTATCAATTACAAATCCGCCTGAAACGCGGCAAACCGACCAACAGAGGTGTACGTTGGTTACGTCATAAAGGCGCGCGATAGTCATGTATCAGAGGGGGTGCTCGCTCACACCCAATGGTTAGGCTTGACGTCACACACTTTAGCCAACAAAGGCTAGAACAGAAAATGCGTGTGTTATGACCCAATCTTGTTGTGAGGTACGCGGATTGTCTGTAATTTAATACCTAACTGTCGCGCGCCTCTATGACGTATGCAACGTACACCTTTGCTGGTCGGGTTGCCGCATTTTAGGCGAACTTTTAATTGATAATAACTAAAAGAGGAAGCCGAAATCACAATTTTCTTACTCTTCATTTTCGCATTGTACTGTCACAGAGAACCACCCCTTAAATTTTCTCGCACCTCTGGTCGAACACCCCGTTTGAACATCTCGAGCGTTAATTTTTAAACGAACGTAATCCCGTAAAAACGGATCTCGTTAGGCGGTAAATTTCAGTATCGGCAATCTTTGCGTTCCTTTCGTTTCATCCGGGTCGGTTGCAAAACGAGCAAAGCCGAACTTCCAAACGGAAATTCCATTCGTCTGGCGCGCAGACGAGCGAGGCAGCGGCAATTTCGTGTAGATTCCGCATTCGCAGCTCACCATTTCCGATTTCGTCTTTCCCGGTGCAGTTTCCTGCGGGATGGACCGGCCAATCCGGGCTGCGGTCCGCGCGTCCAGGAAAATCCAGTTGTCGTGGAAGTTGCGTGTCTCTCTGGCCGAAACATCGGCAAAACTTTCTTCTTTTCGCGGGCGTACCGTTTCACTCATCTCGCGCCGAATTTCACCCGGTGGCAAATTTCCTTTGTAGCTGGGAATTTGGCGCCAGTTGTCGACGTTGGCCATTTCCGTAGAAGAATTTGGAACCGCGGCGGACAAACTCCGTCGCATGCGAACTCCCGCGAACTCGACCGATTCGCAAGCGAACTTTCGGGAGAATCGCCAGAAAACCGGCGAACAGTTAAACCGGGAATAAGAATTCCGCATGAATTCCGAATTAGATCTTTTTTCTTTTTGGATTATATAAGTCGGCGAGAGACCGGTCTAAGCCGATCGATTAAGCGAATCGGTCGTTTCTATTCGACGCAACCGGTCCGGCGTTGGGTCCAGATACCAGATAAGTGAACTTCCTGAGCTCCTGTCGTGTATCGATCCGAATTCCGATTCAATTTTCTACGCCCCCGACGCACACGGCGAAACGCCATGCATTAAACATCGCGCATAACGCATGCCGTCGCGCTAATCCAGCCGGCGATATAAGCGCATCAGTCTCGATACAAATTCAGGTCCGATCGCGTGCTTGTCTAAGACCCGCTCAAACATCTTAAACAATTCTTTTTATTTTTGCAATTCTCAAAACGATAACACGTCTTACATTTTTTAAAGTTTCGCAGTAAAAACTGGTAGAATTACCTGTCTCAGTTTTGCACATGCTTGTATATGTATATATTATTTATTGTATAAAGTTGTCCCAAAAGTTCGCTTCGTTTTCGACTAACGCGCACGATGCAAATTCATCCTAGCTTTTAAAGAAACAATTTTTCGTAAAGAAGGTGTGTCGCATTTCATAAAACATTTTGACGCATTCTTTTTAGCAACGAAAACACGCTAGTAGTGAATATGTTAAGAATGTTGTAACGCTGTTATGCTTCTGTTATAACCAACACAAAAACGAAAGTCTAAATGTCTCGAGAAAAATTACTTGCGTTTCATACTTACCGGAACAATTGACGAAGCCATCAGTGTTATTTCAGCTGGCACAGTCCGGAACAATTAGGAATAGCATGGTTTTTGAAATTTCTTTCCGTACAATATTTTAAGGTGCGTTTATGAAATCTGTATAAGTAAAAAGAACGTTTCTGCAAAAATCTGGCGGGACGAAAAGATAGCTCACGTGCGGAGAAACTTAATATTCACTGTCTCGACCACGCGCGCGGTTTAACGAAAATTTCCACGTTTTCCGAGGGCCGAGTTATCGTGGAGACTGGTCTGCAATCAATTCTGATCTGGCGCGTTGTCGCGCGAATTTGCGAAACGATCCTTCGTTTAGCTTCCCGCCGAAGAAATTATCCCTCGTTGAGGCGTCGGTTATTTATGCCGGAATAATGCAAATCGGCCGGCGTGCAATACCAGCATTTCCCAGCAACGGAACGCATTTACGCGGGTTACAAAGTCCTGCGAAAAAGGGCCGATCGCCAGCGGTAAAGTTTACCATAATAATTATACGCATCGGTCGCGCCTATTATGCGAGACCCGTAATGGGTCCGGACGCGAAATAACTATAATTTACGTGTATCACCTTATTCTGTATGCCGGCTACAGGGTCATAAAGTATTTGAGCTGGCCCAGCGCGAAACCACCATCGAAAATTATAATCAACCGCGAGTTATTTAAGTTACCAATTTTATTTCTCTCCGTCCTACCATTGGCCGTGCGGCGGGACGTGTCCTGCGGATATACAAGAACGGAGTTCTCGGTTTCATCCGTCGGCGAGCACCAAGAATACAGCGTCCGGCTGCTCTATTATTAGACGTAATGGCCCGGGAAAACTTTCATTAACTTGTCCGATGCCTAATTCATGAGACGACCGACGCGATACCATGTAATCCACGCCGCTTCCCCGCTCGCTGCACGGGGAGGAAAAGAAGGATCGAATCCAATCGGGGAAACGATTCGTACCTCCGCGATATGAAAGGGAAAGAACTTTTTGCGATTTCAAACCTCTACTGCATCGTTCTCCTCCAAGATTTAACCCATTTGCATCATAAGGAGATATGAGAAGAAGGCCTTTACCACCAAACTTTTTTTTTTCATTATATTTATGCACAAAAACGACTACAAGTAAAAGAACTTCATATTTCAGCATTATAAGACAAAATAAATTAGAGCGTATATATACGATGCGGTGATAGTGACCAGGAAAATTGAGCGTATAGATACGCTGTTGATGCAAATGGGTTAACTAGAAATATCGACACGGACTGGCTCGAAAAGTATTGGCAATGATAGACGCGTCAGTAATCTGAAAATGATCGTGGTATCAGAAAATTGGTTCTTTATAATAAAATTAAATAATTTGTTTTTCTGGGAATACCTTTTGCAATGACTGGCCTTGATTTGGTAATGCGATACACGCTTATGTGTACGGTCACATTAATAAATAAGGAACAGCTCTATGTAAATATTAAATGTAAATATTGAATATAAATGTAGGTTCATCGATATTGTGTGTTGAAAACTGTTGGCTGTAATTGTTTATACGAATAATTATTCAAACAGTTACAAATGATTCTTGCTAATTCGATCATAATTTTTTTATTGATAAATCGTACACTTTTACAATTTATAAGCCTTAGTATATAAAGTGTATTAATGAGATAAATAACATATGCAGTAATCCATTACTTGTTAGCCACTTAAGCTTCTTATATCCTACTTACTTATTGTGACTGTTCTACGTGCTAATGTCATTTTGCATTACTTGTTAATACCACGTTAAGTCTTACTAAGTGTATATGTAGTCATAATTTCTCTTTTTTTTATTATTATTATTATAAACAAGTATTATGCTTTTACAATCCGTAGGTTTGGGTCATAACTTTTTTTCTTTCCTATTGAGAGACGGATTAATTTTTTAATAATGTGGCGTCATCCGTGGAAAGCTCTTCAAAATGATAAACTAATAAATATCGATAAGTTAGTGCACCCAATATAACCAAGGCGCCATCTATGAGTGAAATGCTGAAACCTCAAGTGAAGTATAAGGATAGAACAAGCACATCATCTTCTGTCAATAAGTCGAACATCTTGCAGACTTTCTTAACTCAAAGTTAGGAAAGGTAGCTGTCTGCTTTACCGACCTAGGAAGTATTGGTCGTAGTTACGAAGTAAACAGCAGAGGGCACGATTTTTAAGTATTTTATCCGTGTCAGAGAGGATATGAGAGTGCTCAACAAAAAGATATCAACCCCAACGAGGAAATGAGTCCCCACTTTTCTGCATCATCTTTTTAGCCTGGACTAAAACCTGCATCATCTTTTTAGTCTGGAACAGAACCCATATCATCTTTTTAGCCTGTATCCGAACCTGGATCACATTTTAGGTTGAATCAGAGCACCGACGAGATACTGTTCCCGTCCAGGATGATACAGGTTCTGGTCCATGCTAAAAATTAGACTAGGGGGCAACATTATATCGGGGACACTAAAATCCCGAGCGTGAGCACTCTCATTTCCTCTCTGCACATTTCCTTTTGCACTCGAAGCTATTTTAACTCCAAAGCGAAACATTTCTTCTGACCTTAGATATGTCCCTTCTGCATATATTTTTTTTCATGTTATACATACGGAAATGGTGTAATTTACTCGTACAATACCGAAGTGTTTAGTAATTTTTTAAATACGAGCACATTTAAAAAATATTTTGAATTATGATACAGCAATTTAAAGTGGCTCCATGCAGTCGCCATTCGCGTACTAAGGAACAAAAATGCAACCAAATTCCCTACCCGCACAAGCGATAACTGTACGGGACCGGTATACAAAGAGCATGGGAAATTCAATGTGATGAATCTCCTGTCAGATCGTCGATGGTGGGCCTGTTCGCGGCTCGCGTGAGCATCAGAGTAACAAATTTCGTGACTCGACGGGATTCGCAGTCCACAATCTAGGTACAATGTTGATACTGCACGACATATGGAAATTGCTGTGAACCTTGATCCCCCAGAGGCGGTTTCCGTGATTGCCACCGAGATCAACCGATCATCAAGCTAATGTCGTGCATCTGCCATTCCATACATGCTATTACTAAGCTGTTGGTAATATTTTGGACGTATTAAATAGAAACTATTTGCTTACATAAGAACTACATTGCTACACTGTAATCAATCTGAACTCTGCCGTCCTACGGACGCTTTTTTAATTGACGGGTGATATTTGACATATCATCACATCGACGGAAGGAGTAGTAGTTGCGCGTGGATGCGTGTCTGTAAAAATTAATGAAAGACAACACTGTTGATTTTCAAAATATTAATTGTCATTTCTGTTGAAAGTAATCGTGCAACGATAAAGTTCGACTCATTTTAAAGCCTCTACGATTTATGCACCGTACATCCACTTTCGCAAACCATTGCGCTTTTTCTCAAGATTGTTTTGCATAATGTAAGGAGGGAGCTGAAGAGCAATACTGCAGGAAAAGATTGCATGTCTCTAGAAGTTATATTTCCGCAACGCGACGCGGAAAAATCGGACTGATCGAAGAGCAAAGTATTAAAAGTCGCGAAAGGATAGAACGCGAATGAAGCTGAATCTGACTTGAGCGAGAACTGAGAAAGAAGTAGAAAGAAGAGAGCTGCTCCGCCAGGGGAAAGTTTTAAATGTTCTTCGGCCGGCAGACGTAGTCGTACGCTATTGATTATGGTCGATCGTAAACAACTTGGTCGAGATTCGAATAGAGGAGGCTTACCGGCGATGAGCTCTGACAAATATTATGCGACCTCGCCCAACGGTAACAAGCAACAACGGTAACACATTAGAAAGAAAAAAAAAGGAACCGGAGCGACGGTTGTCGTAACGGCCGGCAGCTCCGGAATTCGAATCCCGAACGATCTTAAATGCAGAAAATTGTCGCGAATTTGCTGTGTCATACTGGAAAATGGAGGCGTACAAAAATTTCTAAAGTGAAGTTGTAGACGTCTATTAGTGATTACATAGCGTGCCGTGTCGCCATGTTAAAATGTATACTTTGACATTAGATTGCATATGTTACGTGGCTGCAGTTACTGAACGAGAAGAGTGAATCAACGACACGAGAAGTAACTCGACGATGGCTTACGCAAAATACATGTTTAGGTAGTGTTTTGGAAACTACAATAAAAAGAATATAGAATTCCATGTCGAAAATTGAATGTGATTTTCACAGTACGCACCAATCTTATCTCAGGGTCAAACAGTTATCATCACAGTAATAACTTTTATGTGAAATATTCTTTTACACCTCTGATTTACAGAAATTACATGTAGACAATATAACAATATATTGTCAATAGGATATTATCAATATTAAATATTAACAAACTAGGATTCCTCAATAATGTTGTTACCAATACATTCAGTTACCAACGCAAACAGAACACCTAAATATCTCCGTTACTTTCCGTTGTACAAGAAAACTTCTTAGGACAAAGTTACACTGTATGAAGAGCCACATGTAAAAGGTGTAAGGGAAAAAATGTTCAAGGTTATTTTTTAATGAGATTTCAAGGTCATCGATGTTTTTTTACATAGAATAATATATCTTCGTTAACGTATTGTTGTACCTGACAAAATAACGAATTCATCCATGTATCACAATATGACCAACAAATGACCTTTAACCCAGAAAAATGGAATAAATAAAATTCAACATGTAAGATTCAGTTGCTTCATTTCTGTTACGCAAAATGTTCAAAAATATTCCCTTGAGCTGCTATACGTTCAAATGTATCGCAGTACACAACATAATAACAGATTTATGATATACCTTCACCTATGCGTTCGTACAGAATCGTGTACCAGCTACTAATTACTCTGAAGACCTTGCTATCAGATTTCCACTGTTTCTAAGATTTCTGAAGTATCAGTTTATCGATGAATGATTCACAATGCAGTACTCGAAGGAAGATAAGATTGATATGATTTTCGTTTGTGGAGAAAGTCCATACTGACCATCTGAACGATCCTTAAGATTGTTTTAAACAATTTTAGTTGTCTTTGTTTAGGCTAAAAGCTTCCAATGTTTATCCAAGTACGAAAAAGTTTTTGATTACTTGAGCTGTAAACAAAAATTATAGATACCAATAAGATAATGTAATCTATGACTTGAAGACCCCCTTGATTTATCTGATTGGACATCCGAATATCCGATATCCTAACTAAACGTTTGAACACTAACGTAATCTTCATCACCATTAGAATTCTAATCTAAAAGCGTCATCAGGCAGTCGTTCGAAATCATTTAGTTGAGCCTACGGTAATCTCTAAGACTGTTTCATTAAGAATATATTTCCCACTAGCTTGCCCCTTAGTAATTCATCTTGTGTATAATTCTATACCTGTGCAATTATGTGTGTATATTTTCTTATGCATTGATATTGTTGAATATTGATATATTTATCACATTCGCTCAAATGTCCAAATTGATTGTTCGTTTACTGAAGCCTTTTTCGTCTCTTTGTTTCAAAATGTTATCAACTTTCGATTAATGATAATTATATAAAAAATCGATTATTTTTAGAGGTACTGATTCGCGACATGAAAAGAGCTTTACATTTACTATATCAGTACTTATGTTATACTCGCATAAGTCCGAGTTAGAAAGTATATAGAAGAATTGTCTTTATATTTACAAAGAATGGAAATTAATATAAAATTGAATTAAAAAGAAAGAAATAGTGAGAGATTTCGTGAAATTATTCGTGGAGCATCTGATTAGTAAAGTTGGATTCCGGGTTTTGGAAATCGAGTACAATTGATTGTAATAAAATCGAGAAGAGTTTTATTTTGGGTTAAGTACACGGTGAGCTGTTCATGTAAATGTGGAAGGGAGTGGAAAAGGTTTGCTGTGGAAAGGGATGACGTGGCGGAGGCAAACTCCAAAGGGTTTGTTTGGTCGCAATGATTCAAATGGTCTTACTGACGTGTCTATTGTATGATTATCGTGATGCGTTGGCATTTACCTAAAGTCTAGAATTATCGTGTTATTAATTAAACATAATGGTTTTACTTCTTGTTATGCAAAACGTTATATACACGCATATTTATTAGATCAAAGATCACCATGACAGACAAATTCACGTAACTTTTGGGTCATTTCAATTACATAAACAGGATAAAACGATGCTTTCATACATTAAAAAACATTGCATGTATAAGTAATAACTTTCCGAACGCGATTACTTCAGATCTAGTACATTCCGATAACCGAGATTTGGTACATTACGAAAATTTTGTTTGGCTATGATTGGACCTGCTCGATATACAAATAATCTTCCCGAAGCTAGAGCGATAACGTTTATCATACTTGATATTAGATCGTCACTGCAACATAATATTCACCGTTGAAAAGTATTTGAATGTAAAACCGTAGACATTTTATAGTGACGGTGTGACGTATTTGCCAGACAGGTCAGAAGAGGTTGCAGAATGAATGGGTGATTACATATTTTATTTTTGGAATTTAAATGGTACGAAAACAAACGGCATGAACTTATGGGACGACCTAATTTTAAGTATTTCGATCGAATCCAAGTGTAATTAAAAGTGATCGATTATTGAAGGAAAATCGTACTCGTCGCAGAATTGCAGAAAATCGTACTCGTCTTGAACGCATCAATCTTGTGATCATTCTGTATGTGATCATTTATTATTAAAAATTTGCAGCACGTTCGTTCAAGTTTTAGATAGTTGCAAAAACATTTTACATCAGTTGCTTACGTTTAACAGCAATAGCAATAGCAGCAGCACCGATTTGGATACTACATGCCCGCCATATACTTTTGTAATTGTATAGAATTTGCAACGACGACACATAGTGTTATGAGTAGACATGTTTTGGGCAATTCCAGTTCAATGTGAAAGACTGTGTTAATTTAACAATTAACTGTGTTTAAAATTTTATTTAGGCCAATTTGCAGAAACTGCGATTAATTAAACAGTTGTTTACTCTGATTTATCGTACCAAGATGCAGTTGCAATATAGCTGCCGTACGGTTAAATACCAAGTCGGTATTTGACTTTAATGTGGCATGTAGATTCTGTTTCAGATAATGTATAATCCTGTAGACAATAACATGTAAATGATAAATAGCTGTCGGGAGTGGGGGCAGCCGTATATGTAGAAACATAGTTATTAGTAATCGGACTCGTTTCTCTCGTAGCCAGTGTAGTGCAGACAAAGGTCCGTGGTGGTACGAGGGCGTTTTCCTTCTCAACACGGTATTGAGTAAATCTTTTGAGCTGTTAATTACCGGAAACTGTTACAAATACTAAATATCTCACACTAGCAGCTCTCACTTTATTCTAATTTAGAAATAAATTGGAATGAAATAAAATTTTTAATAAAGTATTTAGTTACAATTAAATTACGGATTATTGTGCAAAACAAAAATTGCCCGTATTAATTGTAAAATACAGGATTTACATAGACATTCATTTCTCCTCTCAATAACTCGAATGGAGATAATAATACATTTAATCTGCATGTTTTCATCATAATTACCTAAAATCTGGGGTCTAGTTATAATGTACTAAACTAAACTATTTCGTTTAGTTGATAAACATTGCATTTTCGTGAACGGAGTGTAGCGGAATCAAGGAATATAGTGGAATCATTATTTAACACGTTAAGTGCCAAATATCAACCCCAGAGATCCTTACAAAATCAGAGTAATTGAATTAATGAATCCAAAACTAGAAATTTAAAATGTGTTATAGTGGATGCTGTCTTAAACCCTTTTCAATTCGAAATACTCCAATAAAATTCGGTTTTTCTCTGGATATCTCATAATGAAAGTGAATTTCTAAACCCAGTCAAAAATTAACTTATTAAATATTGCTTTCGATCAAAATCGCATAAGCGTTGTAGCGTCCAGCTTCCTATAATAAAGTTGAGACGTGCAATGCAGACGTTGGAGAGGTTTTTAGGACTCAGGCGGCAATGGAAGCTATTTGCGAGGAAACTGTCAGGTAGAGTCATTAATACGCCCCCTGAGGTAGCAATTAGATTTTATTAGCGACAGCCTCAATAGCCCCCGCAATGAGTCATAAAAACCCCGAATTTCTAACGGTCCAAATCGATGATAAAGGGTCTCATTACCTGGCGATGTACACCGAATGTTGAGGGTCTGCGGCCGATGGAAAATCCGTTACAGTGCGATTCACCAGGGTGGGGGGTGCAAAGACTAAAACTGTATAAAAGAGTAGACAGACTCAAGTCTCGAGCTCACTTCTCGTGAAACGGTCAGGTTCTCTTGAATAAACGTGGTGAAAAGTCCGTCCGGTATGCGATTCATTTATACCAAAACTTCCCCTAAAGCGCGTCCACTTCTAACATTTTTTGTACCTAAGAGAAGTTAAAATAATCTGTGTAGTTACATCTGTATCTGTGTCTTGTTACAAAATAATCTGTGTAGTATGTAGTTCATTATGCTGTTCTTATCAGAATGCTGCTGCGGATTTTCGGGATTTATAAAGAGATAGATTTTTATTCTACCTCAGTTCGTTGGAATATAGATTGTAAATTTTAATTTTGCAAAAAGATCCGTGGTCTACTTGTGTCGGCAATTTCGTGTTTCCCCGAAGAGCTTGAACTTTTTTATTTCGTCCTATGTTCTTACTACTTTTAAAAATGAAGTTTATCTGCACACCTGCGCACAGATTCATCATTGCTCTCATATTTTTCAGATTACTCGAAAATGGCGCTTCTCACGCCGTACTGGGGCCTCGACAGCATCCTGTTCTTCGCGTCGCTGATCGTCGCCGCATACTTGTACGCGACCCGCAAATTTAAATACTGGGCGAACAAAGGCGTCATGGAAATCCCGCCAACGCCGTTCATCGGAAATTTCACAAAGTGCTTCTTGCTTAAAACATCGCCTGGGGAATACGTGAAGGAGCTGTACAACCAAGCGAAGGGACTGCCTTACATGGGATTCTATATTTTCGATAAACCTTTCTTCCTGGTACGAGATCCAGAACTCGTGAAGAGCGTGTTGGTGAAGGACTTCAACGCGTTCAATGACAGATACGCTTCGTCAAGTGTGACCGATCGTCTCGGATACGCGAACGTCTTCATGATGAAGAATCCTGGCTGGAAGACCCTCAGAGCGAAGCTGACGCCAATCTTCACGTCCGGAAAGCTGAAGAAAATGTTCGAGCTGATGCTCTACGTCGCCGACGATCTAGATAAATATCTGGAGAAACAAAATTTGGGTTGGTATACGCTAAGCATATGAAGAACGCTTGGCGAGTTAACCCTTTGCACTCGAGTGTGGTGACTCTGAAGCACCATTAGAAATTGTTGTGGCATTATTTCAAAGCAATTACAAAAAATATTACAATGCATTTGTTACATTACAAAATTTGTATTTCACAGATTACTAAACGTCTAAATATTATACTTGGAAATCGGATCAGTTTCGTATGAATAAAATGAAAATATGCTAAGACGGAAGAAAAATTTAGTTTTACAATGAAAATAGCGCCGAGTGCAAAGGGTTAACATTTCTGGGAAAAGAAATGATTTCTCCAGATTTAACCCTTAGCAATCGAATGGCGACTGTAGGGCGCCACTATAAATTGCTGTAGCATTATTCAAAATAGTTTTTGCATTATTAAATGCGTTTGTATTTAATAAATTACTAAACACCGGTATTTTACGAGTAAATTGCACCGTTTTCGTATATATAGAAGGGAAATATTTTCGTTTCGTTTTAGAATTAAAATGGCTTCGAGTGCAAAGGGTTAAAAATGGCCTCTAGGGAAAGGGGTTCAAGTAAAAGGATTTAATAAAGCGATCTTATTTGTCTATGGTATAGGAATGTATCTACCACGAAGAATCAATCACAAATACGCGTGTCTGTTTCAGGTGCCGGAAAGGTGATGGAAATGAAAGATCTTTGCGGAAACGTTATGACGGACATGATTGGTAGCACCGCTTTTGGTTTGCAAGTGAACTCGTTGCAGGATCCGAAAGCGCCGTTCCGCGAGTTTGGCAGAAAGATTTTCGACTACGACGTGTTCCGTGGCATGGAGTTCCTCACCATATTCTTCATGCCGCATTTAACCAAATACACCGGCGCTAAATTCTTCGGCAAGGAAAGCACTGTATTCCTTCGACGCGTCTTCTGGGACGTTATCAATCAACGAATTCAGTCGGGACAAAAACGAAACGATCTCATTGATCTTCTGATCGAACTGAAGGAGAAGCACGAGAACGAGGGTGATCTTGGTGGATTTAGTAAGTTGTTCTCTCGATATTTTACTAATTCGTATTTTCGGAGGATTCGAAAAGAACAGCAGACGGTTTCTTCAACAATCAATTCTGACATTCTGTTACGTTTCATTTATTAGTTGCAGTATTTTATTCTCAAGCTGAAATAAATTTTAAATCCTGTGCTTCTTATGATTTTTGGGTCCGAATAAATAATAAACAATAAGATTTTTGTGCAGTACATAATAACAGAAGTATATTATTTGATTTTGATGTTGTTTAATTATTTTATGGGAGTAGTCTGTTTATTTTGATTTATTTTCACTTTACAAATAACGCTGAAAACAATGGTGAATCACGAATGATGGGATTTGTGTGGAAGGGAAATGGTACGAACGTTTAACATTAGGGAAAAATTATTTAAACTGTGTTCTTCATAGCCAAGAGGCTATTGAATGCATGGTAATAAGTAATAAGATTTTTGGGACTTAATAAATAAAAAAATAATGATCTTTTTTTAAGAAATGGCTCCATTGGTTCAAGTTTTCTTTTCACTTTATCGGATTACCCGAAGTGCAATACAAACTACGTTCGTCAAGTATGACATTTATGGAAATTTCGACTGATTCGTGTTACAGAATTCAGCGGTGACGATCTAGTGGCACAGGCAGGCATCTTCTTCACCGGTGGTTTCGAAACTTCGTCGACTACAATGTCGTTCACCCTTTACGAACTCGCATTGAACATGGACGTGCAGAAGACTTTGAGGAAGGAGATCCTCGAGGCAATTGACGATAACAATGGAAAAATCACGTACGACATGGTATGCAAAATAAAATGCATGTATGACGAACGTGATAAGAAGAATAGACCTCACTTGAGGATAGTAATCAAGATTTACGTAACCTCTCTTTACGTAGAAACGTAAAATGCCTGCAGGCGCAGTAATTAGTCCTGTCACGCTACACTTACTAGAGACAGATCTTTCATAACGTAGGAATATTTCAAAGGATTTCAATATAATTATTGTGGGGCGATAATTATGTCCACTTTGAATATTGCCGTTATTTGTAATAATGTGAAAAAATGCTATATACGAAACTTACACGGTATAGAGGAGGGCATATTGTGACACAAACTAATTGTTTTGTCATGCAAGATCAAATATGGTAGTAAAATAAACTTTCTCAAAGTGCTGACTGTCTGCGATAATTCAAAGTTGCAATTTTCATATCGCTGTATGACGTGCATGTCTTAGCATTCCATCAAAACAAATGTTTGCGTCATAATATGCCCCCTCTATACCGTGTAAGTTTTGTATATAACATTTTTTCATATCATTACAAATTACGGAAATATTCGAAGTGGACATAGTTATTGCCCCATCCTGTATAACCCTCCAGATATATTTGGCACTTTTTACATTTTCGTAGGACAAAGTGAATCAGATGTTTTATATAAAGTGTTTAAGTCAATTTTGCGAATATTTCGAAAATGCAGGTTCTGCGTGAACACCTCGAAAACCGACGAGAAAGACCGTTTTATTATTTAACCATTCTATAAACGAGATAAGCTGAACATTTCAAACAGTTTTTCAAAATATCTCGAGTACTAATAATTATGTTTCAATTCGAACAAATCCGTTTCTGCACGTGCTCTACAACACTTATGCTTGAGGAAAACGTAATAAAAGAAAAAATCGATTTTTGAGGAAAATGAAAAACCAGAATCCCGACTCTATGCATGGTGCCCATGCGAATGAAACGTGGCTTGTTTACAGATCATGTCACTGCCATACCTCGATATGGTTGTAGCAGAAACTCTCCGCAAGTATCCACCATTGACGTTCCTGGATCGAGTCGCTGTAACCGACTACAAGGTTCCTAATTCCGATTTGGTGTTGGAGAAAGGCACTCCAATCTTCATTTCCATGACAGGACTGCATTATGATCCGGAATACTTCCCCGATCCAGAAAAATACGATCCCACGAGATTTAGCGAGGAGAATAAACAGAGCAGGCCATCGTGCACCTACATCCCCTTCGGCGAGGGACCACACGTTTGTATCGGTTAGTACCGTTTATTATTTACTATGTTGCTGAAACCTGTTTATCGTCTTTCGGAAGATGTAACTTTCTTGTTACGCTAACATTACGAACGCAGTGTTACTAATTGTAATTTGACATGTTTTAGGACAGCGATTGGGTCTTATGCAATCGAAGCTTGGACTGGCACAGTTCTTGAGCAAATACCAGGTGACACCATGCGACAAGACACCTGTACCAGTGCAAATGGACCCAAAGGGACTGACCACCACGTCGCTAGGAGGACTATACTTGAACGTCCGAAAGATTACCACTGAAGCTGGTTAAACCACCTCGACCATGTGTGAACTTATACCAAAAATGTTTTAAATTATTTCTCCTCTCAATGACTTAACAACCACGTTGACGTTTAAAATGTTCAAGGGTGCTTGTTTTCAACTTTGAAAAACTAATAGAAATGTATCAGATAGATAATAATACATTTATATTCATGACAACTTACTGTGTATGCTAAATAAAAGATGAAATGAATATTCATGTGTACTTGTGTCATATTGTTATTTACTATGTTATTAGTTATAATTTAAGGCTGGATCGTGGATGTTCCTGCATGTACAATATGCAAAAATCATTCAAATATGCATGAAAATGGTGATCAGAATGAATACAAAGAGATATCTATCAGTTGTGTCTGTATAAATATAAGTTCTTCGTTGTTGCTGTTTGTTAATTAATATTGACTTATCGAATTAATAATTTACAAATGGAGGCTGGCATATAATACCACCGGCAGTGGTTAAAATATTTTTCTGTGCTTTGTGCGTATCGTTGAAATTTATCCGTGTCTATTTCATAAGGCGAGGAAATTGTTTGCAGTATTGCATGAAATATTTTAAGAGCTTTCTAATTAATTACTTAATTTGATAAAGAGTTCTCGGGTAGCCTCGCGTTTCACAACGATCAACGCGCGGCGACCGTACTCGCCGCAACATTGTCAGCATTAAACAACTATGAATTGTAAAGTAGGACGAAGTAGGAAATGATTCTTGTACGGTTATTTAAAGGAAGTTGTAACGAAAATGTTCCTCTTTATTCAAACCTGGGAAGTTGCGGGAAAAAATTATATCTTTTGATAAATATACAAAATTTTTTTAATATGTCATGTATCATTCAGCATTATTTTTTAAATATATCATTATTAGTTGTTACTTAAAAAATATATAATTTCTTGTTGGGAATTTAATTAATAATTAATTAATGCAATCGGCAGCCCACTTCAGTAACATCTGTATAGCTGCCTAGGTGTCCTTTGGGCTTTCAAGCATATATTCGCCTCTTGTGCATTTTAGACACTTTAGTCCACTGCAACAGTTCGAGTAGCCTTCAGACAAACGGTATCCTAAAGAAAATTAACGAAAGTTAAGAAAAATACTTAATTGTCTAACTGATATGTAAATAACAACGTGGAATAACGACGTGGAGTCACGCTGTTTAAAGTTTCCAGTTCACAACGCTCGACGAATCGCAACACTAAGAGATAGTTCAGAGAAAGCGGAAAGATAGGTATACATATATTCAGCACATTTTCACGACCAATATAATTTATATATATTATACTGTATATATTAGTGTGTACATACAATTGTATTGTGCACTATGTACCTTATTCACGTGTTTGTAATAAATGAAATTTATTTTTCTTTTGTCATTCCAAGCATTAGCAAAATTTAGAAACAGTATTCTAGTCATTGTACAGTAAACTAGTCCCTATCACAACATCTCCAAGAAATTCAAGATATTTAATCTCGAAAAAGACATCTTTAATACCTCTGAAATAAAACGTCCCGAAAAAGTCGTCTTGAAAACATTTATTTCATACGTAGAAACGACGTCTCCAAAAAGCAGTTTTTTCAAGACGTAAAATGGACGTAAAAACGCCGTCTTTAAGACGTCGCATACTATCTGGGTCCGTTACCCCTTAATTAAGGGTTAAACTACACCAGTAGGTTTCGACAAACCGTATTCGATTATATTATTTGTCCGCTTGTTCGAAAGTTAGATTTTCGTTAAACTGAAAGAGGAGTTGCCATATTTTGTCACAGATCGTTGTATTCTATATTTTATAATACAAAAATTGTTCGATATAAGTCTGCAATTATTTAGATACATTACAAATTCAATTATTTTTGGTTTAGGGCCACTTCTAACCCTCTTATTCGGCTATACCACTGAGAAAAAACGCGCATTAACAATTATACCTGATGGGTATGCGAGAGCCTGGGGACGATCTAGCACAAGCTGGTTTGACTTTTTCAGCAAACGAAAGGCATATGTGACGAGTAAAAGACAATAAAAGATAATCCTTGAGCCAATAACGATGTTTCAAAATACACTCTCTTTAGGAGAAGGGATAGTCACGTATAAATTCCGATATGTGTACACAATTTACATTTTCAGTTCAACAAACGACCGGAAAGCACGAGAGAAGACCTGATGAATGTGTGACTGTTGTTTTGTTTTGGGTCTCGGAATTCTGGTTTGACCGTGCTGACAGTCGAGACCTGCATCAAATCGTAAGTAATGCGCTTGTACGTAAATCGTTTGATCTTTCTAATAAAAAGACACTTCCGGAAAGATACGAAGCTCGTGTAGGAATGATCAGTTTCTTCGATTCCCTTCATTTCCTTCAGATAGCTGGATGACACAGACTGCTGAACCGCCATCGCTCGACGGACAGTTCTGTCTAGTCTCATGCATCCCTATTGAAAACCTCACGCGTGAACACTCTGCCAATAAACTACGTTCATTCTCCTCCGTATTCTCGGGAATAAATTTTGCTCGAACAGTTTTGCAGTAATTGTTTCTATTCTCCGGTTTCAGCAAAATGGCACTCCTCACGTCCCATTGGGGTCTCGATGTCGTTCTATTCTTCGCATCCTTTCTCTTCGCGGCGTACCTGTACATGACGCGGAATTTTCGACACTGGGCTAAAAAAGGCGTCACCGAAATCACTCCGACGCCATTCCTGGGAAATTTCACAGACATCGTTTTATTGAAGACGTCACCTTCACAGTGGATGCAGGATCTCTACGAGCAGTTCAAAGGATTACCTTACGTGGGATTCTATGTTTTTGATCGGCCATGCCTTCTAATACGAGATCCTGAAATTCTGAAGCACGTGATGGTGAAGGACTTTAACGTGTTTACTAATAGAAATGTTAACACGGCGAAGGTTGACCGACTTGACTACATGGACCTTTTCACGATAAGGGATGAACCCTGGAGAATCATTAAAGCAAAGATGTCGCCAATGGTGACACCCAAGAAACTGAAGAGACTGTTCGATTTGATGCTCATGGTCGCCGATGATATGGATCAGTACCTCGAAGGATTAAATTTGAGTTAGTATGTCAGTTCTTATAGGCGAACAATATTTATCAACCAATATAAGGAAGCTAGGAGTCTAAGGAAGGAGTCCAATATAAGGAAGCTACTATAATCAACTGATAATTTCTTAACACGTTAACTGCCACGTCGTTCAAATATGACTGACAATGATTTTTGACTGGGTTTAGAAATTCATTGTTATTACTAGATATCCGGATAAACCGAATTTTATTGGAGTCTTTCGAATTCCAAAGGGTTAAGACAGCACCCCCTATAATACACTTTAAATTTCTAGTTTTGGTTTCATTAAGTAAATTACTCTGACTTTGCAAGAATCTCTGGGGTTGATATTTGGCTCTGAATGTGTTAATACCTCACTGACAAGTCTTACTTAAGCAACTTCAAGTGACCTAACTTATTTTGATAAATTGAGTTAGTGAATTCCTAGCTTTAGATGTAGCCGTACATTTAACCCTAAGTATTGGGAACGTTATTAAAATATCTGGATATTCGTTTCAGCCGACAACGGTAAGGTGTTGGATATTAAAAACTTTTGCGCGTGCCTTCAGACGGACATGTTGGGGAGCACACTTTTTGGTTTGCGTGTGAACTCATTGAAAGATGACAGTGTACCGCTCCGAGAGTGCGGCAGGCAAATGGTCGACTTAACTCTACATCGAATATTTCAGTCCCTTGTAATATTTTTCATACCGCATTTAGCAGAGATTACTCGTGCTAGAGTTTCGGAGAAGGAGACCTGCGATTATTTTCGATTCCTTTGCCGGGACTCGACAAATCGAAGGACTCAGTCGGGCGAGAATAGGGGTGATTTAATCAGTCATGTGATGGAACTGATACAGAAGAACAAGGACGAGGGCGGTACTAGTGGAATAAGTAAGTTCTTATCTCCAAGTACAGTGAATTCTCGATATATGTCAGCAAGAAGGATCTTGCCAGCGTCGCGTATCGTCCAGGAGAGACACCCGAGCCCTGTTATGTTTGCTGAGATAATCCCACTACGTTTATCGTCCAGAGCTTGGCGGCGTATACAGAGAAATCACTCTACTATTAATGCATTATTCTACAGTTTACTGATTCGTGTTACAGAGTTCACTGACGACGACTTCTTCGCACAAGTACTCGGTGCCTATGTTGCCACGTTTGAAAGTACTTCTGACACCACGATGTTCACTCTTTACCATCTCGCGATCAACATGGACGTGCAGGAGAAATTGAGGAAGGAGATCCTCGATGCACTGGACGAAACAAACGGCAAAATTACATACGAATTGGTATGTACATTAAATTGTCATTAAACTGCCGCTGCGTGGTGCGCCCAACAAGATGATGTCATGTGTATCATTCTATTCCGCTTATCGATAATAAAGGGGATTGTACATACGTATGTTTGTATACATATTTTATCGCCGCTTTGATTCTGCAACTATTTCAACTGTTCCAGTTGTTTCTCTTTCTATTCTTCGATCCTACAAAGTAAAAATACTCTTTCATATATAATGGAACTCTACTAGTGTACGGGACGCACAAATATTGTTTTCCTACGTTCGGTTATGCTTTTTAAAGCGTAACTCTTTTGAAGGTTATATGAAGGTCAACGTGGTCGAAACATTCTTTTCATTAAATATATCGCCACACTGATCAAAATGCTTCGTCCCGTTTCAAAAAGGAAAAAAATATTGAAATTTTCGAACGTATGACCTTGAGTAAAAAACCTTTTCTATCGGGATAATTATTTCACGGAAGCATTTCACATGAAAATGTTAGACGACTCGACTTGAATAAACGTGTTTTCATTACAGTGTCAAAACCTGCCCTATCTCGATATGGTTATCTCAGAAATCCTACGCATGTATGCACCACTGGGATTTCTAGATCGCGTTGCCAAAAAAGACTACGAGATTCCAAACACTGGTTTGGTTTTGAAGAAAGGTACTCCCGTGTACATTTCTGTGTACGGATTGCACTACAATCCCGAGTACTTTCCTGATCCGGAGAAGTTCGATCCCATGAGATTTAGCAACGAGAACAAACATAAGATTCGACCTTTCACCTACATGCCTTTCGGCGAAGGACCTCGGGGTTGTCCGGGTTAGTAACAGTTTACAATATCTGGGTCTACCTTTTTCGGGACGACTATAATAGGAAAATTGCATTTGATAGGCCGTGTTCGAAACTGAATATTTACTTGGTAATAATTAATTATGTTAATTGTGTTTAATAAATTACGAACGCAGTACACGCTACACGTTTTGCAAAATCTGGATATTCGTTCATTGCATATGTTACCTGCGGAGACTTTTTTCGATATCTCTTTTACTCCCTCCTCGAAGTCATATGCAGTTCAAAACATTTCCAAAAAACCATCTCTTCCACGGGGTGTCGCTTTGTAGAGGAATTTCAAGAATTCAACCCAGATGGGCGCATAGTCCGAAATTCATTTTTAGTCCAGTTTTGCGCTATACGCACTTCGAGGCAAATCATACATTGTGCGATCGGTTTCATAGTCCCTTTTGCGTAATACAAAATGTGACTTTCTGTGTTACAAATTGTCGAATCCTTTTATGTACAATTCAATATTAGTTGAGTTCGTTGTTTTATTTCTATATTTATATTTAGTAATATTACAGGAATACGGTGGGGTATGCTGCAAATAAAAGTTGGATTGGTGCAGTTGCTGAGGAAATACGAGGTGACAAGATGCAAGGAAACACTTGTGCCTATGGTTCTAGATCCAAAGGCATTGTCAACCACGACAACTGCAGGATTATTCTTAAATTTGCGAAAAATCGTCACATAACTGTTTGTGGTTAAACGATTCTCATATTTTACGTGTACATATTTATGATATTGTATGTTTCCATGTCAAGTTGGAGAATACACGGTCTGTCGCAGTAACATTGGGACACTATTAAAAAGACGGTAACTTTCGTAAAGTTGGACAAAAACGAATTTAATTTTTTCGAGATGCTAGGATTGATTTCCCAACTGATGTAATGCCTAGATAGCACAGAGACATCTTAAAGACGTGTTGAAAGTCCTACGAACGTCTCTGGAACGTCTTTGTTACGAAACTGTACGTCTTAAAGACGTCTTCTAGACGTCTTTTAAACGTCTTAAATCCTCTGCTGCCGCCGTTTAATGACACCCGCTAGAATCTCCTTTGGAGAATGTCCACAAGTTGTACGGTCCATTACTAACAAAGATATACGATTTTTAAAAGTGTCCGAATATTTGTGGGGGCTACTGTCAATGTAAATTGGTAGGCAATTAGTTATTGAATAATATGAATAAATATCTTTATCTTATCCTTGAATTTTAATTTAAACATACTTCGAATTTTGGTTGCTTGCATGTCGTTCAAGATATTCGTTCGTTGCATATGTTTTTTCGATATCTCTTTTACTCCCACCTTGATTCATTTTTAGCCCAGTTTTGCACGATATTATAAAGACCGCTAATTTGCTCATGAGGGGGTGCATTTCGAGGCAAATCACGTCAAGCCCTACATTGTGCGATCGGTTTCATAGTCCCTTTCAAGAGAACTTTTGCGTAATAAAAAATGTGACTTTCTGTGTTACAAATTGTCTAATCCTTTTATGTGCAATTCAATATTAGTTTAGTACGTTGTTTTAAACGATGTTCAATATTGCAGGAATACGGGGGGGGGGGTATACAACAAATAAAAATTGGATTGGTGCAGTTGCTGAGGAAATACGAGGTGACAAGATGCAAGGAAACACTTGTGCCTATGGTTCTAGATCCAAAGGCATTGGTGACCCCACCAGTTGGAGGATTATTCTTAAATTTGTGGAAGATCGTCACATAACTAATTGCGGTTAAACAATTTTCATATTTTGCGAGTACATGTTTACGTTATTGTATATTTCCATGTCAAGTTGGAGAATACGGATTTTGTCAATTTTTTATTTTTACGAGGTCTGTCGCAGTAACCTTGGGACACTTTTAAACAGACGGTAACGTTCGTAAGATTGGACCAAAACGAATTTAATTTTTTCGAGATATTAGAAGGATCAATACAGATCCAGGTAAGCCATGTTCGTTCCAATCTGAGGAAAGTTATCGTCATCTTAAAAGTGTCCCAGTATTTCTGTGATAGACTGTACATAGTTTCTATGAATTATATATGTGATTTGGTGTTATAGATCGATTTCAAAACCGTCAGATAGAAGATCATCGTCAAATAACTTGGCAAAACCAACTGAAAAAATGTACCTTGTATAAGACGTAGATTAAAGGATATCTATCGATGTAGGTCAAGTAACTCCGACTATTTACATGACCTGCATTGCGAAATCGAATGATACAACAAGTTCCATACGAATGTATTTTGTGCTACGTCATACTGCCTACACAGAATGTAAACTATACTTTGTAAACTATAACATTGTCGATAATAGTGCGTCCTTTATATGAACTGATTGAAGGGTAAAGGTGTTTAGGTAAAGGAATAGGACAAGTATCTTATAACGAAAGAAGCTTAAAAGAAAATGATAGAAGATGGACACTAAGATGCTCCCCGAGAGTCACTCAATGAATTATTTATACGCCCCTTTAACTGCTGTTTCGAAACAGGCACATCTCTATCGAGTAGGTGGCTAATAAAAGCGAAATTGTCCAAGTCAAGATACGAATGTCAAAATTACCAGAAATTATTCTGTTTTGTTAAGCTATCGAATGACCCATCGTAAGCCGAATTTGGTACCGGGCCACTTCTGACCCGCTAATTCGGCTGTACCTTTCGGCTATACCACTGACAAAGAAAAAATGCGCATTGACAGTAGTGCCCGATGAGTAATGCAGAAACCTACTGATACGAGTACAAGCCAGTGTGATTCTTTTGCTACGTGCGTGGTAGATGTGATAAGTCACAGGTATTGCTCTTTCTTCATATAAAATTAACACTATGCCGTCCGCACGGCTAATCTATATTTTTTTCGTGTCGCGCCGGTGGAACTGACTTACATAATTTCGTTTATCGCCAATGTCACTTACCCGATATTTTTCGCATGGCATGAAGGTCGAGCCACCAGTACTTACCCGATATTTTATGCATGGCGCCAACGTGGAGCCAGCGGATGCCATAGTGTTAAATGTAATGTACTATCGCACATACTCCATTAGCTAGCTACCAATGATGAAGCACAAGACACGCTTCTCAAAAGAGGGGATAATCATATATAAATTCACTTAGGCGTACATAAACCACATTTACGTCTCAAAAAGTGACCGATAAGCACGGTAGAAGATTTTGAGAATGTGTGATTGTTGTTTTGTTTTGGGCCGCGGAATTGTGTCTTTATTATACCAATACTAGGAACCTGCAATAAATCGTAAATACGTGCGTTTCATTCTAATTTCATTTATTCTTTCTAATAAAAAAAAAAACACTTCTGGAAAAATATAAAACTCCAGTTTTTTCAATCCTCTTGATTTCAATTTAAAGTGTAAAATGGTCGGAATACTATCGTAGGGCCTTTGATGCTACTATTTGTGAGGCTCATCTGAATTTGCATGTAAAAATAACAATCGTTCTCATTTCTCAGATTTCTCCAAAATGGCCCTCCTCACGCCACACTGGGCCTTAGACAGCATCCTAATTTTCGCATCCCTAATCGTCGGCGCGTATATGTACGCGACTCGAAACTTTAAATACTGGGCGAAAAAAGGTGTTAAAGAACTTCCTCCAACGCCGTTCGTTGGGAATTTTGGTGAATGTGTTAGGCAGAAGAAATCAGCAGCAGAGTTCACAAAAGAACTGTACGAACAATTCGAAGGAGAGCCTTACGTGGGATTCTATGTTTTCGACAAACCGTTCTGCCTCGTACGAGATCCTGAACTTGTGAAACATGTAATGGTCAAGGACTTTCCCCTATTCGATAACAGATTCATTTCGCCAGATGTGAACGATAGGCTTGGATATGCGAACCTCTTCATTATGAAAAATCCGGGCTGGAAAGTTCTTAGATCGAAACTGACGCCGGTCTTCACGTCCGGAAAGCTAAAGAAAATGCTCACCTTGATGCTTCCAGTTGCTGATGAGTTAGAGCGGTTCCTCGAAGAATCATATTCAAGTTAGTATAGGAGAAAGTTGTAACTTTTGTTTGAAACGTTTCTCGATATGATCAATGAATAAATCTTTGTGCAAAACAAAAGTTCTCCGCGTCAATTACCGTTTCGTATTTCGCCGATATATTTTTGTCATAAATGTGCGTAAAACCCGGAGCCTAACGACGACAATGTCTCTGTGTCTGTTGCAGCGACTCCGACGGTGGTGGAAATGAAAGACATTGCCGCGAACTTTAACACGGATTTGATTGCAACCACGATTTTCGGCATTCAGGTGAATTCGTTGCGTAATCCCAAAGAACCGTTCCGGGAGTTCGGCAGGAAGATCTTCGAGTACGACGTGTTCCGTGGCTTGGAGTTTCTCATTATGTTTTTCTTGCCTCAATTAGCCAATCTCACGCGCGCGAAATTTTTCGGCAAAGAAACCAGCAGATATCTGCGAACCATTTTCTGGGATGTGATGAACCGACGAATTCAGACGGGAGAAAAAAGGAACGATTTAATCGACATTCTAGTCGAACTGAAGCTGAAACACGAGAGCGAGGGCAATATTAATGGAATTGGTAAGTTATTTCTTCAATGTTTCATGAATTTTTAGTTGTAAATGGAGACGGATTAAGGGCAATAACTTGTGAACAATAACTTTGACATGTTAAAGTATGGGTTCTCTTCAATTAATCTGCTAGTACAGTTCTAAATTTTTTCTCTAATGAATTTTAACAACAAAACTGCAACCTTGCCACAGCAGTGGAAGCACGAATATCGTTTTCGTATATTGAAAAACAAGAACGTATGAAGGTTGGTATTTTAATAAATTACAATACATTAAGTATGTGAATAACATGACCCCATAGCAAATAGTCCGTACGTAGCGGTGAATATGGTCTTGATATACGAAGAGGCAATTGTGAAGAAAAAGGAATTACGTAATTGATTGATTTTGATGACTGTCAAATACGTTATCAAGTTCATCATTCTGAACAACTTTTCTCTGTACATGCGGCCGCCGCTCATTTTTAATCGATCAAACATATGTTTAGGCACCCCCACCATCCCTAACAATATTTTCCTTAGTGGACGTAGTGTTTTTTTGTATAAATATATCGAAAACTAAGGTCGAGTTACGATAACAAGTAAACGATGACATTGACAACATAATTCAAGGTGATTAAAATCTGTGTGGCGTCCCCTGTTCTGCATATTTACCAACAAATCTTCGTTATCACGATAATTGACCCACTGAAACAAACATGTTCTTCTTTATGAATTTTCTTGTGTAATTAAAACAATCGGAGATATTTTAGGCGTAATTGAATACAATATGAAACGCTCAAACATCAAATTAAATATTCATGCATCATACAAGGGTTACGTAATTGGTACACGGTAGCATTTTAAAAGACGACATCGCGCTGTTTATATAACTGATGGAACTAATAAAAGAGAGAGTAAATTGATAAATGTAACTTTTATCAATTTTATAAAAGTAACTGATAGGTGTTACATTGAAACATAATTGTTATTTGAAAAGTACAAGATAACGTCTTGATATGACGGTTGTATTGCCGACACGACAGATTTGCAGTTGCTACATTTATCATTAACTCACCGTGTGCTATGCTGGGGTCATTCGTGACCCGTCGCGGTGCGGATGAGCTCGAGCGACCGTCAATATGTACAACTTTATTGTGATATAAGACGACGCTTTTAATTTCGGAATCGTTTTATTTCGATGCTTCTTCGTCATCCGGGAGCCATCGCCTTATATCGAAAGTAAACTGTATCTCTCTTTTTGCACAATGTAAAATTTCGAATGATTTGTATTGCAGAATTCAGCGGGGACGATTTAGTGGCACAAGCAGCTACTTTCTTCACTGCCGGTTTTGAAACTACTTCCTCTGTCATAGCGTTCACTCTGTATGAACTCGCATTACACATGGAAGTACAAAGAACTTTAAGAAAGGAGATCCTCGAAGCACTCGAGCAAAATGACGGAAAAATTACATACGATATGGTACGTAAATTGAATTATGATTACAAATCTTGTTCACTCGGAAAACTGTTATGACTAGACTGCGGATCCTTGTGCAAAAGAAAAATGTTGTGCATCGATTGTGAGAAACAGCTACCAAGTGAAAAGATCTTTCATTCCGGAATAATTTTTTTTTAACACCTTCCGTGATATGATCTTAGCATCCAACAAAATGATACAATCTACTCTGTAAAATTATCGCAGCGTATGAGATAAGTGACGTTGTCGTATTGAACTTCATCAAAGCTTGCGCAATACTTTTTGATTCTTTAGGATGAAAATACGGTAATATATTATAAAAATCGAGTATTTGATTTCAATTAATACCAATGCAAACAGGGATTACACCCTAAAGTTTCTAACAGAAATTCGATATGCTTGCGAAATGACCGGTTACACTATATTTACTTTAGGATAATTGAAATTACAAAGATGCTTCCATTAGACGTTATTAAATAAATTTCTTCTTTCATGTACGTTATCCAAATTGCGAAAGATCTATTAGTGCTCCATACGTTCACTGTTAATGGATATTTCGTTTGTTTTTTATCTAGAACATTTCGTTGTTACAAAATGTATTTTCTTTACAGGTGATGACACTGCCATATCTTGATATGGTTGTCTCAGAAACTCTTCGCAAGCACCCACCACTAGGATTTCTGGAACGCGTCGTAAACACCAACTACAAAGTCCCTAATTTCGATTTGGTCCTGGAGAAAGGTACTCCGGTGTATCTCTCTATGTTAGGGATGCACTACGACCCGAAATATTTCCCTGATCCGGAAAAATTCGATCCCACGCGATTCACCGAGGAGAATAAACAGAGTAGACCATCGTGCACTTACTTCCCCTTCGGCGAGGGACCGCGAAATTGCGTCGGTTAGTAAGACGTCATAACAGTTATCTTTCGTTTAAAAAAAAAAAACAATTCTGTTCGAACTTTTACGTCGACCAACAGCGTGACGGATCCTGTAATAGGATGTCTTAAAAGAGAACCGATTAAAAAGGTTTCAGAATTTTTTCGAAAATGCATAAATTACATTCGAATGTGTAAGATCGAGGTCTCAATCGTGTAATTCTGGTGCTAATTTTATCACTGTTTGATGATCAATTCATGTTTCAGGACTTCGAATGGGCCTTTTGCAATCGAAACTTGGATTGATAAAGATTCTGAGCAAATGCGAGGTCACACCTTGTGAAAAAACACCGCCGAAGGTGATATTGGACCCGAGAGCAACCATTACGGCGTCGCTGACGGGATTGCACATGAATATTCAGAAAATTCAAATTTAAATTTAATATTTTCTTGATATTATTATTTATTACATACGCTGGTTAATCGTTTCAGTCTATAATAGGTGTAAGAATCGCGATGTCTGCATAAAGAGATTAACGAGAGTATGTAAATATTGCTTATCTATTCCTGCATTGTATTGCAGTGACTGCGTGTCAGACTGTTGTCCGTTACAGTTTCCTACGTAATCGATATCTCTGTCGCAACTGTTCGATGAAGCATTAAACGACCTCCCGCGTCCGAAGTTCGATCAGGTTGAAATTGAAACGACGAACTACAGTGGATTTAATTCAAATTTTTATTATTTTTTTTGTATTTTGCACATTTTCTTGTACAATAAATCCATAAAGATCCGCAGTCTAGTGATTACACGAGAACGACAGCTGACATACATCCTTGACCATACCTATGGACCACTTTCTCTTCTTTTCCTTTTTTTCTTTTTGTTGTTTCACGCACATGATAACTATACAATGTCGTGGTAATAACTCGCCCGCGAGCTCAGCAAGCATTCTGCGTCCATCGTTTCATGATTCTTTCTTTTTTTCACCCGCCGGACAAATATACATTATACGTTAAACTAGTTGTTTTGCTCGTGCGATACGTACATCACAACTTGTTCCTCTTATTATAGTAACTGTAGGTCGTTCGTTTTTTTTCTTTTTTTTTTTTAGTTGATCTCTTAAAAAAGGGGATCGAATGGACGATGAGACCGGGAACATGACGATCACGCGGAAAAGGAACTCGAGCCGAACGTGAACGCAGTGGTGCCCGCTTAAACTTTCGCTCGTTCGCGCGTTTATGTGTCCATGGCTAGGCCCCTAATTCCAAAAAATAAGATGAAGCGGGAGTTTCATCGCACCGAGTTTCGAGAGGGCCAAACTCGATACGTGTATCGGTATCTCGCTCGCACACACCCCTGTCATTCCAACAATTCAATTCGCAGAAGCCATCTTCCCGTTTCCGCGTTCGGTACCGGCCGCGGACACTTAAGCGGGCACTACTGTGGTTCGCGGGGAAGTCTCGAGTCCGAACGCTGCCACGGCGTTCGCGGTCGCGTTCTTAAGATGTACCCACACTGGAGCGACAACGAGCAATCGTTGATGTCGCGCGAGTCTTGAAAAAGTCGACGGTTTTACCGAATAAAACAAGAAGAAGAAGAAGAAGATGGCAACAAGAAGCGACTGACAGTCGCTCGACGTTACTTCGGTGTGGACACAGCTTCACGTTCCTAGGAGAATAGGAATGATCTATTACGGTTCCACGTAATTGACGAGAATAATTGGGACGCGATAAACGACGAAATTGACGAGTAGAAACGCAACACGGTGCGGCACCGTTGGACCTTTCGAGTTCCGTTATTTATCTTCGATCTTGGCTCCCTACGAGAACCGGGATCGCTCGATCGGGACTTGCGACGATCAACGTGTTGCTCGGTCGTGTTATGTTGGTGATTGGAAAGTACGATTGTCGGCACAGCTGGTCCGAAAGATTTAGGAAAATCGCCTCAGTAATACATCTGACGGATAATCGGTTTTACTGTCTAGGAGGAGACAAATAAATATTGACAAAGGTCAGGCACAGACAGCTAGCGATAGAACAAAAAGAGTGTTTGACTTTGATCGACCACTTCGAGGTTCGAGCTCGACCCGTGTCGTCGACTACGTCCGCTTCTTGTTTTCGTAGTTGATCATTCATCGACGGACGACCAAACACTTTTTCCTTTCGTACCGCCGGAAGTATAATAATTTATATTATAGCGTGTATACAACGTTATTATGATTCGACGTAGCTCACTCTGCTCGAAGACACCGTGGATTCTCTCACGTTCGACGAGCCTTCTTCTTTTTTTTTTTGATCCTCCACACGTTTTGAGATTTCTCGTGGAGCTTGCACGAGCGGAACGTTTTCGCCTCTCCTTTACCTTTTGTTCATTTTTTTCTATCGACGTTAGTTTATCGTTACGGATGACGCAGGAAGGGTCCCGGTGAAAATCATTTGCGCAAATCTTTCAGTGCCGCGGGAAGAGATTTGTAATGGAAACGTTCTTCGACGTTCAAATAACCGAGAAAAATAATGCGAGAATTTTAGCGTTGTCAAGAATGGAAAGTTCATAGAGGGAATGAAGAATATGTGTTATCAACGAATGAAACACACGGTTTAGTAACAGTCCAGCGCAGTCTGGCTTAGTAATCGCAGAATACAAATATAATGAACAAACAGGTTTGGAAACATTCACTTTTATTACATGGACATGATAAATGTAAAAATAAAATAAATTATGACTAATTTTGAGCAGGCAGACGAAATTGTTATTGAACACACTTGAACCTAAGGTAGCACGGAGTCTTCCTCTATTCAGAACTTTGCAGCGCTGACTGTAAATAAAACTGCTCGGCCGTTTAACGCTTTATTCGAAAATTTATCCACAAATGTAGAGCAGACGAATAGAAATTCACAGAGAAACATCGATTCCGCGACTCGAATAAAATCATCTCTCCTCGCGAACAATACTCGCAAGGTCGTGCAACGCAGCGCAGAGATGAGTTCGAACGTTGGCTAAAAAATCGATAACAATTTGGAAAAAATGCGGCGGACATTTTCGCGTTCGAATCGTTTTCTTCCGCTACCCACTGCTTCGTATCGCTGTCGGGATTCCCTTGGTTCGCCGTTCGTGTACGCTAACTATTGTGTTCGGGTCGTTCGTTTTGGCGCTCGCCGATTCGCTCGAATCTCTTCCCGCAGACTCGAAGTGAAATATCGAACAATTGTTCACGCGTAACGCAGAGGGTCGCTCAGTTCGCGCGTATTGCGAATCGCGAGTTGCAAACGTGCGCGGGTTCCTTCTTTCCGCTCTACGATCGCCGTAGAAACCGAAGAGAGTGCCCAAAAAAAAAACGTGTTTTTTTTTTTGGGTGCTGAAGACAATAACGTAAGACTAGAGTTCAACAATACATGCGGTTTTTAATCGCCGTACAGACACACTGGTTGGAGTATAAAAATATAAACATCTAAAAATGATAAATGAAAGCGAGACGACGTTAGAGAACTAATCGTGTTCAGAACTGAGAAACACATGCGTAATGGCGCGCTGTGGACGAACTAGTCACGTGGGTTCCGTTCTCCACGAGGGAAGACCCTGTTAGGCTGTGCACGTGTGTATTGTTCTCGGTCGATCTCTCCTCTAAAACGTAGTCACGTGTCCCGGACTTGGAGCTGACTTTGTCGATCTATTAAAAATTTAGCTTCTTCGGAAAGAAACGAAGAGAACGAACGGATACACGGAAAAATGGTGTGAATGGAACTTAAGGGGGCATTCCCCAACTTTCGGCAATATTCAACGCTATCACGACCGATGACACACCATCCTAATGTTACTTTCATTTGTTATGCTCGGATACTTAAAATTATACAAGTCAGGTGTTTCTTTTCCTTTTCTTTTCTTTTTTTTTAATGCTAAGCAAAAATAGATAAGCTAGTCATTGATAAAAAGTTACTGACAAAGCAGGTCCTCACAGCGCTACTATGTACTTTCTATAAAAATGGATGACTCTTTGTCCATAGGTATCCATTTTTGGCACTGATATGTTCATCCCAGATTCGTAAACTGAATCTGACTAGCTGCAATCGATTTTAAGATTATAACGTAAAATATAAATATAAAAATCTATTATTAAACATATTTAAAAAGAATCTAGTGTTTCTCGCAGATTCGTTTAACTCCACTTGACTGTTTCAGACGGTAATCGAAAAATTGATTGAAGATACAGTCATATTCAAAATGAATATATGTCTAGATTATTCCACAGACACGTTTAATCCATATTTAAAAAGAATCTGTGCTTTGATTATTTCACGGATATATTTAATTCCATTCGATTGTGTCAGACAGCAATTTAAAAATTCTTAAAAATAAATCGAAAGGCTCAAAGAACGGATGTGTATATTCGACAATAGTTTAACTTCCTGAGTGAGAATACCCCGTTAAGAAAAAGCCATAAGCATCGTTGCTAGAAGGTAGAATCGTTCCATCGACGCGTGTCACACGAATTACTATTGACTCTCGATCAGAGGAAGACACATTGTCACGAGCAAACACCATTTATTTAAACATGCATCTAAATTTCTGACAGATCAACGAAATCGTTGTCCAACACGTTCTCCATCGGTGTTCACGGTTAATTCGTCTCTTTCCTCGCGGTGTTCACGATATACGAACAAATTTCACCTCATTACTCTTTTTTTTTTCTTATATTTTTATGCTGTTTTAGATGTTCAATTGCAACTTAGACACGAGGTGTCCGTCTCGAAATCCATTCCATTTCCTATCTATCTACGCGCTTAACTCTCCTCCCGTATCATATAGATTCGATCTTCTTTATATTTTCTTTTTCTTATATGTCTATATATTTATATACGTACGCATCCGATCAGAGTTGCATATTTTTTTTTCCATGTCTTTGTATACATTGCATCTTGCATATATTTTTATATATATGTATATAGATATACGCATATAGAATAATATATAATATATATATATGTATATACATATATATATAGCTTTTTCTTTATGTATATATGTATAATAACGAACAACATTAATGATTAGGCTATTCTTTTAATTGGACAATAAATAAAATAGTTTATATACCGCGCATCATTCTCTCTTTCTCTTTCTCACTATCTCTCTCTCTCTCGCTCTTGCTTTCTTTCTCTCCCCTTGATCATCCCCCACAAGCCAAGTGCATTTTTCTCTCTGACTTTTCCTCCTTCGCGTCAACGTGCGTTGTTCGCAATTTTGCTGATTCACTCCCTGCCGACTTTTCCCACCCTATTCTTTCAAAACGGAGATCGATATTTAGGAGCAATATACATGTATATTTGGTATTTGCCACCTGTTCGACAGTTTGGCTTCGACACGAATGCTAATTAGATTCACACACTTCTCTGGCTACATTTGGAAACAGCTAATCGACCTACTACACGAACGTACTAAGACATTTTTTTTTGAAATTGCGTTTGATCCTCGTTTACAACATGTTATCTTCGCGTCGCCGTCATCTCCTCCTCTTAATCTCTCTGGCATCCATGCGCGTACACAGTCACGCTCGATCATTTCGTTTCTCCCTTTCACGCTCGCACGCACACCGCAACATACGCTCTTTCTGTCTCTCGCCATCCTCCTCTTCTTCCGCTATTATTTTACAGGCCGTCCTCGACGTGGCGAAGCGATCGAGAATTTTTCATACGTGTTTTTCAACATTTTTCTTTCTTTTGCGCAAGACGATCGGGTCTTCTTCAGTCTGGTGTGAAAAAAAAAAAATTAAAGAAAACACTCGACCGGTAACGCTGGAGAGTCCGTAACGAAGTCTGCCGCGAGGACGTGTTTCTTAACGGAATGCAGATTCTATTGGACCAGAGGATTGTCACGGGTAATCCTTGACGGGCTCGGCCGGTCGGCTCGTGATGCATAAACTCGAGAAGAATTCGTGAGAGCTTCGTCGGAGCCTCCCTTTTTTTTCGAAAGAACGTGTACCGTGCGAGATCGAGCTAAATAACAAATTCCGAAACTAACAGAGATCGTCTGGAACGCAGTCGATCCGCGTCGCGAGTGAATTGCCTGAAGACCACGAATCCTCGAATGTCGATCTTGGCTCGCCCGATGTCCGGGTCTCTTAGCTACTCCCCCCTCTCTCTCTCTTTCTCTCTCTCTCTCTCTCTCTCTCTCTCTCTTTGGCTCCGTCTGCCTCCTCCGATCTGGTACAACTTTTCCTCGGAATTAACACGGAAAAGACACAGTAGCTTGATCGAGGACTGACGACCGGTATAAACGCGTTAACCACTGCAACAAAAGAAATTCTCAGCCAGCCACCTGTGCAGGCCCGACAATTGTTTCTCGGATGAGTCCCCGGCAACCAGGCCGTATCACTTGATCTCCTCCCGGCTGAGCGAACGCGGAGGATGCGAGGACAACGAAGCCTCTGTCACCTGTCTCTTCGGCCGGAAGCTCGCCGTCAGAGTGGATATCCAACCGCTCGTCGACTGTGAACTTTGATCGTGCAAGGAGTCGCTGTTACTGTTGCTCCTCGTGCTGTCGACGCTCATGCCGGACTTGAACCGCGACAACAGGCCCGGGGACGCCTTCTTCGTGGACGCCGGCGATGAGAAGATCGGCTTCTTACGGGACTTGGTCGAGTCCTTGCACAGCATCGAGTCGAGGCTACCAGCGAGAGGACACTCCTCCGCTTTCTTTGGCTCCAACGATCCGAGCATAACCGCTTCAGTCTGTTTCGTCATCTTTGATATGTCCTCCATGCTCGCCGAGCTCCTTCGTATCTCGACCTTGGCCGTGCCGCTCTGCAACTCCTCCCCGGAGCCGTGTTCAGTCTTGACAACGATCTCTGGCTTCGGCGGCTGGTTCTTCGCGCGCACGTTGATCTCCCCGAACTCGATGTCCACGCTCTTCTGCTCCTTCACTTCCTTCAGGCTCTGCGACGATTTGCCCTCGGGATTCGAGAAGTTTCGCCGGTGTTTCGCCAACGAGATGTCCGCCATCGCGCTCGGCAACATCTCCAACGAGGCCGAGGATCGTTTCTCCTTCGCGAACACCGTCCTCCAGCTCTTGTTCTTGCAGTCCGCGGACTTCCGGACCTTCGGCAAGGTCATCGCTCTCTTGTCCACCGAGCGTAGCTCGACCACCGTCGCGATAGCCTTCGCTTCTTTCGCCGGGGGTTTCGCGAGGTTGCACCGCTTGCACACCGACAACGAGTTGTTGTGTCTGGAGGACGTGGTCGGCGCGGACGCGTTGCTCACCGAGTTGCTTTTGTTCAGCGTCTTCGTGACGTGCTTGGTCGGCTTCGGTGACGGGGAGTCTCTCGACTCGAAGCCGATGTCCATGAGGTTCCTTAGCCGGGAGAGGATAGACTTGTGATTGTTCGATCCGGTTTTGTCGTCGCAGCAGCATCGCAGCACCATCGATTCTCTTCGGGCTTCCTTGCGACTAGACCTGACCTCCTGATCGTTCTCCATCGAGCTGCTCGGTTTCTTTAAGTTGTTCCGTTGCGGCTGGACCACCACGTTCCCGTTTCCCTCGACCAACCTTCCCTCTCTCATCTTCGCGTCCTGCTGGATCACTTCCTCCTCCTTGCCCAGCTCCTCTTGGATCCTCGTTTCCTCCGCTGATCTCGCGCTCACCGGGGAACTCAGGTTGCTACCAAGATTCTCTCCTCTACTCCGTCTTCTTTCGTGCTCTCTGACAGCCCTGACCAGGTCGTGATTATGATAATCCAGTGAAGATTTCTCCCGACTACCCTTCCGGCTACCAGGGTAGCTTTTCCTACCTGTTGCCGTGCCCGATAAGGTGCCCTCCGTCGAGATCTTGAACTTTAACGTCTGCTCGCTGATCTCTACCTCCGTCGCTGTCTCCGGATCGGAGCTCTCGATGTTCTCGGCGTCCTCCCCCGTCAGATTCTCGGTGATGTCCTCGTCGGTGGATCGTGACCTCGAGTGAGCGGTGCCAACCGAACGCTTTGAGCGCATGCTGTGCGATGAAATTGATTTCACCACGGTCGACGAGCCCGTGCCACCAGGTGTTGTGGCCATGGGCGTCGATTCGCCTACGTCCGCGACGCTTTTTCGATGGTGGCGCTCGTCCTTCGCCGCCTCGTTCAGCCTCCGATAGTATTCCAGCGCCTCTCTCGCTGGTTGGACTATTAGACTCTGCAACAAAGCCGTTTACCCACGTTATCACCTGTCTCGAGACATAATCGATTTATAATAATTACGTTGCGGATTTTGATGGAAAATAACAATCGTTTGCAACTATTACAATGTTTGTCCGCGAGATTGCAAGAGCAAGGAATTACGAGAAACGGTATTTCCACTCTCGATCGTTTCATGAAGTTATATTAGGGGGACCCGTATGTAATCAATTATTTTGAAATCTAAAACAAACTTTGTGGTAAATTCAAGTTTTTATTTTTTAATTTATCTTTCCTGCAAATTTTCAATCATCCTCTTACAGAAAGCCAGGGTTCGTGAAGCAAAATACGACTCAAGGTGCCTCCTTGCGTCTTCTACAAAAGTGAATGTTTTACGCTTCATGTTATCATAGAGAATCCATTTTTCATTTCCAGTAACGATTCTGCTAAGAAATCGATCGCTACGAAATCTGGATAGCAATGAAGTGCAAATTGATCGACGAATATTCTCGTTGGTCTCAGATAATTGACACATATTCCTTGACTATATGCCTTTCCCATTTCGGGTTGGTGCCTTTGTATAGTTGACCATGTGGACCCAAGGCTTCTCGATAATTTTTGTATACTTAATTTTGGATCAGCTCCCACTAGAGGTTTTAGGGTGTCATTATCAAATTCAACTGGTCGTCCACTTCGAGGCCTGTCAGAGAGATCATAATCACCAGCAGCAAACCTTCTGAACCAACGTTGACACTTGTTGACCTTGAATACATCTCCATAAAGATCGCAAATTTTCTTTGTTGTTACCGTTGCATTAACCCCTTAACGCACAGTTTTTTGTTATACTGCGCTTAGGTTCCATGAAAAAAGGCTACATTTTATTCTTGAATAAATAAGTGTTATAGCTTACGATCCCATGTAAATGATAAATATCAATAAAACGATTTTTTTTCTTTGCTTTCACATTGTTATTTTCAATTCTCGATTATATTAGAGGGTGAAAAATTACACCAGCATAAAATACAGCACTGCTCGAATTATCTCCAGTGTGCAATCCCGCATGAACATGAAAAGGTATGCAATGACGAATATGATCCTCGGAATATGATCTACGGACGCTGCTATATTATTACAGGGTTGTAAAAAAAATTATACTGTTTAGAATATTTTGAACACTGGCTGCTTTACAGAAAACTGTAAAAGAATGCATGTTTCCTCTTCAGCGATCGGTACAGAACTGAAGGCGAAAGAAATTCTTTGCAAATAATTGATTACTTATGGGCACCCCTAATATTAATGTCTAAAAGTGCAGCAGGCTAATCAGAAACGATGAACGTTCTCACTGCTCTCCATCTAGTTTTATCGATAACAGGAGTCAGTCTGTGTCACAGAAACCAATCTCTTTTCTCTCGGTAACGAAAGTGTCGATACACATACCTGCAGCTCTGGTAGCAACTCCCCAAGGGACTCAAACAAAGGAAGTAGTACCAGGCCGATGAAGCTAACCTGCGACGATGGTTTGGTTACTTTGTCACGATCCATGAACGGCGTCACCGGAAGTCCTTCGAGCTTCTCCGCGTCGCTCTGCTTGAAGAACTCTTGCAACAGCATATCCAGCCACGGTTCTGCAACTTCCATCGGCCGGGCCTCGTTACTAATGTCGGCTACCTTGATGAGAATCATCGACAACTGAAACGGCAAACCGATGTTTCAAGCTACACCCTAGAATTGGCCTGCGGATGTTTACGCAATACGTTTCTGCGTTTGCAAGAACGTCAAGGCTAGGTAGAGATTGATTTCTTTTGATTCTAATCAATCGATAATAACGTAGTCAGATTTTTATGTTCTTCCGATCACGAACTACACAATTTCAATACTACAATGAATGTACTAAATTTTCTTGATTCGTTGGTTTCAGACGAGCTACAATTTGTGATCATGCACGTTTATCGTAGGCGAACTAAAACCGAGAAACAATCGATTAGGGCTTTATAAAAAATTGGTTCGCGTGACAAACGGGAAACCACAAAATAATTATAACGTTAGACGCATCGTGACATCGAAAAGAAATTCATAAAAATTGTTAAATTTTCCTGTTAAGACCGGTATGTAAGTGTGAACTTTCGACGGCGTATACTGGGCAATTTGGACAAAATCGGATTCAAAATCAAAGAACTTTCGATAGAAATGAGATAGAGTGATGAAATTTTTTTAAAATTAAAGCTGAAACTTTGTAGAATATGGGAAAAATAGGGAGATTGTGGTAGGAACATTGTTTAACCTTGAGAAAATTCGTCAAACGTGCAGAAATTCAAGAAAATTTTGGTCTCAAATTTTGTCCATGACCTTGGGATTTTGCAAAAAATAGACTCTTATGATAAAAACTAATGAAATCATAATTTCGTTGAAATGATTGGATGGTAATAATCTCCCTATTTTTCCCATATTGTACAAAGTTTCAGCTTTAAGTTAGAAAATTAATTTAATCGCTCTACCTCATTTCTATCGAAAGTTCTGTGATTTTGAATCCGATTTTGTCCAAATTGCCCACTGTGCGACACGCGACAATACAGTAACTATTTCGAGATGCGTCGCGGACACGCGTTTCGAAGGGGTGACTTACTAGATTGATATGGGCTTTGCTGGAGTAATCGAATTCCGGGATGGTGTCGGTGAATTGCAAGAGGATCTCGTTATGCCTGGCCATATCCGTTGCAAGGATGCACCTGATGATCCCTTCGCGCACTATTCGATACGTTGCGTTATCCAAGGACGCCAATATGTTGCACTCGGGAGCCTCTAGAACGCGAAAGGCCACGGAGCAATGATGGTTCTCGAGCGGCGAGATATCATTGTACCGGAGCGCCAACTCGGTGCGGGCGTTTATTTGATAAATATTGTTGTATCCCGGGTGATCGAGATCGTGGCAGATGCAGGACACAATGAGTATAAAAACCTCAAGGTCGCCGATCCGTGACGGCAGATCCACTGCCCACACTATCGCGTACATCTATAAAACCAGAAGATTAGTTGATCAAAGTTTCGAGACTGAAACAGCCTTTTGGGGAATTATCGCGGTGAATTATTTAAATGATAATCGTTAAGAGGATATATTAAATTGGTCACATTCGTGCATTAGCGTGCTCGGAAATGATGGTTTCGGATATCGTTTATAATTTCCTCGAGAAGCGTACGATATAAAGTCGGCTCGTTAAGACGCGACGCGTCGCAACTGAGGGGAGACAGGTGGTCCATCCTGGGAAGCTAATTTCGTTCGTTTCTGAACGGTATTGATGCGCGTGACGTGTACTTGCCATTTGCGCCACGCAGAAACAGTGCCTGAAGTTATGAAATGGCACCTCGTTATAGTTGTTGTAGACTTCGTAGAGGAAGTTCCTCAGGATTGGTAAAGGAATGTTGAACTTTTGAGGTAGGTCGAGCTCGACGAACATCGTCTGCAGCATCAACAGAAGCTCTTCGTCTTCCCACTGTCGCGCGTCGAACGCAGGCGAACGGAGCCACTCTCGAACACTCGTTGACACTGACACATCGCTGAAACACGATCGACGATATTAAAACAGGATTCATGGTTACGCGTGACAATTTATTCTTATTCAAGCGGTCTCGGAAATAATCGCTTCATTTAAAATTGATCAGAATCAAATATCAGATTCTCGCGAAATTGCCTACACTTGATGATTTCGTAAAAAACGATGCGGCCATTTTGTATCCAATTTAAAATTAAATGCCTCTAATTTCATAATCATTCATTTTACTGAAAAAATTGTTTCCTGATATATGTAGGTCAAGGGACTATATTACTGTGCCTACATTAATTATACTTATTTTTAAAGCATAACGAATATGGAAGAAAGTAACGTATTAACTGATTCGAACGGAAAATATTTGATATCTCTGCTTTTCAATATTCGTTATGCTTCATTGTTCCTGTCGAAAAGGGCGAATGTGTACATGTATAAAACACGACCGGCCACAATGAGAAGTTGCGCTTTGAAAACGCTTCGGTACTGTTGAAATGCAGCCGAGCTTTTCTAGCCGAGTTGTTCGCCTCAACAATGGCGGCCGCGCGCAATGGTAAACAACGCCGGCGGAATAACTCGTGTTTTCTCATTTTTATCGCACTGCACAATAAAAAATTTAATACGCCACGAGGTAATATGAAATTATTAGCCGGAGATTGTATTTACACCGACAGGAAAAAACATTTTTGATTAAACGTAACGCGGATTACATTACACGGTGGAAAACATCATGCGAAGGTAAATTAAATCCACCGGAAAACGTGAGGAAGAGGATAGAACTCGCGAGGGAAAAGAATTCATTTATTCGTGAATAATTACAAAATGTTCGAATTTCAATGCTGGATTCGTACTTGACACAGAAATACGTAAATGCAAGCAATTACTAGACTGCAGATCCCTGTGCAAAATAAAAATGTTCTGCGCCAAGCGGGAAACAGAATTTTCATTCCGCGGTAGTTTCAATAAATAATAAGCATTTTAAAATCCTTCTCATGCATAAAACCCGCGGTCCAGCGATGACAATTTAACGGGATAATACGATCCGAGAAAAATTGTAAACGCCCGACACGGTGTTCTGCGCGTTTCGGTTCCGGCGAAAAGTGAAATTCGCGTCGCCACATTTTCGTGTTTTTCTCGAATGTCGCGCCATGCTCGCAACATTTGCATTATGTCCGGATCAATGTACACGTACACGCTTCGGTATGCACAACACGTTCGTTCCAGTTTATTTGGCCGGTTTCAACAACGCAGAAATCAATTCGTTTGTGTTCTCACGCGCTGCTTCTTTTCCCCCGCGGAAAAGAAGCGTTCGCAAACAACGTTCGCGATTCGTTTTTCAAACACACCGGCGAGAAAAGACAAAAACGCTTCAATGTCGTCATCTTAATTTTGTGGAATTACACAAAGGAACACGCGTGTTATGTTTATGATAATTCTGATGAATTATTTAGAATCGCGAGGAAAGAGAAGGTAATCTAATTTAACGCGACTCGTAGATGATGTTATAATTTCGAGTTTCTCGAGTGAATACCTCGTTTGACAGATCGATTGTATCGGTGACCAACGCCTTCAAAGTTCGTGTTGACGATGGATATATTTACACATGGGCCTTGGTAGTTAGTAAATAGGGAGGACCTGTGCGAGGCCCTTCTCGATACTACTGTCATGTATACATACATCCGAGATCGGTCAATTTTCTCATCAACAATGGAGGTTTGTTGGTCTCCATTGCCACTCTACAAATAGCTCGGAAATTTCTGACTGGAATCCTCTCGATCATTAGATGTTTAACATCAAATAGTAAAATTTAACGATAATATTAGCTATCGCAGTTATACTAGCGATATTTGCATTAGCCGCTTACTCTGCGTAATCCATGATAAGCTGTAACCTGCTGGATTATTAAATGGTATTACCAATTGACGCAACATCGAAAATAGTCCGCATCGATTAAGTGAAAATGTATTTCTTCTCTTAATAATTTCTGTAAGTTGAAAATTACCAGTACCAGGTTGCTTTTCTCGATGTTTTCATTGTTTCGGGTGTTGCCGATTCACTTGTGTCACAGATGCATAAAATCTGCAGATTACACACTGGTATCTTCTATAGTACATCCTTGCTTTAACTTTATTTTTCTTTAACTTATTCTAATTTTTACAAATTGTTTCTTACGCTGCAGCAAGTTGTTCGACAAACTCCGTTTGTGTTCGGAGACGAATTTTCTTGTAACAGTTGATTCAATTTGTCTTCACATTTTTTTGATACTTTTTGATACAGAAATGACACCGCTTTTTGCATGTGCAATTTTTTCAATTGAACTGCAAAGAGAATACAATGCTTGGTATATCACTTGTCTGACAACATCGTCCTCAATAATGCTTTATGTGCTTACGTCGTCGGCATCGTTCAGTTATGGTTTTTACATTTTGGGGGTTGGCACGTTCAAAGTCCGACGTGGCTGGTAACAAACTTGAATTTAAAACAAGGTTGCAGGTGCACAAATTAATACACCAAATATTTTTCTCCAAAACAGCATTGCCTCGATAATATATATCGCTCTTATGGCGGTGCATGTGCAATATTAATTCCATCATTCGTTAATTTGTATTAAGCACGTTAAATTAAGCGAGTGAGAATTTTTCTGTTTCATCGTCATTAAAACTCGTCAGGCTCGATGCCTGGTCGTACGAGTGAAAATTATGTGTTCACCAGGCGATCCATGCTGGTATTAAATTAATCTCTTTGGCAATGCATGTTGGGGATGCGAAGACAGCCCCCAGCCATCATGACACCGACCTGCCGCTGAGCTGATTAGATCTCCCTTTACAGCGACGCAATATGATATTTTCATGTTTAATAACCGACTAGCTCGCAAAGTCGTGTATTGTTACAAAATCGATGTATTGTTACACATCATTCGAGCCGTGACGGATATCTGCAGCTCACGAAAAGATTAACTTGAAACACAATCGGTTCAAAGGTTTAATCTTCGTGCCAAGCGTGCTCGATTCGTTCGTTTTCGCAATTATGCTTGCTCTTGGATCCTGTCGTCCCTTTGAGTTTCACGGGAGACAGTTGGAAACGCAGAGTACCACGGAATTCTCTCAGCAGAGAATCTCACTCGTAACTAGACTGCGGATTTTTATGCAAAATCAAAATTGCCTAGATTAATCGCAACGTGTGAGAGTTACATGCACATTTATTTCTTCTCTGAATACTTTTAATTAGTCGAAAATAATAAAGGAGTATATCCGAATTTTACTGTTTTGCCTTCGTCAATTCCCGGACGAAACTATCCGCGATTTCATGGCATCAAACATGGAAACAATGATTATTTAACGTAATACCGCATACAGAAGTGAATCGTTTTACCGGTTGATGGTACACAGGATAACATAAACGAATTCAAAATGTCTGGTATCTTTTAAGGCGTTTCCGCCGAATTACTTTTCCATCAGCGATTCGCGTACGTTAAAATTAAATTTCCTTGCCCGATCGAATTGCCCGACTCGCCTTGAAATTCCATTTACAAAAATCCCTCCAGCTACGAGCCTGATCAGCCGCGAAACGATTTCAAACGTACGTGCATATATCAGGGAAATTCGCGATCTAAGCGCACGAAAATTGCAGCAACCCGGCGCAATGCGTTTTAATAGAACCGCGTTGGAAGTTTTTATCGGTAGATCTTCGCCGGAGAAAAGTTTCACGCGAAATTTAATTTCGATACGAAACTTTTCAATGAAATGAAAACGATATGAAAAATCGTAAAACTTCGAAACTCGTAAAACATATGAAACTTTTGCTGTGAACAATTTTTTTTTTTTATAGAAAAAGTTCGAGCACATGACAGCTAAATTGCTTTGATAGCATGTACGCTTTTATCAAGATTCTTTACGAGCCAGCGACGCATCAAGAAAATTGAAATTTTTCGAAAATTTCCTGTTTCTTTAATATCTGCCAGCTGTCGTTGAAGATGCGGTCAAAGGGATGTCACGTGAAAGCGACGTTCTCCGAGGAGTTCACCTTTACAAATTGTTAATTTCGCAGAAAATATTAAAGTTTCCTATTAAATGGATAAACAATTTACCATCCACATTTCTACAGAATTAAAAAATATTTAAATTATATACTACGAAAAAAACTGGCTCTGCAAAAGAAATTTTGTTATAATTACATTGTGGATTTTTATGCAAAGTAAAAATTTAAGCCAAATAAAGATTTCTTTCCTCTTTGAATCATTTGAATAAGTTGACAGTAGTCGATATTTATTTGAAGCGGACAATTCAATTTATTGTGCGTTTTTATCGTGAGAACTGGAATCGAATCAACACTCGCGGCTAAAAACAAACGTCTCCGCAAAAATCGGAATTACCTTCTTCGGGTAACACCATTTTCTGGTTTTATTGTTCGTTATGTTTTATTCATTCGACTGTAAGCGATGGCCATGCTCGCGGCGCGTAAAAATGTTTTTTCCGTATTTTATACTTCAAGAAAAGTGGGTGGTTTTATGCCCGCCTTGAAAATAAGTTTTTCTTTTTATCGCGGCCCGGTAAGTCCACCGTAACTTCGGCGAGAATCATTATTATTTATTCATACGAAAATTCCTGCACGTTCTCGAGAGCTCGACAAATAAATCATTCATTGACATTCGAAGAAAGGAAAACACAGTTTTTGACCGTTTCGAAAGCGTTAAAATACAGAGGCGGACGGTTCTTGTTTATCAACCGGACATTGAAAACACCCCCGCGGACTAATATGCTTGAGAACGATTTCATTAAAGCGACCGGCGCAATTTTATTAATCGCAATATCAGTCGAATAAAATTTGATTGCATGCGCGCAATTCCTCTTTGTCCGATCAATCGCGTGCACTCCCACGATTTTCCGTTCTGCCCTTCCCGGCGCGTGTGTCGTTTCATGTATTTTCTTCTTTTTCCTTTCGTTCCTGTTCCTCCTCAAACAGTTTTTGATTCGCCGAAAAGAAATCGTTTCAGAGACGAACACATTGAACATTTCTAGTTCCCTGCCGCGACCATGGTCAAAAACGTCGGGATCACGTACCGGTGCCGTTCTACATCTCAAAGCGTGCTCGCTTCGCGTGCACGCGCGTCATCGCGCTGTAACGCGAACCAGAAACGGGTTCAACCGAGAAAAGCGAAATTTCGAGATCTTCTTATTTCAAACACAGCCGGCCTGGCCTGTTCTGTGAATATTGCCGCGTCAGAGGTCAACGCGTTCCTGCAATTCGGGGGAACATGCCAAACACAGTGGGTGCTCAAATTATTAAGGCGACCGTGCTAAACACGTACAGTTACTCACAAAATTGAACGTACGCAAGTTATTAGACGAAAGCCATATTTGTTCGATTAACAAAAAAGAAATAATCTTTTCGCTAATGAAACGTTTACGTACACCATTTGAGGTCTTAAGAAATAATTTACATTCAAAAGAACCCAAACTCTTATACATTTTATACGCTCAAATAAAGAGGTGTAGACAGAGTTGGGCGGTAATTAATTACATGAGCATTTAATCACATCTTCAATTACATGAGCAAAAGTGCACTATAATTGTAATAAGAAAACGGTTAAATGGTCCAAAACATAAAAATTAGTGACTTGAAAGAACAATTACAGTGCAGTAATTGTTAGACTCAATTACAATTACTGTAATCGTGTTAAGTAATTTCAATTACTCCTTTTATTTACTCTAATTGTCATTGAGGCTGTCAATTATAATTACTTCTTGAAGCTAAGTCATTCCAATTACTTGTAATTTAAATTACCTTGTAATTTAAGTCTTAGCAATTAAAATTACCTTGTAATTGTAATCTAAGTCTTAGCAATTAAAATTACATTGTAATTGCAGTGGTTGAATTACAAATACATAGAATTAAATACATAGGTACCAATAAATAAATATGTATCTAACTACTTATTTTTAGTGCCATTTTGGCACCAAGTAATTACAACTACCAATTACAATTACTTATAATTGCACGAAAAATACTTGAAATTGCAAAACTAAAGTTACAATTACATGTAACCGTAATTGGTAATTGGAATCAATTTGGCTCAACCAGTGGTTGTAATTGCGGACCACAATTACAATTACAGTGACTCATCGAGTAACTGCAATTACCAATTGCAATTACATGTATTCGTCATTTTCTTTCTGCAACTTCAAATTACAGTAATTGGTAATTGTAATGGTAATTGAAATTACGTTTTGCCCAACCGTGGGTGTAGTAGGTAATACGAGTAGTAGTTCAATACGAATTATGTTTATTTTCTAAACGAATTATGTTCCCCGGACAGGTCAGACTCTATCGTTTCGAGGATTTCACTTGGAAGAAATTCGGGCAGGTTTGTTCGCCGAAGACGGAATTCTCGGGGACGGAAGTTCCTCCTTCGTCCTCCTTCTTTCCTAGATCATTGAAAATTCCAGGCGCATCTTACTCGCGGCGCGGACCGGTGCCGATCGCATCCTGCCGCGAGGGAGAGAGTCGCGCGATTCGCTCGCGCAGATAAATGGATAAATAATTCCGCGGCAACCTTCCGGCCCTTCCGTTTTCGTCCGTCCGAGGTCCTTAAATAAACTGCGCGTACTATCGCCGATCAACGAAGGACATTAATACGCCGGGGTGACGACTTGATTTATTATGAAACTTCGTGTTTGCCTCACTTCGCGTGCGCCGCGCGTTCAAATAAAACCGGCTGATTTATAATCTCCCCGAACGTGCTCGAGTAGGACAGGAAACGAATCTTTCCTCCTCGCCGTTTCTCCTCTCCAGTCAATCTCTACCGCTCGCCTGATCCGGTGAATTTCTCACCGGTGACATTCGATTGCCGGTTTTCTATTATCTCTGCAAAAATTTCACTCTTTCGTTCCCACTTTGTTCGTTCCCACAGTGCGAGATTTTTCCGACCGGACACCAAATGTCGAACAAAAAATTATGGCACACCTTTTCTTTTTTCAGTGGTTAGTCATTAAGGGGGCCGGCAGGCATTTGGCCTTGACTGTCACGCTATGTTACGCTGTCCCTTTTTTTCTAGACATTTTACGTCTTAAATAAGTAAGTAATCAATGATAGATGCATACCACCGTGTTTGTGCATGTTTTTGCTACGTCTGTGTAGAGCCTTCTTTTCGATACAAACACTAAATCTCTCGAAATTAAGAGAATCTCTCAGCGGCAGCCATCTTGTGACGTCTTAATTGCTTCAGAATTCGAATCTTCTGCCGAATATTACAAATTACTCCACGATGAGGTAGAAATTCGCAATTTGAGCTATATACAGACGTAGATTAGACTTTTAGGAAACATAGTTGACCACTTCTAAACTGCTCGTTGCAATATTGAAGCGGCAGCCATCTTGTAACGTTGTACTTGCTTCAGAATTCGCATATTCTGCCGAATATTACAAATTACTCCAGTATAAGGTAGAAATTCGCAATTTGGGCTCTATACAGACGTAGATTGGACTTTTAGGAAACACAGTTGACCACTTTTAAACTGCTCATTGCAATATTGAAGCGGTAGCCATCTTGTGACGTCGTACTTGCTTCAGAATTCGAATCTTCTGCCGGGTATTACAAATTACTCCACGATTAGGTAGAAATTCGCAATTTGGGAAATATACAGACGTAGATTGGACTTTTAGGAAACGCAATTGACCACTTCTAAACTGCTCGTTGCAATATTTAAGCGGCAGCCATCTTGTGACGTCGTACTTGCTTCAGAATTCGAATCTTCTGCCGAATATTACAAATTACTCCAGGATAAGGTAGAAATTCGCAATTTGAGCTCTATACAGACGTAGATTGGACTTTTTAGGAAACACAGTTGACCACTTCTAAACTGCTCGTTGCAATATTGAAACGGCAGCCATCTTGTGACGTCGACTTGCTTCAGAATTAGAATCTTCTGCCGAGTATTACAAATTACTCCACGATCAGGTAGAAATTCGCAATTTGGGCCATATACAGACGTAGATTGGACTTGGAAGTGGGCACTATAAACTCTACAGGGTGTCCCAAAAATATTGCACTTCCTTGAAACGGGTGACAACTATATTTTATAATAACAATCTACAGCCAGTGCAAGAACAAACGCAATATTCTTTCGGCTATTTGGACAATCGAGTTTCATTGGAGAGAACGTAGTAGTTATGAAGTAAAATGCACGTTAGCAGAAGCGCACTGGAAGTTGCACAAATTAATGCACACGTGCTTTCAATGGCACACGAGTGTTTTGCCATTAATAAAATGGAGACCCCTCACGTGCTGACAAAATCAAATCCGACTATTATTTATCGTAGTCGCTATTTCACGGAATGCCCTCGCTGCGATTCACGTCCATCAAATTTCCTCGAAGCGGAAAACGAAAAATCGCCGGCAAATCGAATCAGAGGGATATATCAATTTGATCGAAAAAAAGATCCAACGATTCATATTTTTCGAGCGGGTCAGAGGTTGTACACGGTCCCATCGATTTCGCATGGAACGCGTTCGTCCGTTCTACATTCGTGGAAAAAAAAGATAGCACAGGTGCGCTATCATCGCATTCGCAGAGATAGATTGAACGTTGATAAGAACATAGCATTTAATTGCTGTAGCCGAAGTCTATTGCGGTTATCCGGTAATGAGTGAAACACACGAAACACCGCCGGCAAATTCACAGCATATTTTTACGTGAGTACAGTACGACCTCCATTAGCCGAACACCTAATTTCTGTATCCCCTACTACCCCAACGTGCTTGAAATTTTATCTGACGATCAAAATGCGAGACTCATGAATACTCATGAAAACTCATGTAATTCTGATTGTTTTCACTTTTAAAAAATTACACGTGTACTTCAAGTATCAGTAAATATGTGTGCAAAATCTCAATTCAAAAGGTTGAATAGTTTTATAAAAAAAAATTCTCAAAACTTCGAGCAAAAACGACCTCGAAAACCAGAACACCCCTTTAACAAAATATCCTGTTGAATTTCTACGAAAGGCATTGTCACCCTTGAGAATTCCTTTAAAAAATGAACGCATTGAGCAAATCAATTTCATCGATGTTGTCTTTTAAGCGTAAGTATAGGTACGCGACATTTACGTCTGACTAGACGATGACTTATACTACTGGATCTGGTCCCCGGGGGACAATAGCCATTTTTGTGCAAAGATTATTTAGATTTCCATTATTCATGTCCTATCGTGGCTCCTTAATTTAACATTTCTATTTCTCAGTTGCTTTTTCATTTTCCTTTATTTAATTTTCGTTTATTCTCGTAGCATGATTTATCCAAAAGAGTTTACATTGAAAATAACTGCTCGTTAATTTTTCATTAAAAAAAAAGACATTTCTTTCTGTTTCGGTTCATTGCGCCTAAAAAATTTACGTGCCCCAATAAATAAAAATGGACATGGCTTTTACTCGCTGAAACTTTGTAAAGGGACGTTGCAAGCGTAGCGAGTTCAATATTCGCGTTCAATTTGTTGCCATATTGAAACACTGAAAACGTCATCGTAAACACAGCGGTACGTTTAAAAAACAATTTAAAAAGTTCATATCTCGCACGAAAGCGCAAAATTCGCTGCATTTCATGCGGGCGCACCGCTGCTCGAAAGTTTCGAGTGTGTTATAATTTCAAAAACAGACAAAACGTTCCCGTAAGTAAAGTAACGCTTCATTAAAAATATAATTCCGCGGCATCAACGACATTAATTAGAATTCAATTAAAAAAACGATAATTAAAACGTTCCGAACATTGTGAAACTTTCCTTGATCGTACTTATGCAAATATTTAACACCATTTCATATTCTCCGAACTGTACACAAATAAAACGGCAAAGTGCAGTATAATTATATTTCTCGCTCTACGCGAGACGTGAAATTACCCTCAATCTGTGTAAAATTTCATTAAAAATGTCTTGCACGTTTCGTCATTTGCTCAGGTAAAAATATTAGGATCAAAACATTGGACCATTCAGAATTTTAAATAATAATTAATTTCATCAGATATTAAATTTATGTAGATTGCCTTTTTATTGTACTACTTGGGATTATTTTTCCGTTTAAATATTCTTACTTTACTCTACGTCTTATCTATGCAAGAAGGATTACGTTCGCTCGATCACTTGTCACTTAGACTACGACCAAAGACGTGTCCTCAGTTTTTCGTCTGCTAAAACAGGCACAAGTATTTCAGACAAAAAATGAATGATGGTCTGCGAGAGTAGTGGCTTCGAGCTTTAAAATGAGTCCAAATTCATTATTGTACCACTTTGTTTAACGAAATTATCGTAGTTTAAATATTAGCAATTTCTCGAGAATCAGAAAAGGAATTTAATTAGTAGAAGCGTTAGTTAATCTTGCCTTCAGCGACATGTCATAAATATTGTACTTGAATTAAGTAGTTCCCGAACGATGAATGAGGAAGATAGGGGGCACTCAATGACGAAAATTGTCGATCGCTTCGAACGGGGATGACTTGTCAGAACCGGTCGTAATCCTTTCCGATAAGAACCTTAGGATTAACGAAGCCGTCAATGTCCATTCAACATTGTAGTTGGAAACAACAGCTTAATAGATCAGGTTATCAACGGTAGTTAATCATCTCGAAACCTCGTGGCCAGGTGGCCTATGTAGGGTAACGTGCTCTTCGTGCCTCATTGATAGTCACCCCGAACGAACGATGCGAATATTCGATCCTATTTAATGCGATACATGAATCGGAATTAACTGATAATGCGTCCTCGGAAAATTTAACGTTTATTGGCCAAAAGTGAACGATGAAAATTATATGCAGTGCACGAACATAGGACGCACATAATTATTTATACGACAACTATAACCTCACTATCCTTTCTGTTCGAAGGAAACTGTTGTAAAACGCAGCGAATCGATTGGAACTTTATTCCATATATTTTTATGCAAACGAGATACTTCTGTTTTCTTGAAAGTAGAACAAAATATTTTTCCTCGCGAAAAATCACTTTTTCAAAAATAATTATATCAATATGCAGGGTGGTCGACTACAGGTTTGAGAAAATTTAAGGGGTGGTTCTCCAAGATAATATAAAACGAAAATGAAGAATAAAAACCTTGCGATTTCGGCTTCGTGGTTTAGTTATTATCAATTAAAAATTCGCCTGAAGTGCGGCAACCCGTCCAACAGAGGTGTACGTAGCTTACGTCATAAAGGCGCGCGACAGTCACGTGTCCAAGAAGGTCCTTCCTCGCACCCAATGCTTAGGCTTTGACGTCACATGCTTTAGCCAATAATTTTTATTATAATAAAAAGTGGAATGACCTAATCGGACGGTTTACACGCCGAACTTTTGTCAGGTGCCTTCTGGCGAGGCACGCGGAGTACCTGTCACGTGACTGTCGCGCGCCTTTATGGCGACCACAACCTACTACTCTGTCGGCCGGGTTGCCGCATTTTAGGCGGATGTTTAATTGTTAACAACTGAAAACTGAAGACGAAATCACAATTTTTACTCTTCATTTTCGTCTTATATTGTCATGGAGAACTGCCCCTTAAATTTTCTCCCACCTGTGGTCGAACACCCTGTCTAAAAACAGCATAGTTTAATCATTGTTTGTGGATCTAATCGCACCATAATATAGCGCGAAAAATGCAGCGTTACGAGACGGCTCCCTGCATTAATTTATAATTTAAATATTCCGTAAATAATGTTCTGTTCGAATCAGTGTTGAGATAAACGATTCACACCTATGTTGGAAAACTTAATCCAAAGTTCCGATGTAAGAAAAGAAATCGATGTGAAAGCATTCTGCCAACAAATCTGTAGGCCTCTGTCGTTGAAAGCTAGCTGTGCCAATACTTTTGTTCGCGGCTGTATTTCTGTTTCACGTCTTCTGTATCCGGATTGCAATCGAAATACGAATCGAAAGGAAGGGTGGTTTGACGTGAGGGTCCGCAAGAAGAATAGCAGAAGGGTGAAAATAGCATTTTTATAGACTCACCAGATATTGAGGAACTTTTCCCGCACCTTCCGCTTCATGCTGTCGCTCTTCCGACGATACTGCAATCTGCGACAAGAATCCGCGTAGATAGGCTCTGGAAGCTGTTTGTAGTAACCTGAAAGCGACAGAGGTCCGTTGATTGAACCCGAAACTTCGGCAATATTTTATCAATCGAGCCTCACTTCTCGTGGATCGAGATTTGATTTCAGGGCCAATTTGATTGACAGCGCCCGCCTAGATTGACCGACCAATTAACTTCTCTTCCAATGTATTCCTTTCCAAATTCTACCACTGGACCAACAAAAAATAACCGATCCAATTGTCCAATTGAATTTAGCCTCTCTCATATTTTCAATCTTATACGTTTCCTCTGCCCGTGATCTTGAATGACCTCGAGCAATTATAGTCACTGAATTCCTAATGAAAGTGACTACTATCGTGGGTGTTCGAAAAACGTAATTCTATATTTAATAATTGTTGCATTCAGTAAAATAATTGTTAACGTGTTAGCATCAGATTTAGAAGAAATTAAGAACATTCACATGTAACAGATTATGTTTACGTCCGACGTTCACAACTAAAATGCAGAAGATAGTATTCATTCGGTGCCAATGGACAAGCGGAACGGACACGGGTCAAAGTATGAAATCTGACCGTGGTATCTCTCGACTAAATAATGCAGAGGAAACTCCGCCTCGGCCGAAAAAGTTTTCGCACAATGCCGCCTTCCGCGAAAACATCTTTTTCGCGGCCACGAAACTTCAAGAGATAATGGTACGTTTACACTTCGGCGAGGACACACAGTATATATGCGTTTGGCTAGAAACCGAAGATAGGAATAGCTGGGACGGTTCCTTGCATGGGCAAATATTTATTCAGCGGTAGGCGTATTCAGCCTGGCCGGTGTTTATCCGCGCGTATATCCATCGTCCCCTTCAGATCGTCCACGGGCAGATTGATTTTCCGATTCCGTCCGAAAGTCCGCGAATTTTGCGAAACGCGCTGAATTAAAAAAAAAAAGCGGGGGGCGGGGGGAAACAGCAGGAACGGCTTTCGACGTTCGTCGATCGCGGCAATGTCCTACGATTTTGTTGCCCGAAAAATCGAGGGGAAAAACAAACACGGAAAAACCAGCTTTCGAGATGAAATCCAAAGCCGTTGAAACATGTCCGCCACGGATGATATCTCGATTTTTGGAATCGGGCTGAAGCAACAGATCGGCTTATCAGGTTTCACCGTTTTTCTCTCCGACGAAAATTTTTACTATCTGTCGTAGCTTGTATGAAGAAAGCGAAATTAACTTCACACGTTTTTATTTAACCTTGTTTAACCGGACGTGTGCCGATTGTCTCCGCTATTTTCGATTTTACGAGAAAGCTGTTCAGACGGAGTTACATTATTTTTAGGGGTGCGTCCAACGACGATGGAGGATTTACGTTCTTTTTTGATGCTTTATTATTCTGATTTAATTGATTAATCTTTCTCAGAATTAATATTTCTATGTCAGGTAGTCTAACTCTGCACAGGTTTTCCTTTTTATCTTTCATAAAATAAAATTAACATTCTCGTGTGATTCTTACAAAATGATTACTAGACTACAAATTTTATAAAAATCTCAGAATTTGAGAATGCAAATCGAGAAAAACAAAATGGAAGTCCGACAAGTTTTTAAGTGAAACAAAATTACTGAGAAGAATGATAAAATAGATATAAACCCGAAGAAGTTGATGCGACTTTACAAAACCTGCGAGAAGAATTTTGATTTGACTCTAGTTTGTTGTAATCGAAATAGCAATCGAGTGGTTGTGTTTGTTTAGATTGGATGCGTGTTTTACTCGATCGCGCGACGTCCCTGATAAAGTGTTCGGCGCGTAGATGTGGATACTTGGTGGAAAACTTACTCAGCCAATTGAACTGATCGTTGTGTTCCAAGTTGTTCTTGAAGCTATCGACTTGCCGCTTGAGTTCGCGAAGAGCGAGCGATGGTGACGCGTACAGAGCTTCTTGTTGCTCCCGAAGTTGCCGTTCCAACGCCGCCACACGTCTCTCGAGAGCCCACAGCACTTCCGCCTCGATCACCCCCGACGAGGCCGGATGCGATCCGACGATCTTCAAGAGAGGAAACACGTTTTACGGCTACGTTCGAATCACCATGTGTACAGGGAGCATGTCGCGAGCTCGGGAAAATAGTAATCGGTAAGTACAGTCTCTGAATTACTTTTAGTTAATAATTTCCATTAACAGCCTTCAGACACAGACTTAAGAACCGTCTCGGTCTTGATCCGACGGGTCCTAAGTCTGTAACCTAAACTTGTCACATTTTTTGCTCTGTATCATCGATATTATGAATTCTGATGCCATAAACGAGCTTCAAGTTTTTGGCTTTATTTCGCAGAGAATCAAGACAAAATATAGCTCAATTTCTAGCTGGAGATATTTTTTAGTGCGCGCTGCTCTCGATTTTATCCAGATAACTCATCCAATGGCATAAACATGCTTGGATTTCACGGCATGCACATCGTCAATTTTACGCCTATTTCTAACGCTTATGTTACCAAATATCTGCATAATCTTGACAGCTCCTGATCAACGCGCACTAGATTGAATCTTCCTCTTTCGGATGAGCCCTTTACCAGCGATAAAATATTCTTACATAAGGACGAAAACTTGAGACACGTAACACTATTTTGTGACGGTAATGTAGTCACTCTACCTTATCACGAATCTACGAAGACCGGGCCCTTAGCACTCTGAGTGTCGGGTCTCATAGTGGATCCTATAGTAATGTTACACATTCGAACGAAATTTCGAAGTTCAAATTTTACATTTTGCGCATTCAAGAATGCGCACAACACACAGTTCTAGTAAATCCAAAACCGAACAGAAAATAATTTTAAATGGTTAATGGTATACTTTTGTTACACTTCATGATAAATGTTACAAATATTTTATTGCATTACAAAAATCGCCTAAGGTCGCCCGAAACAAGCTTTTCGGCATCTGTGTTTAAACAGTGTATAGGTTATGGCTGTTCAAGTACTTTTTGCTTTTACTTGCTTTCTCGGCAGAGATTTAATTTAATTGTCAATATCACACTACTTACAAGGGACATCACTCAACTGTCAATCGATTTGGATGAAATTTTGCACATTTCTAGTTTAGCCACAAACTATGTGAGAAGTTTCTTCTTTTTTATCGACAGAGAAATAGGCTTGTAAAATATTTTTTGTCCGTTTATCCTTAGGAAGTACTAAAAATAGAGAATAACGAAGCTGGACAACAATTTAGGGGCATACCTTACGAAATATACTCTACATGATGTCAGCCTGTTTCAATACACTTCCGTAGGAGGTAAATAAGTGATTGCGCAAGTCTTCGGGGACTAGTTATGTGGGTAGTACGCGCGTTTATATTGAAACATGCTTCTCGAAATCATTGCCACAAATTTTCCGACGTTGTTATAATATCTTCGTAGACTTTATTCTTTAAGTGAACAATATAATATTTTATTATACAGATTGCTCCATTGTAACCTGGAGATGCAATTATCACAATAGCTCGGTATTCGAAACATGCTTCAACCACAATTTATTATGTTGCGAGGGACAACAATAAAAAAAGAAAAACAGAAAAGCTAAATTTTAATGTGACAGTACAGTGCAGAGAGTTTAAACCTGATATATAAAATCCCAATTTTTATTGAAATTTATAAACAATTTAAAATATTTAAAACTATTAATGAGCTTTAATTCTGTAAATTTGATTACATGTAAAATAAAGTTTCTTGAACAATATTTTCATTAAAAGATCCAATTTTTTTTTGTTGATACAACCTCAGACAAGTTTATTATCGAAGCCAAGTATACTTCACTTCGTTATTCTGAAACTTTCTTAATTGTGTTTCTTTACGCCATTATTCTCGGATAACAGTTTTATGTAGGATTTAATTTTTAAACGTTTCATTGAAACGAACTTTTGCAGAAGTACTTCCAGCTTGTCGAGTATTGTGCAAAACAAATTAAGCTACGCTGTACTAAAGTTATTTAATCGATGTCAAGTAGTCTTTACGATTATTTCTTTGACACGAAGTCGTATTTTTCAATCTGAATATACTTTCTCAATTAATTTCACCGTCCCTTTTTCGCAATCTCATTTTCCGACGAATATCGTATTACAATACCGGTGTATTTTATACCTAATGACTAAGCTGCGGATTTAATGGAATTATGGCAAGAATTTGAACGTAAAATGTAAAACAATAGACAAAAATAAATTTTAAAAATTTAAGAATGTCAATATACCATTCCCAACTTATTAAAACTATTAAAAACCGAAAGAAATTGATGTTTGTCTCGTGTTTCTTACCAATTTTACCAGAAATTCTTATTTTGCACAATGATCTGCAATCTAGTAATGTAACTATTTCGAAAGTTAAAAAAAATTGTTAAAATTAATTTAACAGAATTAAGTAACTGAAATAAATAGACTGACAAAGATTTGCTGTCGGTGTAATGTGAAACACGAAATTCCATCGTGATTTTCTCAAAAAAAAAAAAAAAAGAAAATAGGGAAAGCACGATTTCTGGATCATTACCTGGAGGACATAGGGTGTGTCCGGCGTGTTCCCCGGCAAATTAGTTGAAATGTTTAAGAGCTTGTCCCCCTTGCAAAGCTTCAGGATGTCCAGAGGACCAGCCTCTGCCGCATTTCTAAAGAGTTCTGTAACAAACACATTTTTTACATAAATACACGAATATAAAATATTTTTAAAAATATTTCAACAATGAACCGTGGAACGTTTTTGAAAAATGTCCTAATACTTTTCGATGGGAACGGACAGCTAAAGTTTTGAAAAATAATATGTAACATACAATTACTATGGTTAGCAGTAACTCGCAGAACGTCTTACAAATGCCTCCACTGCAGTGCCAACGGAGTGCAAAGAATTAATAATAATATTCATATTTTCTATAATAGTATATAATATTCTATATACTCGGATACAATAAAATATATTTACAACGCTACGACACAGTAACATCGTATTCAATTTATTATTTCAATTTTATTGCTTTATTGACAGTAAAGGGAAATCTGTAACTTGTTTGACGAAAATATTGTATTATTTTATTCTTTAATTCTATGTTATTCTCGTGCAAATTTAATGTGCTAGTACACACGCCACATTTATCATTGATTGCAAAAGTAACTCAATCACGTTGCAACTCATCCTGGATCGTTGTCAAAGACTCAGTTTCTAAATTTCCCATATTTCAGTAGTATAGCGTAACAATGGTCATACGTACGAGAGGCGCACGCTCTTGTTTTCTTATAAACAACGTGAAATGTTGACACGTGTCAAGTGTCGTTACTAGCTGATTTTGTGAAGGTAAAATTCTTATATATTATTCATTAATTACTCTGAACGAATTTAAGAATATCAGTGTGCTACTTGTGAAAAATTGTGAAGTGGTTATTAATTGGTTATAAACTGCAGAACGTAATATCGGAAAAATCGATTATAAATTGATGTAGCAACTTTGTTATTGTATTGACGTTTAGCTTTATGGTTATATCAAATAAATATTAATTATTAATTAGCCATACAAAGTTTACTGTCATCCCCATTCACACTACTTTCGGGTTATTAAAATTGTTAAAGAAATTAACTTTTTATTTAGTTCTCATTTGTTGAAATCGATGTAAACGAATACAACAGTACATATCATGCTTCTATAAACAAAGTATCATTTTACGCGTCGAGTAAACAACGTTTCGAAAACATTCCGTATGCGTTGACAAAGTGAAAATATCCGGAAAATAATGTGAATAATTATAAATTACGTTTCATCTATGTTGTGTTTGAAAAATACATAATTATTTGTATAAATGTTACGTTGTAATTATATCTCTGAGAAACAGTACATTCTGAGAAAAAATGTGCAGGTGAAGCTTAGAGAATGGAGAAGCCGTACAACCATAACAAAAATGTTGTATAAATTGCGATAATGAAAACGTTAAGATTGTGAAAACGGAATGATATTGTATAATTTACAAACACACGCGTGTCTCGATTTTAGGCATCGAAATCGCATGGACTATTCGGGTGAAGAATTATTGAATATAAAAATTTGTTCCACGGTGCTTCGTAAAACTGGCGCACAATTTAGTTTCTCTTTTAGCACACGTTGTAGCATTCGCGCCGTAGCGTAGACGGTCGCAAAAGTTTCGGAAGCGTTTGTGGCGCCTATCGTGTTGGACGTGTGATTCATTTGTTACGTAATGGCCGTGTACAAAATGAGGCTCGCCCCATAACAAACGACACATCACGTTGAAAATCAACGAGGAAGCGTTCACCCGATATCTGCCGGCCGAATACATTATTTAAATGTCGCTGCGCTGTATCCTTTCTGTTATATCGAGCGTAACGCGCGAGAACAGCATTTTATAAGTGCATGTTTTATTCATAATCGAAATAGACTGTCCAGTTACGTGCAACTCCGGTTAACGCGTGTATTATGCCGGCGAAATTACTGTCACGCGGGGACACAATGCCGAAACGACAAGCATAACGTTCGTTTCCCTTTGCTTTCAGTGGATGGCTAACTGATTTAGCGCGACGAATCCCTGGAACCCCCGTACAATATGCGACGCGGAATTTAAAGTAGTGTACCCCCGCGCTTCCCCTTCCGCCTGGGAGTTTAATCTTCCAACTGTCTGCAAACTGTCAAGCGATCCGGATCGCAAAAACATATTCTACTTGCTCACAAAAGTATGCGTACGCTTTTTACGAGAGAATACCGTTTTCAACGATTCTTTACACACTCCGGTACACTCGTCCTACAACAAATAAACCGAAATTTGCTCTTCGGATGGTTAAACTTCACCTGGGCGACCCAGAAGTTTTTAACTTTTTTAAATATGACCCTGTAGCTTTTGACGAGAAAATGCGAAAAATCCAAACATTCGTGTTAGGAATTCGCTGGTTCGGAAGTTATGCGAAGACTCCTCGATACAGGTGAAAACAGGTACCCGCCGAACGAATTGATTCCATTGAATGATGTACGGGGGACTAAACTCTATAAATTGAACGTTGAACAAACTCGCGGGGCGTAATGAGCTAACAACGTGGATTAAGAACAACCGTGTAAATCTCGGACCGATGGAAATAAAATTAGCATTTAACAACCGAGCCACGCAAGCAATCCCATTTGGAGGGTAACGCGACTTGGTGGAGCGTTGATGAATGCCGCGTGTAGACGGGGAGCGGAAAATATTCTTGGCGCTATATTATAGAGGATTAACACGTTCCTCAATGAGTAATGGTAGCGCGAACGCGGCCGCTCCGGCAACAATTAATCATCAGTTCGTAGATGCACGGTATAATGTAGATTTATACCCGCAATAAACCCGATACATGTTGCTTCGCCCGGGCTGCAAATAATAAACGAGAAATTAGTGAACACTGCAGGTAACTAAATAATAGTTGCAGCTGTCGTGAACGCGATCATCCTCCCGCGTTTACTCGCGAAGCTGTTCCAGCATCGTGAAAATTATCAAATCGTAGGAAAGGGTCAGCTTATATTAAGACTGACGCTGTCGGAACAATATATCTGCTTGCTATGACGCTCATCTTTTGTTTCCTGCACAATTCATTTTGCATTACCGCATAGCACCAGTGCACAAATGCTATACAGTTTGTCAGAATTAGACTGCGGATTTTATACGTTTGTCACAAACATGGGTAGGTGTAATTTCAAACAGTGGAAAGAATATCAATACTATTTTGAACCCAATAAAACCACTGAAGAGAAAAATGAATTCCTATGTGTCTATTTGACATGGAAAATTTGTCTTGACACTAATGCAAACAATTTTCATTTTGCGTAAAGACCCGCGGTCTAGTTATCATAACGATCCTGAAACTTGAACGAATGTTCATACATTTATCTATGCTCGTCACGGAAAGTGCAATTTCACATTGCACCCGTTCGAAATCACGGGTGCGCAATTCTTTTCCTCGTGCGTATTTTCATGTCGGCCCCGCGGTAGCAACTTGAATAATATATTAATTATCGATTCGACGCGACGGAATGTCGGCTGTGATTCTCCGTTGCATCGAGAAGATTCATGATTCCGGGTGAAAAATGAGCTTTTTCCGCGGACGTCATACAAGGACCATTTATAAAATTCAGCTGTTGCTTTTTCATTTTTCCGCGCGTCCAACAGTTTTTGCGCTCGTGCATTTGCGATGAGACGGGACGCGCGTAGGCAAAGCGGGCCGCGAGGTGGTTTTAATTAAATTTCCTTTGCTTGATTTCGAGACCGAACGTGCGCGCTCGTTCCTAGAATAAACAATTTTACGTTACGGAATATATGCGTGTGCACACAGTTTATTCCGTTGCTGTATATCCACCATCGATCTGTGAACGATGGGGGACGACTGCGCGAACAGATTCCTTCTTCGACACGCCCCTCCTCTCAATTTGTTCCCCGGCAAATATAAAATAAAATATAGGAGACTCTGCTCTTTTGTTGGGAAAATCCTCCGGTGACCTGTTTCGCCGGCTGAAAACCGAATTGAAATCGAAGAAAAGCGGATTGACGGAAAATTCGTGGAGAAACATTTCCACTCGAATTTTTTTCCACCTCGCCCCGTCGCGCGTTAATTTAGAAAATTACATACGCGGATGCGCGTCACAGCAAAACGTCATCCATTAATACAAATCTACGTGACCCGCCGATAGAAATCGCGCACGAGCGCGCAATTTTTCCTTCGGAGAAAACGTGCGCGCGGATCGCATAAAACGACCACGAATTTTTATTCGATAGATATACAAATTTTCCGTTCCACAACGAAAATAAACGAAAGTTACGCGAATCCTTAATGCGTGCTATCTCCTTGTCCCGGGCGTGCAACTCCGAACACTCTTATCTGATATTCCCGAGCGTGTGCAATATCATGCTGCGAAAACTTGTTCCGGGCAGAAAAATCGGTTATTTTTAACGACGCCATTTCTCTATGACATTTATTCTGAACCTGGTTTTCTAATAAAATTCCCCGCGACAATGATTTTCTATTTTTACCACGTAAGGGAAAACTTTGATTCGACGGGACGCAACGGGACAAGTTCCGAGACAATAATTGCATCAACGGGTTAATTACAACCCTTCGAGCGTCTCTGTCGCTGGGACCCCTACCGCGCCACTGCGTCAGAGGACGCGGTGATGCTTATTCACCGCAAAACTTTCCGAGCGAGAGGAAGAACGATCGCCGCGCGCCGCTCGCAATAAAAGATTATTCCCCGCCGTCGATAATACGACGTTCGAATTACTAAATCAAATATTAGCGCACCGATCGGCCGGCGTTCGAATTGCCTACGAAAGGGGTTCCGCCGAGTTACGCCAATTTCGAATAGCAGAAAAAACCAGGGGAGAGAGAGAGAGAGAACAATGGGGTCTTGAATTAGAATCGGGGACGCGAGCGGAGGTCAAAAGGTGCAGGCCGTGGTTTACAAGCTATAAAATTCGAACGCGGCGCGCGCGATCGTTTGCCGAGTAAACGTTTTTAATTGACCCGAGGGGTGGTAACGGATCGACGAGGCCTCGCGAGAACCAATCGAAGCGCTTTTCTGTTACTGTCAGTTGTTTACGATCTCCCACAAAACCGTAGTGCACCTATGACTTTAGTGAATATAGCGGTGAATAGAGGAGGGATTTTTATGGAAAAACAAATGTTTGCGGATCGATTTCACGGAACGGGAAACCTGTTGTGACCCCTCGGATGGCGGACCATTCTCACAATTTTTATTGTTTTGTTTGTCAATATTTTTAAAGATATTTCTATACCACGGAAATAGCTTTCTATTCTATCCGAGTTTGCTACGAATGAGATAGAATATCCCTGTTTTGAATAAAGGTCAGCTGTCTAGTTATTAGGTGTGCTATACCCTCTAGGCCACCCTTCTAAGTACCTATTTAGATCATTCATGACCCACCGATGATACGTCATCCGTATTCGGTCGATGCGCACAATTGGGGACTACACGTCACCTGAATTCCGGTGACATGGAAGTGACAACGTGTTAATACTCGCGGGATGGCTCTGTCAACTCGAACTAAACTTCGATATACAATCGATCAGGAACGTATTTGCACACTCGGTTTTTCGGATATAAAAGAAGTCGCATATTAATGCGATCGCACTGTTTAATGCACAAAAATACTAGGCTCAATTACTGTATTTTATCGAATACAATTAAGGATACTAAAGAAACGTCTACCTATTAAACAATTTAATTATTAAAAATTTAATCAATATAACTATTTTTAATTTTGTTCTGAATTTTATGAGAAAAAATGTAAAACGCTGGTTCTATTAAAAAGATCTAATAAGATAATTGAACGAAGGACAAAATTCTAGTAACAACGCTTAAGATGTCAATCTGCTGGAACAACTATCCTACAGTAGTTGAGGGTTAACCGTGCGCTACTGCACTGGCAACGGACGCAAAACAAATTGTCCCGTTCAAAGTAGACCGTCCCTGAAGCACAGAACGTTTCGGGAACAAGGGTTCCCGTGCACGTCCTCCGACAATGTCAGTACAGAGATCTCTGTTCGCAGAGTTGTCGACAACGTGCTCCCCAACATGGCCGCGCAGGAGCCAACGCGAGGCACGGTAGTCGCCGGTGATTCACCTAAAACGGGGTTAAATTGCCGTAAAACGGTGAGCGCTTTCGGTCCGGCCACAGGTCACACCCGTTGGGCACCACTTCGGCCACTTCGATATTACAGGGTGTCCCCTGTACCCTCTATACCTGCTGTACTCCCTTTGATCACCCGCTCCCCCCAGCCCCGGGACAAAGTACCCCTCCCACTCCCGATCGCCTCACCCCTTCCCCCTCCCACAAATCCTCCCACCGATCCTCCCTCGGTCTCTCCCACGCCCCCGGCCGAGTTGATAGGTGTCGTGGTCGTACCGAAAGTAAAGTTAGCCGGTTGGAGAAATCAAAGTGGTCTTGTTCCTACCTTCTATCGTATCGTTCGTCCGCTCACACGAGAGCCGTGACACACGTGAGGTTCGCGTAACCGAGAAGAAAGAGGAGCGTAGTGTGTCTGTCTTGGCGGCTGTGGGTTTTACGGGCGACGTACGCGCGACGTGTTCGTCGTCCTGGCTCACACGACGACGCGACGCGCCGCTCCGTACGAAACGAAACGAACGTGGTGGCACATATACAGAGAGCCGAAAGAAGGGGGAGAGGCTATCTTCCGACCATCCATTGGCTCCAATAGGATAATGAAACGTGAATCATGGATGTACGGCGGACGATTATATTTTTATTGTGACCCACGCTCAATTTATTCATTATTTTGTTGAGGCCAATATCATTGGTACGAGGTGTAGGAAGCCATTGCTGTGGTCGGAAAGCATCGCTCGAGAGTTCCTACGGGATACGAACCCGTACTATTATTATTTTTGATTGTGCAACCCTCGAATTGGAAAATCAACCTCTGTGTCTCGCACGTCGTTCGATACTGTCGCGTTATTATTCGGAAAACCCGTCTCGAATCGAAGTCGCTCCGTGTCGAGGGTCGCGTCTTCCAATGGTCATCGGAGTAGCGCGGACCTTTATGCGAAATCAAAATTCTCGCAAGAAATAGAAGCCGCTTGGAAGTGTCTTTCTTTCTGCAATTATTTCAACAGCTCTTCTAAATTATTTCAAACTTGCTTATGTATCAAAGAGGATGTCATACGATGGCCATCAGGTTTGTTTAGGTGCAGTCGTTTTCGAGGTCTCAAGGTGACCTTTGGTTTCTCGAATCGAACTGTATGTTTTCGTCCAGCTGGGATCGTAGTTTGTTCCTTGACGAATTCGTCGATCTGAGTATGTTGGTGTTTCAAGGTCGACCAAGGTCATTTATTGCTATTCGAATCTTATCTTCGTTGATCCTACTCAACATGTCGTTCGTCGATATGAGCGTAAACGTGACGCGAGATCAAAATTAATGATAATTAAGCAACACAGATTTGCAAGTAAAATCACCCTGTATGTATATCGACATATCTTCACACTTCAATTATATTTTGTTTCTTGACCTGCGGTGGAAATGTTTTACGGGACGGACAGTTATACGTTTCGCGTGCAGCCGGAAAATCAATAACTGCAACAAAGTTAATCGATTTCGAGTTACAGGATACGACTATTTTCAGCGGTCGCCGAGGGATTCGTTACGGGGAAACCGATGCTTTTCCAATAGTCCGTCCCTCTGCGACCTTCTCCGTGCGAAAAATGAAGTAACCGGCGCGGTCTATCTCGCGGGAGGGCCATTTCGAGTCCATCGGAACGTCCCGGAAACGGCCGTTCGACCACCGTCAATTTCGGTCCGCTCGATTTCCGCTCGGAATCGCCGCCTCGTGGAAAGTTCCAGCTCGGTCTCGCCCGGCTCGGTGTTACGGAAAAATCGGCGCTGATTGCGCGCCACGGAAACTTACGCAGGACCGGTTTTATTTTCGGCACGGACGCGTCCTTCGCGCGCACGCGGAATTTTCACCGAGCCTGGCCGAAAAAATACAGCGCACCAAAAATTTCTGTACGAACACTTCTGTTAGAACGCTACCGTTTCCAACGGAACGTGTTAGCGGGACATTCCTCCTTTTTGAATTTGAAAGAAATCGATTTTCCCTTTTTTGTGGTTGACGAATACCGACTTCGATCTGCTATAATAAATCCAAGTATGAAAAATACAATTATCCGGTTAAAGCAGTCCCGCAGAGTCAGAATATGAGCGATAACTACTACAAATATTTGTTCCAATTTGGTAAAAATAGCACCGAGTTGTTTGCCTTCGATGCGTGCACGTTAAATTTGAGCATAAGCTGCGAACACACTAACATGATCGTAGAACACTCGTGTAATTTTTTTTTCTCATGTTTTTCATCCTGTTATTCAGCGCAAGCGTAAAATTTACAACAAACACTTCAAAAATTCTGTTGGTTAATAACATATAAGTGAAAATAGCAAGCGTGATTGAACACGAAACTACTGGAATAATTTCATTTGTAAACTTTCGTACGGAAAACATATATGTTCGACCAACAGATTGAAAAGAGCGTGATATTTTAAATGAACGGAACTCTGAATATTGTGTTACGTGCGGTGTTTACAATATATTATTTTAGCTACAATATTTTACATTTTTAATAGAATTTTATTTTACAAAAAGAAAAATAGGACGTAAGGGAGCAGTTGATACGAAACATACGAGTTATTATTATTTACAATAAAAAGAAACCGAAGGAAACACAGCTAGGTGAAATCGAATCTCTTTTATATAATTCTCGGAGGACCCTAAATTCGGGAAAAAGTTGCTGTGCGGCAGGTCATTCTCGTTTTTTGGGAAGATGGAAAGACTGTGTTCAATCTTGCTACTGTCGACACGTATTGAAGGCCAGAGCCGAAGTAAGGGATGTTCGCGGAACGCTCGGATTGATTTGCAGGCGGGGTTGCACGAAGCTAACCTCACCTCCCTAATCGATACATTTGTACCTGAATTGTTGGTTCATTGCACCAGGTAGGCCCATAAACACACGGGCAACGCGAACGGTGTGCCTCAATTGAACGAACGTCACACCGTCCCACTACTGTTAAAAGCAAACAGATTTTCGAATTCACGCGACCTTAAGGTCACAACGGGTTCTAGCAATTTCGATTCGGACGTAACGTGTAGACTGCAAGATAAAAATGTTGGTACAAGATAAAAATTGTTTGCATTAACTGCAAAACATAGGAATCAAATGGGAATTTATTTCTCCTTTCGGTGGTTTTATTCGTTTGGATTTATCGCTTCTAATTGTAATTCGGCGAAAGTATAAACTACTATAAAGTACCTGGTATGAAATAATGACGAAGATCAAGTTGAAATTCATCTGCGAACAAGTCCGGAACAGCATTGTTTCGCCAAGATTTGTTTCATTCTACGCGCAATTGTACAAACTCCGGATGCTCAAATTGAATATACCTGCAAGGCCATAATCGGATAAGCGATGGCAATTGAAATTCTTTAAGTGTCTTCCAGAACAGAATAGAAGTTTACACCGCTAATTATGCAGCATTATCCGTGTTACGTGCACGTGGCTCGCGGAGATCAGCACAGAAATCCCGAGATCGTGCAAACTGAGATGCACTTCAGTTCTAATTTCATGGAAATTGCTATCTTCATAATGTAGGTACACATTTTAATAATATGTATTTCGTGGAGAAAACATTGTAATCTGCAAATTCTCTCATTAAAATAGCAACGATGTTCTACAGCAAATTTCTGTTTATTATTTTAGTTCAAAATTGTTACTTCTGAATTACAAATTAATATTTTTGTACTGATCATGCGTAAAGGGTAAAAACGCAGAGGTAAACTTAACAAGAAAGGTCATGACGGAGAATTACGCGAATTTGAATAATTTCACAAATTTTTGCAAATTCGAACGAAGTATCTACAATAAAATAGGGTACTCGCACAAATTTTAATTCGAGTGCACGAAAGTTGAAACTACAATCTTTCAAATTAATGCCGGGAAAATGTACGATTTTTTTACGCGAAGTGACAGTCACAGGCAGCTTTTCCGGCGAAAATGTAATCAACATTTAATTTTATAGAGTAGTTTATTTCCAGTGTGACCACAAGTTTTCGATTTTAATTACATTTCCGTTCAATAGAAACGTATTAATTAATTTAATTTCATCGGTTCGTATACATATTATAATCTATTAAAGTGTAAATGATTTAGATGTAAATTTGTAGTTGCCACAGGTCAATTTGGGCCCATCCATTTTGATTGGCTCGAAATTACTTATGGCCAATAGTTCAATCGACCATATAATTAGTGGCTTCGTGTTCAAAATTAACCTTTGGCATAAAGAATTAAGGTAAATCGTCTCTATTTGCAGTTTTTCACATTATTTTCACATTACTGAAAACTATAAATAAACAACACAACATCTTTTAATGTAAATTTTGTATTGTACTTTTTTTCTTACATAAAATCATCCGGCCAGAAGTTTTCGTCTACGATATCTCCAGAATCGAGATGAAAAAAGTGGTTGTAGATCTCGTTAATTGAAGCCGTTGTTAGCAAAATAACTTTGGGGGACAAACTTGTGTAAAAAAATGTTTCGTTTAACGCAGAAAAGTATAGAAAAAAAAGTAACGAACCACTCACGTCTGTGTTTCGATAGGTAGGCGAAATCGCTTGTTAATATTCAATGACAGTAGCATGTTGTTTGTAGCATGATGTTTTAGGTGCCACAATAATTTAGCGGTCTGGTAATTACTGTGAAATCGATACCACGATATTGGCCGGGCAATCACCAATTTCTATGAGTGACACAACGAAACTGGCGACCGTATGTATAATTAACGATTGGTCAGCCTGAATTAATTATGGGGCATCATAAAATTGTGGTATCATGCGATATTGGAATGATAAGCGGCACGCAAGAAGCTATTAGGGAAAATAAAATTTTCCGTATTGTTATCGTACATTTAAATGCGCGTATTGTTGACCGTATGATTTCAAATTACCATATTGCTTGTTAATTGTACACAGGATACGTGGCTAATTACGATCGGTCGATATTTCCCGTTATTTCATTATGGTAATCCTGTTTATTGGTAACGTACTCCACAGAGATACGAGACTATGTAGATAATTATCAGTGCGAGGAGAAATATTATTGAATTCGGTAACAGCTTTTAACAACACGATCAGTCTCACAAAGTGAAGTAAAAATAATGTCACTAATATATCGACGTGCGTTATCAAAGGGCCAAAAGGTATAGCCAGACGAAATGGCCATAGAGCCATAGTGTCGTAGTTATGGAGTAAACTGGAACAATTTTGGTCCATTTTTAGTAGTATGCAAAAATTCAGAAAAAAAATTGAAAAGATGTCAAACATCCAGATACATATATCATAATTAATTCAGATTTTTATCTTGAAAGTCTTGTTTGTAAACACTCAGAAACCTAAAAATATCGCATTGGTGTTTAAGAGCGACGTCATCCGGACCTCTACAGTATGTGTGTGCAATTACAAGTATTGTTCGATCATATTTTCCGTGACGGCACGAGGGAAGTTAATCACGAGGCAATATTTGAAATTCGCGGATCCAATTCCGCCGAGAACTGCCGGACGAAAATTTTCGGTTAACCACACGGACAATAATGACTTGCAGAGTAATCGAGAGACCCGAGGATACTTTCGGGTTTTCGGGCCGGTTTCCGGCTCGGTGTCCCACGGAGAGGAAATTCCGCGATGCTGGCTGGCCAATAGGGGTCAATTTAGCCTGCAAACGGTATCGATTCGCGGCGGGGCACCGTCTGTTTTTCTCTTTTCTTTTTTTTTTTCTTCTTTTTCTTGCGGCTCGGCTCGGCGACCGGGCTCGTTAAAAAGCTTTCTAATTAAGTAGAAGAGAAGAATGTACCGGCGACACGCTTCGCTCGCGAAACGGTCGTACCGCTGCGGGGGTGCCACGGTTGCGAAAGGGGTTGGGAAACCGACGAACGACGAGTTTATTACGCTGAGAGGATCGAAAGTTTTGCGACAAAACGGAAGGAGGTGTTCCGTGGATCGTCCCTGTACACAGGTTCGTCGGGACAAGTCCGGCAAAGTCATCGGAAAAAGAAAAACATTTCAAACTCCAGGGAAATGTCGGTACACAGTTTGTAGAAAAGTAGTGAACAGTACAGTCAGCGATAGAAGGATAGGACAACCTTTGTGTTTCTCATATGATATCTAAGAAAATGTACGTGCTGTTTCAAAATTATATGTCGCGGAAAAAATGAAACGGAAAGTTGACCACCCTTTTTTCAAGGTCAAACATTTCTTTTATTCCATCCTATAGTTGCCTTCTAAAAGGGCGATTGACTCGAGACACATGGTTGCAATAAAACAACTTTGACCTTGCGGTTCCTAGGTTAAGACCAACGTTAAGGTCCAGTTCTTTGACACCGATCCAGAGGTGCAGAATCGCGCTATAGTGGTCAGGACGTATAATGTTGGAACACCCTGTACAAGAAACGTCGTTTCGATCTCTACCGATTAAAAATTACCAAAATAATATGACGTTCTATTTTTTTTTTGTCCCTGAGTCTATGTATGGCACTGATTGTCGTGGGTCTACTCGAAAGAATTCCGGATTTATCCCGACGGCCGTACGAAAGAGCCGCTAAACGAAAAACGATTACCATCTGCCTAAGACACTTTTATCAGAATGGAAATGAGATCGCAATTAGGCGGTGCCCCCGTGGAATTGAATGGAGAAACCAGGGAAACGTGAAAGGCATTTCGACTTGGATCTGCGAAGCCCGAAGGCCGATGTTCGTTAAGTAATTGTCAGTTTCGAACGCGTTCGCTAAAATTATCTCTTTTGAGCAGAAAAATGAATTACAAATTGCGCTACATGTTTATTTCTGTCCGAACGGATTTTTGTATTCCGGTTGTGTTGGCCGTTTTATTGGTTTGCCATTTCCACCGTAATCTCTCGTTATCGAACGACAGCCGACTGCTCGCGTTTCGGTGACTCTGTCAGTTATGACTATTCTGTGAATCCTTTAATAATTCCCGAGTTTAGAAACATCAGAAATTGGCTTTGTGATCGACGTACTAATTTTTTATTCAGGTTATTTTCTGCCACTTTCACGGTTTTTCTTATATTTTTATTTTTGCATTCCGTTGTGTTTGCCGTTTTATTGGTTTGCCATTTCCGTTCACCGTAATCCCTCGTTATCGAACGACAGCCGGCTGCATGCGTTTCGGTGTCAGTTGTGACTATTCTGTAAATCCTTTAATAATTCCCCAATCTAGAAACGTCAGAAATTAGCTTTGCGTAACAATTTTTTCAGCAGGTAATTTTTTACCATTTTCACGGTTTTTCTTATATTTTTATTTTTGCATTCCGGTTGTGTTGGCCGTTTTATTGGTTTGCCATTTCCACCGTAATCTCTCGTTATCGAACGACAGCCGGCTGCATGCGTTTCGGTGTCAATTTTGACTATTCTGTGAATCCTTTGATAATTCCCCAATCTCGAAACATCAGAAATTAGCTTTGCGTACCAATTTTTTATTCAGGTCATTTTTTGCCACTTTCACGGTTTTGTTTTTATAATGCACGAGGTCTTTTGTCGTTCACTGTAACATATCCTCTCGCTTAATGTTGTACCGTAGTTTGCCTTGTCTTAAATCGCTAATAACGTCATCGGCCAATGAAGTAGATGGTACCTGTCATAACTCAGACAATTTGACAAGGCGTGAAACATTACTCGGAACTTTTTCGGCTGTCTGCGTTCGACGTCGGCAATCTTGGAATTTTTCAAGACGTGAAGAATGTATTGATTAACGACAGTCGACAAGTCGCGCATCTTCAGAACGTGCGCGCGGAACGCAGGCACGAGAAAATGTATATGCATGTTTTCCTCCCGGAGCCCTTTCGCGATTGGCTGACGTGTGCTCGCGAACCGGCCAAGTGGAACCGAAAAGGGAATCGTTAAGTGGAACGCAACAAAGAAGAAATCGCGAATTCGTATTTCTCCGCCGGCATCGCATCGTGGATCCAAGAAGCATTCGAGCGGTAATTGGGAAAAAAATTATGTATATTTAAACTTAACGACAATTCGCTAGAATCCGTTTTATTGTTCGCGACGCTTTTGCAACGTTCCGAATCCCTTCGTAACTACGTCCGCGGCAAAGCAATTCCCGTTAACTGGTCGACAACAAACCTGCGCAAATTGGAATGATGTTATTAACCTAATTACGCGACTCACTTCAGCACAAAATCGTTTGTGTCTCCACAATGCAGCAGGTTGCACACGAATTGACTTCTCGCATGTCTGTTCGGTCCGACGAGACGACCAAATCAGTCAAAGTAACTATGCAGTTTACAATATCAATAATCGTCGAATGAAAAGAAGTTTCACCGTTAAAATTGCGGGATAACAGAAATAACGAAAAGCGGTTTTATATATAAAGATAATTATCGAATTTCGTTTATATTCCAACCGTTCAAAGGTGTGTAACCCTTTAATGATCGATACGGGTTAAAAGCGGGCTAGCCCTGCCGCACTGCAAATACTCGAGCGAAACTTGCAAAAAGAAGTGCTATTGGTCGAAGGGAAAGCTCTTCGGAACTAAGTGAAGGATCTTTTCAGATCTCGAGCCAAGGGCTTTCGGCTCTACGTCTGATTTACGAGCGCAGCGGAGGTCGGTTGAATTAGCTATACTCGGTGTCGCGTTTATGAGAAAGGAAACGAATACGAGTTACGAGGAAGAATAAGTATTTTTACCGTTATTAATACGCCCACGGTCAACCGATTTCAATAAAATTTGCAGCGTGTACAGAACCGACACAAATCTACAAGATTGTATGTTCTTTTTTAATATTCAAGATAAAACGAAGTTGCAAAGAGCCAGCATCAGTATTTCACACGCGATCTAGCACACCGATCCTTCTAACTGATCGAAACGGCTAAAGTGATTTGCTCCAATTTGAAAACAGTTATTCCGTTTCAAAGGCTGTCCGAATATTAATGCGAGTCACTGTAGCAGATGCAATAGAATATCGATTATTCGAACGACGCATAACGGAAACACCAATTATCCGGTGGACCGATTACAAGAACACAAAATCGATCACACACATCCATACGATGGCAAGTCGTTGCTATGCAACAATGTTTGCATTTTATAATACACATCTTCCACGCTTTGAATATCCGTGTTTAATGCTTCGTCGGCGTGCAATATGTGCAAATTTCATTTGCATTATGACTGCGTACCGTGTATACTGTGTATTTTATGCGCGACTGTCATAACTGCATCGTCAATACGCAAGATAATATCGAACTTAATGCGATTCTTCGCGAACGAAACAAATTTCTATGTATACTGCGTTGCGAATGGTGTTGTAAAATCGCTTCGATCAAACAATGTACATTCGCATAAATATTCCTAGTGTAATTACGACCAAACTGCGACGCTTATGCGAAGCTTAATATTCAAATGTATATTATATTAGATTATAATTTCATCATATTTGGATGCTATTGCAATAATTTTTAATTCGTTAAAATGATTGAGGAAGGAAATAACCGCAATAGAAACAACCGAAATAACTCCAATAAAAATCTGCGATTTAATAACGAGCCTTGGAAGAAAATATCGATTCGAGGAGAAGTTAAACGCCGTTATTTGAATAATGGTGCCCCTAAGAAATAGTTCCAACGTTCGACGTTCCCTTTGACACGTGGTCAAAGAAGCTTAAATCAATATTAGCTTATAATCTGCCCATCCACGTGATTGGAACGGGCGAAAGCGTTAATGACGAGATTAGGGGAGCGTCTTGGAGCTCGCAAGTGCAATGATAGGAACCGCGGACTAATTACGTTAAACACACTGTTGCGTCCGAGACCAAAATATGGGAACGCCAGTGATCATCCGGGATTAAGGGGAGCACAACCGGTAACGAGCAAACAAGCAGAAAATCAATTCCGCCGATGCACCGAGAACCGGGCCCTGATTGTTATAATTCGCTGAAAGCGAAATGAAACGCGCTGACGCTTCCGGTTCGCGCGTACCGTTCGGCATCCTACAAAAGAGACCCTACCGAATCTCTGTAAAAGGGTTGCCACGCGACCGCGGACGTGTTCAAGTGGTTAGCACAATTTTCCAAAACGAATCTCTGAAGGGCCATCGAAAAGGTGCATTCAAATGCAAACTAACCGTATCACACGCTGTTTACATATGTCGCACACTGTTTGGACGTACGCTGAATAGTATCAAAATTATGTGTGTCAGAAGAGCAGAATTGATACAAAATCATGGACAGCATTGCCTTTTTTTTTAAAGTTCACAAAATTCCTGAATAGTGAGCAGCACTTTTTTAAATTGAATGCTCTTAACTCGTTGCTGTACTATTTTCGATTTATTTAAATGATTGAGAGAAGAAACGTAGTTTCAGTTAATTTCTTTAGTACGTGTAAAGATTCGCGTATTTATGATGTAATTTACAGAAAATGAGATTCAGTAGTAATAACAGAGTTTATTCTATCAAGAGCTCCAGCACTGGTAGGGGTTGGTAAATATTAACCCTTAGCACTCGAATGGCGGCCGTAAGGCACTACTGAAAAGTGCTGTAACATTATTCGCAATATTTTTTACAAAATTAAATTTGTCTGTATTTAATAAATTACGAAACATTACAGTACTGTACGAGTAAATTGCATCATTTTCGTATGTATAATATGAAAAAATATATACAGAAGGGAAATATTCTAGGTCGGAAGAAATGTTTCGTTTTAGAATTAAAATGCCTTCGAGCGCAAGGGGTTAATTTGTATAATACGTGGTACATGAAATTTGTTAGACTTTCAAAAAGAAAAACTCAATTCTTCTTACGAACCGACTGACTCTCATAAAATCGAGCCAGAGGAAAGTCCCTTCGACGTAAACGATGAAAGAAATGCATTCTCAATGGAGAAAAGTGAAGATTAAGTATTTATCTGGCGCCGTAAAAGCCACCCACGAGCGGATAATCGTACTCTTAATTTGTCGTGGAAAAAAGCAGAGGAAATTAAAAGACAACCCGCCGCCCCCCTCCCCATTTGTAACGCAGACTTATGTTTCTAATTAAGTAGAGTACCGTCAATGCACGGAACCGACCGTTCTTGACAATAACGAGAACGACATAATATTTTGGAGAAAACGGGGGCGTGAAAACGAGGGAAGGATGAGGATTAATGTGCCATTAAAAGCGAAATCTGACACGTGGATGTAATTATGCGCTAAAGCCACGTGTATTCGACCGCTCGTTAGAAACGGGAGAATGAAGCACAGTTGATTGGCAATTCGAGTCCTAGGTGGCCGCTTTCAGGAGACCTCGCGCGATCGATAGCTCGCGGCTCGAAGTATGTGTAAACATAATTTCGGTAGTGCTCGCGAGCTCTTCCGCATCGTCAGGCGGCGGGGGGTGAAAGGTGAATGTTGCGGGAAAGATTTCGTCGGAGATTACTCGAGTTTATTGACTGAGAGCGCCGATCGATAACTGAGTGAACCGCGCGAGTATTGAATAATCTTCAAATTGCATCTCGCGTCCGAGCAATCTGAATCTTCCGCGGGTAGCTAAGTGCCTCGATAGCTGTCACCAGCGTAAAAAAAAGATTCGATCGGCGTGCAAACGAACGGCTACCGAACTCTCCTCTTGAAACGTTCCTCCGCTTCGAGGTACTTTCGAAAAACCCTCAGTAGCAATCCTCGTGGCGACCGTTGTTCTCCCCATTGCAACCAAACAATGTTTCCGTTTACAACAGAGAGACGGCATTGTAACCGTTAAGAATCCTGATAGCGAGATACAGGATTTCATCCGAAAGACTCTCCTGCCTTAATTGCTCGGCCGACCAATTTCGAATCGACCTATCTATTCTTAGGACTCCATCTTGACCCCTCTCCCCCACGTATATGCGGACTACCGCCCGCTAAATTAATTTTCAGCGACCGATCCAAATGGAGAGCAAGTGGTGTTTGATGATTCGTGTCGTACGATTTACGTCACGGATGTTCAACGCAATAAAACCGGCTCGGTAGGCACATTTGTAGAGGGTTACACTCTCCGCGTGCCCAATTCTGTCGGCACTATCGGATTGGACAAGGTATTTAATAAAAGATGGCAGAAAAAAGGAATTACCATCCCCGACAACAGAGCCCAAAAATAAAACAATCACCATGCACATGTTTCGCAAGTTGAAGTCGCGATATAGAATAAAGGAAATAATGTCGACCGACATCAATATTTCTCCGATACCGTTTTATTCCGATATAAGACGACGCCTCGGGACCGGCTCTCGTCGTATTTCGGGCGAAGGTGCCCACGCTGAATGTAGCGACAAAGTATAAACTGGTCTGTTGGAAAAGGATAGACCACGCATACCCTCCCGTTCTTCAAGAGGAGAGAAGGGGATAGCGAGTTTCTTATTTCGAAATGGAAGAGCGTTGTCTTACATCGGAATGAAATTGGAAAAAAATTTTCCGCAACTTCTATCAACGTAGGAATCGATTAAATGAACTCACCCTTAAGCTCCATGTCCGTGACCTGATCCGTTTTGTAGGTGGCCATCTTCCTGCGATCGCCAACGATGAAGTAAATATTCGTATATTCGTCGTCGTTGTTCCCGCCGGTTCCGTTCCTCGCCTCGAGGTCCATGGCCAGGCGAATAATTTTGGCCTTGAACCGGCTTCCGCTTCTCTCTGCTCGACCTTGCGACAGCCTGCGAAGCGACCCGGCCTTGCTACTATTCGGGGCTGCGGAACAGAAAATCCAACCACGATCTTGGTCAAGTTGCTATCGTTTCGCTCTACGCGGGTACCGTAAGGGGACACAAAGACAGGAGGCACTGTTAATTTGCAGATTCGGTAGATAGCGTAAGTGGCATTTCTCGTAGATTCTATAATTGATTTTACTAAAATGACAATTTTCTTCCGACACCCTTCGGAAACACAAAGAGACGCAGGGTGCCCTGTCTTTTCGTTCCTGGCTGTAGATCAGTAGACGATGCGAGAGATCCAACTTATGTACTTCCATCTATCTTCGTGTAATCTAAGTTTTCGATTCTCGCGTCGTGTACGTGCAAGGAGATCGATGGACTTTTCATAACTCGATCCGTCTCTCTTTCGCTGTATCGCCGATAGCGGTGTCACGACTGCTTGAAGGGTCGTACGCTGAATTTTCCGATCCCGAGAAATAGTTGATATCTGAACGGTGATAATTTCGTCGGAAAAAGTAATACTTGTTACGCTTATTAAAGGCGTAAGAAGCTTATTAAGTATATAAGTATTCTATGTAATTTGGTAGAATTATTAAGATACAGTTAAATTGCGGAGAATTCGAATTTCGTCGGAAAAAGTAATACTTGTTACGCTTATTAAAGGCGTCTGAAGCTTATTAAGTATATAAGTATGCTATGTAATTTGGTGGAATTATTAAGATACAGTTAAATTACGAAGAATTATATATTGTGTTTAAAAATGTTTCATTATTGCACTATAAGAGATATCTTTGGAATCATCGACACGGATTCGAAGGAAACAAGAACTCCATGTCGAGTCGAATTCAACAGATTAATTAATTAGAAGCATAGTATGCCCATAAGGGTGTCTCGTAAAATTTTATTCTAACCATTAATAGATGTAGAGCAGTTCGTTACAAGCATTAACGCAGTGCTCGCTGATATAGGAATCGTTAACGATCCAAAGTGCGAATATAGTAATGAAATTCAACGTGTTGATCACATAATCGTGAACTTCGATTACCATCACGTGTGGTAATGTTAATTACTCGATCGAATGTTACTACGTGTTCTACTATCTTCGCCATTCTGAAAAGGTATAATTCGAACATCTGTAACCTTCGACCGGGTCCAGAAATTCATTTTCATTCTGCCATATTCGCAGAAACCAAATTTTATTTATTCATTGTATTTTGCCCATACACACACATACAACAGTCTCCCTACGGACATCGCGTAACATCACGAATTTTGAACTTGGACGCATTTATTATACAACGACCCATGGTTACTATACTGCAGTTTATCATTAAATGATGTAATCGAGTTTAAACTTGCAATGTATCAGCACTAATACTGCTTCCAGCGTCCAGTGCAGTGGTATCTCTCTCAATATAAAAGTTAGTTAATTAGATTCCGTAAATATACATAATAATAAAAAGTGAAAATAATAATAAAGTTAAAAAGAAAATTTTAAGTTAGTTTTACATAAATTCTTCAATACTGATAACAAAATTTCATTACAACTGAAAAGAAACGAATGACATTCAGATTTAGTATAATCTGTTCGAAATCTTCGTCGCGATCCTACGCAGAGGGGTTGAAAAATAATGAAGGCGACTCAATCATCGAAATCTTCGTAGAAATCTGCGTACACTACCGCGATTAAAACTCAGCAACTTCGAGCTAATAAATTCGTTCGCATTTTCGGATGCCAACTGACGGATGACGTGCGTCTGCTAAATGATGTTTTAGTGACTTAAGAAATGGTAATCAAATGGAACTATGTCAGGCGAACAAGCTATCAGTCAGAGTCCCTTCACTGTAAGCAGCGCAATCATTTGGGTGGCTTCAGTCACGGTTTCTCCGAGATTGAATGTAAATAGCATGAAGCGCCGAATATGCAGTTTACTGCCGTAGTATACAGTATATAATACTACTGATTTATAGGGTCACGTCCAGCATTTCAATATTAGGCACTGTTGTGCTAATTGTTTAGTGCGACGCCTTGAGACTGCACAAGCGGGTGAGAATATTTCCATTTGAATGGCTGTGCAGACTCTGTGATACGACTCGAAAGGAAACCATTTCTGCACCCAAATTCAATAAAATTTATTGCTTCAATAAACATTTAATGTTTAATAATTCTGCACCTGCCGGTATATTTGAAGAAAAATGAAAAATTTTTAATGGATCAATGTAACCATTTAAAGCAGTGAATGATTTAACTGTTGTAAACATTGACTATTGTCAGATATTAATTTTGTAACAAATCGTTTTCAGGTGATGTAAAAATAATTAATACCGAACCTTCGTATATTAGTGAGACTTATAATTGCGATAATACCATAACTCCGATACTGCATATAGAATTAATAGCAGGAGAAACATTAAGGATTAAAAAGTTACGTTCCATTAGGAACTCTTGCTGTTAATTGACTTCGTAGCACGCATAGTACAACCATTATTAATATCTCCCAGAAAACGGTTTCGAAGCAATTCATGTCGAGCTTCTAACTGGCGGAACCATCAGGTGCAAAATTTATAGCTTCAATATTACTGGCCAATCCCGCAATTGCCGCCATTTTTCCGGAATTTCCTTTTTCGTGAAATATCTAAGCTAATTTATTGCTGATTTATGAAAACGAGAACCAAAACTGTATTATAGCCAGTGATAATAGCCAGATAAAACATCATTTTGAAATTTATTTTGAAGAGTTTTTCTTCTGGGAAAAAATATTTGGTTCAAATGTTTTGTTAGAAACCAACAAACTGTTTGTTACAAATATTTATATTCTCGTGATTTCAAATAGTACTGGTTACGTGAAAGCTCAAAGCAAAATGAGTTTTGGGTTCAATCGCATCATTGGAAATATTTCTGTCGAGTGCAACTCACGTTCGCGTTACTGAAATGGGATACAGCGTAAATAAAGCCCGAAATTCGAATATAAAGGGTTGATCGAAGCTAACCGAAGCCATTTCCGATATCCGTTTGTGCCTTCGGCGGCACGAATATGCTGCGCGTGCAAAACGCAACAAAATACTAACTAATATATATGCTGGATTGTTAAAAAGAAAAAGGTATGAGGGGACGTATACAATTTATTGGAAAACACGAAATTGTGTGCAAAAGATACAATTCTTTCACACTGTACGTTTTGATTTAATGCGATTTAAATGGCGGTAATTTGTCGAGTCTCTTAACAACAAGAACAATAAATTTCAAAGGTACATGATCTTGTAAAGACAATTATTGAAAGTATATGAGTTAGCAACGATTTTGAACATCGAATTGAATAATTAGGGTTCTTTAGAATCTCTGAATTTAAGAATATTTCATCAATTTTTCGAATCATGTTTTCTCTTTCTAATTACTGAATTATAAACTTCAGAATTTAGGACACGGTAGCCAATATCACGATCGAATCAAGAGCAGAATGATGAAAAGAGAGAATTCACTTTTCACTCCGTAGATTGTGATAATCAAACGTGCAATCATCGGGTCCGTCTAAATTAAATTCTTGATGATCCGAGAAAATTATATTACACTATCGATTGGTTTCAACTAATGGCGCAAACTCGAACGAACCGTCGACGTTACATTTCATCGAGTTTTTTTTTGCACTTTTCTCTGATGCATGGAATATATTCTGTTTCTCGTTTAATAGTTGAAATCAACATTAATATTTCAGTTTCTGTAAGAGAAACTTTTGTATTATAGAAACAGAGCGTAAAGCTGATCTTGTTCTGTTTTATTTTTCTCAGCTTTGTTTCACATTGCTTTGTAGCTTTTCCAATATTTTAAAACTTTTTAAAAGCATTGTTAATTCTTTCAGTACTTCCACTCACTTTTGTTTCTATTTCTTGCTGCAGACAGCCTTCTTAATTAAAATTTTTGAATTTGAGTATACTACATTGGTATTGTACGCGTCCACTTTCCTTTATCTGAAATTTTACAAGATTGTACATTATTCTGTTTGCTTAATAATATTATTAATGGAACAAATGCATCTATACTTCGCTTTTTATCACATTATTTATTATTTATTTTATTTCATTTTATGGTTTATTTGCAGGAAACTGTTGAAATTTATAAAAATCAAACTGTCGGAACTCTTTTCGCTAAAAAAAAACAAAAAATATTTATATTTTCAGATTTGTATGTTGTTCCACGTTTAGTTAAAAATAGCTACGAGCGTTTCACGGTACTCCGTGTACTGTAAGCGAATATCGTTTAAAACCACATATTCAAAACCCACAATTACGATATCTCAAAATCTACAGGTTTCATTTATTCCAAACTTTGCAAGGTTGTTTCGGAGTTGAAAATCCAGGGCACAACAGAGGCACGTTTCGCCTCGAGCTTAGTTTACGTTTCACAGTCGAAAAATAAACGATTTCATAGCAGGAAATCTATACCTCAACTTTCAGGTGCAACCATCACGTCAGAGCTTTATTTTTCCAAAAATTCCTCTTTTTGGGTCCTGGATGATCCAACATAGATACCAACAAACATTTCTCAAATTATCTATTAGATGCTATTAACTACATATCTTGCATATCATATGCCACTTCAACCAAAAAATTAATGCAATTCAATTAAATTTCACCCAATTTTTGTGGCCACTCTGTAAACGCGTTAACCCTTCGATAGCGAAGCCCGAGTCCATCTCGACCGACAATATGGAAATTGTCACTCAATTACTTAAGGGCCCGGGATAGTCACGTGACTTTTTAATTAATAATTCCCATTAAGAACCTTCAGACACAGATTTCAGATCCGTCTTGGCCTTGATCCGTCTTAAGTCTGTGATTAAACTTGTCACATTTTTTCCTCTGTATTATCGATATTCTGAATTCTGACGCCAGAAACGTGCTTCACGTTTTTGGCTTTATTTCGCAGAGAATCAAGACAAAATTAGCTCAATTTGTAGCTGGAAATATTTTCTAGTGCGCACTGCTCTCGATTTCATCCAGGAAACTCATCCAATGGTATAAAAATGCTTGGATTCCACGGCATGAACATCGTCAATTTTTCGCATACTTCTAACGCTTATGTTACCAAATATCTGCATAATCTCGGCAGCTCCTGACCAGCGCGCGCTAGATTGAACCTTCCTCTGTCGAATGAGCCCCTTACCAGCGATAAAATATTCTTATATACGGACGAAAACTTGAGACACGTAACACCATTTTGTGACGGTAATGTAGTCACTCTACCTTATCACGAATCTACGAAGACCGGGCCCTAACACTCTGAGTGTCAGGTCTCATAGTGGATCCTATAGTAATGTTACACATTCGAACGAAATTTCGAAGTTCAAATTTTACATTTTGCAGCATTATTTAGTGCAAGCCGTTCAATATTAAATGCCTTCAAGAATGTGCGCAATACACAGTTCTAGTAAATCCGAAACCGAACAGAAAATAAATTTAAATGGTTAATGGCATACTGTTGTTACACTTCATGATAAATGGTACAAATATTTTATTGCATTACAAAAATCGCCTAAGGTCGCCCGGAACAAGCTTTTCCGCATCTGTGTTTAAACAGTGTATAGGTTATGGCTGTTCAAGTACTTTTTGCTTTTACTTGCGTTCTCGTCAGAGATTTAATTTAATTGTCAATATGACACTACTTACAAGGGACATCACTCAACTGTCAATCACCGATTTTGATGAAATTTTGCACGTTTATAGTTTAGCCACAAAATATTTGAGAAGTTTCTTTGTTTTTATCGACAGAGAAATAGGCTTGTAAAATATTTTTTGTGCGTCTATCGTTAGGAAGTACTAAAAAGAGAGAATAACGAAGCTGGAAAAGAATTTAGGGGCATACCTTACGAAATATACTCTACATGATGTCAGCCTGTTTCGATACACTTCCGTAGGTGGTAAATAAGTGAATGCGCAAGTCTTTGGGGACTAGTTCGTTGTTGTTGCGGAAAAGGTCCGTCGTCCGACGGTTAAATATGAAATGCATTTCGAGCAAGTTGCGGAGGAAATGTTGTTGGATGTAAATGACTAACCTCTGGTCGGGTGTAGAGGGATAGCAGTATCCTCGGCGAGCTCATCGTCGCATCGCCGCCCCGGCGGCAGCAACCGGGTCACCCCCGATTATTGCACCTGTCGATCTCGTGCCTGCCGTGCGCAACACCTGCAGGGTGAATGATCGAACGTTGCAGGATCCCGTCGACGACGGTCGTGACACCAACGGAGAGGACGACCGCTCGTCTACTACCAGCTCGCGATACGCTCCTTCATGGTCCATTCTGAAAAACGAACGATATTTTCTTCATTCGATTGTCGTGTGCAACCCTTCGAACTCGTTACAGTCGAAAATATAAGACGCTCTGTTCTTTAGAAAGCGAAAGTAATTCTATTAAAAATTCGATCTTTAACAACAGTACAGCAGGCAACAACGACGCAATCAATAACGCGAGGCTATCGAATTTCCCACCGAGAAATTTCGTCGAAACCCCTGCGGCTCGGATAATTACGAATAACTTAACCACGATCAAAATATATATGCTGATCTTTTGCGGGAAGAGTTTCCCTCTGTAATATAGTCAAGATCAAATTACTACAGCAAGATCAATCTCCTCGCCTCCATCCGTATCTGTTCCACTGGAATCGGCAACATCATTTTCAATTTCCTCTTTCTTGGCTGCCGTAATGATCAAAGGACGGCGGCGTTTAATGACGTGCCTCCGCGACACGTCAAAGGACTCTGCAATCCTCCGTCTCGTTCGTAGAACACTAGGAATTTAATTTTCGGACAGCCCGAGAAATGACTGGCTACCGGTTAGAACAGATCGCGCGGCGTATACCTGAATCGCTGATTATCAATTGTAGGCCTCGCAATACCTCACGATCATTTCGTCCGGCAAATGCCAGGGTGTCCGTCGTTCCTTGTGTTTGAAATTTTCGCGTGAAGCCTGACAGCCGATTGTCCAACGAGAGAAAAAAAAAGAAAGGAAATATTTACTACTTTTGAACGTCGAGCCGAGAGGAAGCTGATTACAGGGTATCAGTTAACTGGACTTCTTCCCCTGGTAGCAAGTTTTTTTCCAATGAACAAATTCATAAAATTGTACCAATGTCCGCAGATTATAAAAAGTAGGGTAAGGGACCCTTACTTAGGCTTAGTTCTAAAGCACAATGAATATTGAAAAAGCTATATGCAGTGATTTCTCTATACATGTCGCCAAGGACTGCGTGACGAACGTCGAAGAATTATCCCCACTACAATACGAGTAGTGTAAACATAACACGGCTCAGGTATGTCTCCTGGACGATACACGTCGCTGGCAAGACCCGTGTTGTTGACATGTACAGAGAATTCACTGTACAACGTATATTATAGTATTATTCCCTCCGAAACTCTACGAAAATAAATGTTTGTTTGCCTCCTGTTTCTCGGAATTGCTGCAGAAAATTTTTCTAATGATAAACAAGTCCAGTAGAAACGTTTCGAGCGAGCGAAGAATTTCAGAGATAACAGGGGCACAGGGTTGGAAAAAGGGAATGCAGAGTACAGTTTGCGAATGTTATATGTGGTGCAAAGAGTGGAGCATAACGAGCTCGAAACGCGTCGAGTTCGAGCCTACTTGTGATAAGCGGAAAGCCTTTGAACAAGAGGCCGTGTTTCGCGTTAATGATTTGAGATATAAAGAGCTGCTGACGCGAGGAAGTAGTGCGTATTAAATATATTGAAATAATGATGATGAGAGGAAACGTTCAGTCGAAATGGCAAAGTTTAGAACACAATATATCCGGGCTTTTCCAGCGTTCTATATATAAAAGGAACCTTGTAAACAGCTTCATAATATTGAAGTAAATTACAGGGCTTTAAACATTAACCCTTGACTGGTCACAAGGGTCGCATCGTGGCACACATAAGCTCTGGACACCTGTGTACTCGACCGGCCTGTTTTAATCACTTTTTTAATCGCCATGTAACACTCAACTAACCCGGCTACTGCTTTAGGGGATTTTGAAGGGAAAAAATATTGAATTCCGGTAAAGTAATTCTGAAAGTGTCTCGGCAAATTACAATTTTTGAATTTTATGCATTTATTATAAAAATGAATATGCGAAATATACTATTAATATCAAAACATCCGTGAATACAATATGTAACAACTAAGCATAAGAGGATTTCAGAGATACTGTTATATTATTTGCAATCCGTTAAAATTTCTAGCGTAGAAAATACATTTTTAACTCCTAGTTGTTGTAATTCAGGTAGAATACTTTCATGCACTATATACCCGCACAAAAAGCGAACGATGCCAGTCATTACGGTAATTAATATTCATATAAAATTCCTATACGGTGATTGTCAATCTCTAAAGAAAAATTACACGGCGCAGTATCGATTCACTGAATGAAGAATGACAAGAGAATTTTTCGAGAATATTAAATAACATTTACGGTATAATGATTTCAGTCTGCGACCCCGCCGGTGTTTCCGACGCTGAAAGATGAAAGAGTGCCATTCTAGACTGAAGCTCGACTTGATAAATGGAAAAGCGATGGAGACCGGACGTATCATTCCTCCATTTGTTTTCTCACTTTCTGAAAGGGCAACGCCCAGGTGAGCCATAGGCGGAGGAAATTTACGATTTCTTTGCTCAAGGTCGTCGGCGGAAATTAAACGCCCCCGACGTAGTGTGTCTCACCCTTAACCCATGACCTCAAACAACGCCTTGCGTCTAGTCGACAGAGACGTACGACCGTTGACGTATATTTATGACGTTCTCGTTAAGTTCTGTTCCGCTTTGAAACACCCTGCTTCAGTCGCGGGACGTAACAACCATCTTTGCGACACTATGACGAAACTCCGAACACATTGGCCGTATAAATCGTGGCTGGCAAGGACATAGCGTCACTCAGATTTCTCAGCATGTGTACAGTGCGCTCGGAAAGTGTTTGATCACGAAATTTCCGATTCTCGAGAAACTGTCGATATTACTGCTATGACAATTTAGTTAAAAATAACAGTACAATAATAAATCTGGACTGGTTTTAAAGCGTGAAGCCCCCACTTTCGCAGACCACCATTTATTTTTTTCTAAGATATTTTTGCACGATATAACAACTGGAAAATTAAGGACAATTTTTCGGTCAAATATTTAAGTGAATTTTGAACACATTCAAATTTCGTATTAAAAACTTAAAATGGGTTTCCTGTTTATCAGATAGCGTACAAATTCGGAATAAGCAAGTAATGAGAAAATACAAACAATAAGGACAGTTACAAACAACAATTGGATTTTCGAATCAAAAAGAACTGCGCTTTGTTACACGACTGAAAGGGAACTCGAATCTTTTGATTGAACCTATTGTGATCAATCCTCTGGGCAAAAATCCAACGTTTTCCTCCTATACAGAAAAGTTTGTGCGCCACACACTGACAGGTAAATCTACTTTTCTCTCGTAGTATTATTTATAAAATCTTCTAGACTCGATAGATTACTATCAAACAAGTTCGGGTTGTTTCTGTGTTAGCAGCACAGCGGTTCAACCGACAATTTTAATTCAGGTATCAAAACAAGCGTTATCTATCAAAGAGTATCTCGCACGGTCTACGGACTGGTATTACGGAACCAGGATTACGGCTAAATGAATTGCTGGCGGACTGTGGTGCAATTCCGCAGAATTTATCGCAGCATGGCCACCGCGAGCATAACTTTTAATCGATGGAAAATCTCGACCAGCCAGCGACATCCGCGGCCGCAAACTGCCATAAACGCCCCCGCAGCTGTCACCACAAGCTTCCAACGGAACCAGATTACATGAATAATAATAATAATAACATCGCCGGCAACACTAACAATAATAAACAGTCTCTCCGCGACCGATATAGATACCTACAGGAATATTCAGAGAATATTTGTACGCGGCATTAAATCGCAGTCATTGAATTAACATTAATGACGACATTTCGGATTCCAGCCCCCGCACCTCGCACCACCATTTCGAATTTACTGTTCGCTGTGTGTTCCGTGTACATAGTCGACCATGGACACGTTAATATCTACAATATTGATGAATAGACTCCGGATTTTCACACGAAATAAAATGTTATCGATAGCCAAATTGACCTTGAAGGTCGATGCATATCTCACAACATTACCACCCTGGTTTTGGCCCTAGCGTTTACTAGCGGCAACCGTGTCAAACTTTGGAACCGAATTTCTTCTCTGGCCTTTTCCAGATGGCCTTTCGAGAGCGCGTTGACAGTTCTCTGATGTGTGTGGCACAAAAAAAATGTTTTTAGGGACTCCACAGCTCCTTAGGTAAACTATCCATGTCTCTCCTTTACAACACCATGGAAATAGGAAACGTTCCTGGCACTTAGTGAAACAGCATCGCACTTCCTTATATGTATTTTATCATACGTAAATTGTACATATAAAATGCTTCTTGAATAATTTATCATGTTATACGCAAATGTAATTTCTTAATGAAAATATATTAGAAACATCTTTGTCCTGCAAATTCTCTCATCTTTAAATTTTTTACAATATGGTCGTATTCTACGATTCTTCCTGTTTGAAACTTCGTGTTTTAAAACTGTTATAAAAATATATTAAATTCGAGGGAAAGTTCTGCTGTATTTTAAAGAAAACATTTGAATCGATTTATAAAAATACGTGTTTAATATTATTCAATGATATAATTTCCATTATTTGTAAGGACATGTTGCCATCTTTCAGGCAACCTGTGCATTCTTGTTTCCCAATAATTCAATAGCAACATGTGTTTTTTTGCTTGTAAACTGGGAAAAAGCGGCAGGCTCGCCTGCCTGTGAGACATGCGTTTGACCTTTAATCGTCTTTTCGATGGGCGTTATGAAATTCTTTTTATTATTTAATTCAGCCCTTTAGCTGGCGAGCACGTCACGCGAGATTTATAGGAAACCTGTTGCGGATCGGTACCCAGTAGGAAAGCGAATTGCCCTGTGGCTCTGCTTAATGGTTGCCAATTCGTTTCGTATGAAATCTGGATGAAAATTGATGCCGCAACGGAACCGTCACCGTCACCGTCGCGAAGCACAGAGCTACGGTTTTAATTGGATTGGGACGTTCGCACTTGATAACATGACAAGACATCCGCCGTGATGGATGCAATCGAATAAACTGCGTCAGATGCATCGACGGGAAGATACAAAGACAGCGTTGCCAGGCCGATCAAAACGGAGACGTCACCGATCGATCGCACTGCCTCTGATCCACCAGTTTCGCACAGAGAACGTGACGTGGGACATCTGATTTATTTGTCGCATTCGTTTTCCTCGTAATCGCGACGTCAGATTTTCTTCTTAATTCGACTTTCTCTTCTGTTCTCGATTAATCGCAAATCAGCCGGAGAATCGATCAGTCCTGTATCAAGATTTAACATTGAACCTACCAGTGCTATTCACAAGTTTCACTTTACAATCATTAAAATTACTCAAAATTGACAAAGAAATGTTGATGGACAAAATTTAAATTAATCTTGTCTACTTAGTACTTCTTATTTTGTTCTGCACAGGGTATATTTTATTTCATTACATTTCTTGAAGAGACGAAATTGTCATAATTTACTTATCCACTGTACTTCAAGTACCAAAATAGATATTGAAACAGTTTCCATGTTCTTGACCATTTGTCAATGCTCGACATTTGTGTTGGAGGAGTCAAGGCGCAATGTGCGTGAACTATGAAAAATGAATAACCTCGACGCTGGAAACTCTGTCGGAGATAATTATATTAGAGAAAGTATAATGAGTGTGCACAGACCCGGCACAGTCTCCCGCAGCACCATCAATATTAGGAGAGTTAAAACGAATATTACTATTCGCCGGCCGCCACAAACCACGAAAATTTTGTGGAGACCATTTTTATGAAATTTTAATAATAGTAGAAACGTTCCGGCGTTTGGAGTTAGATGAAACAGCCCCTGTATACTTTCCGTGCTGGAATTACTAAATTGATACACCGCTACGGAACCTATTAGATCTGTTTACGTTTGCGTAACATAACCTGTAAAACGTATCCGTCTCGCAGTTCCTTGGCGGTGATCACCGGTATTCGCACCGTTCCACTGGCTATAAATGTTCCATAAAAAGGCACTTCGTAAAATTGTCAAGCCGGGACATTACCATGACAAACATGCTCGTAAAAGGGACGATAGAGTCTGCATTATTCAGAGCGTTCCCTATAAAATGCGAACCGATGCGTTTTCTGCGAGAAACAGGACGGGGAGTTTCGTTTTGTTCTTCGTCGATCAGCGTCGCGGCGAATGGCGCCTTGGAAAGGAAGGTAATGAGCGGCGTAATTGGGATGTTTGTGTAACGAAACGGCCGCAAATATCGGACAAGTGTAACCGTATTCAGAAAAGGGTGGAGCCTCGGGTTGCTCGCGTTGAATGCGAGTTGCGTGCGCCGCGCCCGGCATTACCTCTAGAACGCGAGAAAAGAAAAACACTCGGCACGACGGCGAAGTTCCGTTTCCCTGTTGCTTTTCGCCACGACCTACTTTCCAAGACCTAATTAACCACAAAATAATCTAACTCCCTTTGTTTGTTTTCCTTCAGCGTCCACGGAGTTTATGGCGTTACAAGTTTTAAGTGGCCGTGCAACAACTTTTTGCAAAAATGTTCCGCCTCCGGTCTGCGTCCATTTTCGGAGAGCTTCCGGCAATCCTCCCCTACCCTTCAGGGGTCGAAAGGGTCGTGGAAGCCTTCAATAGGTCGTGTTCAAAGTACGGAGGAACATTTTTATAAAAACGTCCAGGCACACTTGCAGGCAAGACGTAAACAAGAAAAATGAGAAACATAAGATCCGTCATTGCGTGATAATAATATTAAGGGTACCCATAAGTGATCAATTGTTTGCAAAGAATTTGTTTTGCCTTCAATTCTGTACCGATTGTTGAAACACGTATTCTTTTACAGTTTTCGATAAAGCAGCCTGTGTTCGAAATATTCTAAAAAGTATAATTTTTTTTACAACCCTGTAATAAAATGGCAGCGTCTGTCCGAGGATCATATTCGTCATTGCATACGTTTTCATTTTCATGCGAGATTTAACCCCTTAACTTGTACGCTCGAGTTAATTCGAGCGCGCTAAACAGGCCAAACTTTGCGCACATAATTCGTGCGGGGCTGTATTTTATGCTGGTGTAATTTTCCACACTCGAATATAATCGAGAATTGAAAATAACAATGCAAAAGCGAAGAAAAGAAATCGTTTTATTGTAACTTCTTGTATTTGTATTGTATTGTTGTTATTGTAACACTTATTTATTCAAGAATAAAATATAGCCTTTTTCCATGGAACAAAAGCGCAGTATATCAAAAATTTATTTCTTTGGCCGGTTTGTTTTTCAAAAAAACTGTGCGTTAAGGCACCAATGCAACTGCAACAACAAAGAAAATTTGCGATGTTTATGAAGATGTATTGAAGGTCAACAAGTGACAACGTTGGTTCAGAAGGTTTGCTGCTGGTGATTATGATCTCTCTGACAGGCCTGGAAGTGGACGACCAGTCGAATTTGATAAGGACACCCTAAAATCTCTAGTGGAAGCTGATCCAAAATAAAGTATACAAGAATTATCGAGAAGCTTTGGACCTTGGAAAGATGGCTAACTGTCCTTGGTAATGATGGACATTACATAATAAATTATGGGTTCCCCTAATACCCCTGATACAGTGTAATCGCGTTACACTCTATTCTCCGCCGTACCTTTGAAAAATCATGCGAAGGTTTCCGACGGACGTGCACGAGAGCCGAACCCTTTCTTTTTATGAGTACTAATGCGACTCTTATTGAACTCGGTCCCGACGCGAGACGACGACGACGACGACGACGACGATGACGATCGTTCAGTCGACTCTGAATGCGTCCGAAGACTCTTCCTGTCAAGTGTCGTCGTCTCCTCGGCGATTGCTTCCACTACGATGACTCAGGGAAAAAGGAAACGTGCTAACGAGCCCCGGTCAGCATTAATTGTAACATCCTCCTGGCGGTGGCGGACCACTTCCGTCGCACGATCTCCTCGGCTCTGAAACGAAGGAAGCTGCGAAGACGACCTCAACGCCCACGCGGCCCGCTTGCTAAAGGCCCTATCCTCCCGGTTCCGTTCCACGACGATCCGGCACCGGCGTCTTCAACGCCGGTTTTTAAAACCACCGCGACACCGACAAAGGTACGAGCCGGGGAATCCGGTCCGATGAAAATACGAGCCGGTTATTCCCGCGGAGGAAACGGTACGAGACACCGTGCTCATTTATTGCACCCTATTCCCACTCCCACGTCCTATTCCGCTTGTTTTACGAAAACCTCCGTGCCGTTACGCACGCGCACGGTTTCCCAACAGGTTTCGCTCCCCCTGTTCTCGAATCAAGGCACTCCTGCTGGATACTAAACCGTTTTTATAACTGTCGTTCGCTGAGAATGACACGGCCGATTCCGCAATACGCCGGACGCAGAGCGATTGTTATTTAACACTCGGACAACGAGCTGGTATCGCGTACTATCGAACACCGATTTGTGCACGCCGTTTGACAAAATAACGAAGTCGTTAAAAACCGCGACTTCATGGCGGATTTGTATGGAAAATAAACTTCGTCCGTATTAATTGCCAGACGCAGGAGCTGCGTAGACATCTTGATTCTTTCCACAAAAATTCTACTGAGTTGGAAACGCTATAATATTATAATATTATAAATAATACCTAATTCTTCAAACCCGGATGGTCTATTTAGAAATAAAAATTATCTGCATCGAGTGGAAGAACTGGGGAGCAGAAAGAGAAATTTCCTTTTTTTTCTCCAGTGAGTTTAATGACCTGGCAATAATAATAGTTTAATAATTCGTCCTACTCATTTTTCTCTATATAGTATAGCATCTCTATATGTATAGTATGGTATATTATGGTCCATTCTCGTATATTATGGTATATTCTAGTATATTCTGTTGTATTATGGTATCTTATGGTCTATTCTAGTATATTCTGGTATATTCTGGTATATTCTGGTATATTCTGGTATATTCTGGTATATTCTGGTATATTATGGTATATTATGATATATTCTGGTATATTCTGTTATATTCTGGTATATTCTGGTATATTCTGGTATATTATGGTCTATTCTAGTATATTCTGGGATATTACGGTATATTCTGGTATATTATGCTATATTATGATATATTATGGTATATTATGATATATTCCGGTATATTCTGGTATATTATGGTCTATTCTAGTATATTCTGGTATATTAGGGTATATTCTGGTATACTATGCTATATTATGGTATATTCTGGTATTTTATGGCATATTTTGGTATATTCTTGTATATTATGTTCTATTGTAGTATATTCTGGTATATTATGGTATATTGTGGTATAATCTGGTATATTATAGTATATTTTGAAGTATTATGGTATATTACGGTATATTCTGGTATATTGTGGTACATTCTGGTATATTATGCTATATTATGGTATATTCTGGTATTTTATGGCATATTTTGGTATATTCTTGTATATTATGTTCTATTGTAGTATATTCTGCTATATTATGGTATATTCTGGTATATTATGGTATATTGTGGTATAATCTGGTATATTATAGTATATTTTGAAGTATTATGGTATATTACGGTATATTCTGGTATATTGTGGTACATTCTGGTATATTAAGGTATATTCTGGTATAGTATGGTATATTATAGTCTATTCTGGTATATTATGGTATATTCTAGTATATTCTGCTATATTATGGTATATTCTGGTATGTTATGGCATATTATGATATATTTTGGTATAATCTGGTATATTATAGTATATTATGGTACATTATGGTATATTATGGTATATTCTAGTATATTCTGCTATATTATGGTATATTCTGGTATGTTATGGCATATTATGATATATTTTGGTATAATCTGGTATATTATAGTATATTATGGTATATTATGGTCTATTTCGGACTTTCCCGCTATCCGTGATGGACAATTTCGTAATCGCGGAGCCAATCGGATTCCGGGATCTCCCAGCAGTTCCGACAGCAACAGGAAGAAGCTGTACCCGGAACGATCAACGGGTCCTATCTGGGGCGGACCGAAGGAGGAGGAAAATATCAACGCAAATTGAGTCACTGTCCGGCGATAGGACGTCAATTAAACGAGTTGATACAGCTCGCATGCTCGTCGACGACCCAATCTTCATAGGACATTGAAGCTGTTCGGAGCAGACCGCGTCCTGACAACACGTTAACGCGATTCCACGGACGTTGTCGATCAGTGTCTGGCCGATGGCGGCCGTTATCCGCGGCTCCGACGAATTTCCAGGTGGAATCGCGCCACGATTTTAAGTGCATTACGCCGTTTACGAGACAGCGGCACTCTCATTCGGGACACACGAGTACGAGCCGACGTTAAATTCCGCGCACGACGGATCGCGTCGCATGCGGGTACGGGACAAGTAGTCCGGAGCCCTCTCGCCCTCCTCCGAGGACTCGCGTTTTACAATCTCGCTTTATTGCACACGCGCCGATAAAACTGAGACGAGCAATACACTCTGATCAATTTTATTTGGCGGAATACACGGCCGATCTAGGAACTGGAATGTTACTACGGGTATTCCCGTTCTTGCATACTATAAGTCCTGCGACGTACAGTGCTGATGTTGGGGATTGTACCTTCTCGCGTTGGATAAGAAAAAATTCTAATTGTCTGACATTGTCGGTTTCTCGTGTTTTACAGTTTGGAACGTCATCAATTTTATGAGCTTGTCGGTCTATGTACGTATCACTTTCGAGTGGGACTCGATTGACAAAATATTCCCGACTCGTAATTGTTTGTGCACGATAACTTGTATATTGTTACTGCGCACGAGGCTACAACCAAACATGAAATTGTTTGTATAATATTTACATAGTATTTGGTATTTATTCGTATTGATATATTGAACTAGATTGAAATATTAATTTCTTCCCGCGTCGGATAAGAAAATATTCTAATTGTCTGACATTGTCGGTTTCTTGTGTTTCACAGTTTGGAACATCAACAATTTTATGAGCTAACTTTTGAGTGGGACTCGATTGACAAAATATTCCCGACTCGTAATTGTTTGTGCAGGATAACTTGTATATTTTTACTGTGCACGAGGCTACAACCAAACATAAAATTATTTGTGTAATATTTTCATAATATTTGGTATTTATTCGTATTGATATATTGAACTAGATTGAAATATGAATTCCTACACGTGCGCGGAAAGCATTCTGTTACAATTAAACTAAGTTATTTTAGAATGAATCGTCGCTTGCCAGCATGAACCGACCGTTATGTTAAGAACTTTCTCGAATAATTTATTGCTGCTGCAGGAAATTATCGTGCACAATTGTTTCGGTAGGCAACAGTTCGAATTGACTTCCGTGACGTGTTCGGTGAAAGGATGTTCCCTTTGTAATCGGTAAAGCACCTATAAATTGCTCGCAATCATCACGATTTATTGACGGCCTAATGAAACATGACGTAAGCTGAAGTTCTTTTCCATGGTGACGCTTATAGGGCACGGTTATTGATCTCGCGGAACGTTTAGTTCACAGCCTATGCCCTCAAATGTACTCTTTCGTCAACGGCATGCAGCCAGGTATTTAAGCGGGCAATGCAGCGTAAAGCGTCACCGGAAGTTAGTCAAATTCGACTGGATAACGGAGCTACCAACGTTGCGTAGAGAAAATACTGGCTTCACCGTCGGGAACGGTGTCAAAAATTTCTAATATTATCATTTATACCAGAAGCACGACTGTTTAAAAGAATGAATGCGATTCTGCAAATTCTTTCTATCATACAAGCAATTTTCAAGAAAGGAATTTCTTCATTATAATTAACTGCGTTAGAGCTGTCATTTTTTAGTAATTACTTAACAAAGTACGTGACCAACTGTGATATACACTACCACTCAAAAGTATGGACGCTTGCGAAAATTGCATAAAAGTTATTTCCGTGCCTAAAATAGCGACTAAAATCGATTTTTATTAGTTTCTTGTAAAATTACGTATGTGCAACTTACCAGTACTACACTAAAATTAAATACGAATCGTGGTAACGTAATTTTAACGTTTTCCATTATTTTATTGTCTCAACGTTCCAAAACTTCATTGCAAACCGTCGCGACGCCGTATTCTTCGGAAGGGAAGCCGAGTAAATTTGGCAAAAATGGGTATTCAAAGAATCCGACACTCCCATTCGAAGGATCCGGTAAATTTGTGAATGTGAACGACGCTGAACGCGTCGCACCGTTTGACGAGACATTAACGTCGCGCGCGCCCGCTGCGCCCCGCCGCTGTATCGCCATTTTTGTCGAACAAAGGGCGCCGCGTATAAATCGGAGCGCCGATAACAATTCGCCGTGGTCGTGCGGATATGAGGCAATCTCCATCGGCAATTAATCAGAGATACGTCGGACGGCGAAGCTTCCGTAAAAGTTTCACGTTCTGTTCGTAAATGGATTTCGAGCTTATAGCGGACGTTATAACCGGGACCGTGACTTCGCGATTTAATTACTCTTTCGCCCGGAGCGATCCATCGTAAACCACGGGACCCGAAGCGGCATTGTGCTCCGATGAAGCATCCAGTTAACCAAGGGAAACGAGCGGAGCGATACCACGCGTCGCCGCGCCGACGGTTTATCGGATTCTACGATTTTGAGGACGAAGGAGCGAACGAGGAGGAGTGGGGACGGGAGGGGAGGGCTTGAAATCCGAATTCAGGAAGTCAAAACACACGACGAAATATCAGGACAACCGGCGCCGCTGGCGGCTGTCTGATTAAAACCTGTCCGGTGACAGTTATAATAATATATTCCCCCGGCGCGTAATTCGCCACGGTGCAATTAAACGAAAACGCCGGGCCGTGTTTCTCTCGGCTCCGCCGCGATGAAATATTGCATCGGTGACGCCGCTGCCTTCGATGTCCATTATATGGCCCGTGGAAACGAGCTACCGACCGGACTGTTTCTCGTCGGATTTAGCGGTAACGACCAGTAACAGCGAACTTCGGCCAAATCACTCGCGATGGCCCGATTATTGTCCGACGGTAAATTCTCCCGTCCATTAAAAATCCTGCCGTGGTCGTTCGCGCGATCATTACGCTATCCGACGATCCGTCTGCCGGAGGATTTTCCAAAAATTTGTCCGGAAATTACCGGCCTTCGCGCGTTTATAATGTTCAACGACCTTTCAATTTAAAGGATTGCAAATTGTAATCGAGTTTATTAGCCATAACGCGCTCTAACGACACAGATACGAATCTAAACGAATGCATGGGACACTTGTTGGTTGTTGCGATAGTGTGTGACATGTTGGCCCAGCGATCACAGCTGCGTACAAACTGAGTCACTTAACTGTGCCATCCGAATTCACTCGTTAATGACCTGTAAAAAGATGTTCGAAACGAAAGTTGCCTGATCTCGAATATTGAACGGTGAATAAAAAAGTGTGAAATAAAAATTAATTCCGCAGTCCATTAAAAAGAAAAGGCATGAAGTGAACAGAATATTTTTTAGATTCACATTATGCATATTAACTAAAATTCATTCGTATTCTCATCGGGCCGGGAAATATTCGAGAATTTGCAACTCGGCGAAACAGTGAACGCATATTATGGTATCGAATATTCGATAGTTTCTCGGAAATTTTAGTATACACCCTGTAGAACGCGGTAAAGTTCGGTCTTATGCGGTTTCTATTCAGGAACGTTTTCCGCCCAGTGGAACGGTAACGATAATGAACAGCTCACTGGCAGAAATAGAATAGTTGCAAGGTAAAGTTAAATAAAGAGAAGCGCACGAAATGAAGTTTGTTCCGTTCCTTTTACCCGGGATTCCGTTTGCGCTATTCGACGTTGTTCAGTCTACGGGAAACTTGTTATGATCGCTTCTACTTACTTCTAGGCGGATGAAGGAATCGTTGACGGCGAATTATTTAAGTGAATTCGTTCGTTGCTCGTTCCCGGTAGTATTATACCATTCGATTCCGAACAGTTCATTTCGCGCTGACCCTTCTCAACGTCGTCCCTCACGCGCTGTTAATGAAAATGAGTTTCGCATTCAAGACGCGGATTAGTTCTACTACGTCGAATTGCTTCGTCGAATTCTCTACTGTCCTCTGGCGATATTAATCCTCGCAAACAGTTCGCAAGCTTGTCACCTGTATCTATTTTCTTTTCGCCTAGCTTTTTACAAACATTTCGTTACAAACTGAGATCCGAAACGTCGACATACTCTGTCAGTGTCCGTGGAACAGAATCGGATAAAATTTGACGACCGATCACTTCGCTGTGCACCCTTGCACATCAGTTTGCCAAATTTCATCGAGCTGCGAACGTCTAAATACGCGCTGCAAACACAACTCAGTGAAGCTCTGTTCAGGTGGCGATTTGCCAATCGGTTTCAGAAGAAAGCAAAGGGCGGACGTGAAATTGTGCGTCAAGTTTCAAAGATCTACGCTGAGACGCTGAAATTGTTTCGGCACGGCTATTCCTAGCGACCGCTTCTCATCGCCGAAAGTGAAATCGGAGTTCAAAGAGCGACGCTTTGACACTGCAGAAGAAGTTCGCGGCGACTCGCAACGGACACGTTACACGCGAAGAAACTGACGCATCGAAGAAAATGATTTCCGACAACTAGTTAAGAGGGAAACCCTGGATTCGAAATCGAATTTTAACACACCCTGTGATCAACGATGGCAGTGACGAAGACTAATGGAGCAGAGGCTAAAAAAATTCTGATAAAATTCATACATGTGCATTGTAATAGCTGAAGTACGACTGATCTTTCTCCGAATTTTCAATCAATTCAATTGTCACCCCATTACTACCCTCCATGTCGACATATGGGGTTGAAAATTGGCACAGAGTATTTTCTTTGGATAATATTCGGTTCGGGTGCACTTTTGACCTTCCAGCTTCACCATTCGATTGATAGGTCCCCTTTGAATTTAGTCTGCTTTCTTCCGATCTTTGTGCCTCTGCCGAGTTGCCCGTGGCACGCGTTAAAATATCCGCCGCTCGATGAAAATTGGCAGATTGATGCACAAGGGCGCAAGGAAGTGACTAGCAAAGCCATCAAATTTCAACCGACATCGTCGCGTGGAAACTGACGGAGTATATCGACGGTTTTGGTCCTCGCTCATAGCGCAAATTCCCTTGAACAATGTACCGGTGCGTTGAATTTTCGCGTTGTATCAATTTTACCCGACCAGAGCGAACGAGAGAGGTTAAATTTGTGTGTGTGTGTGTATGTGTGTGCGCACGATACGCAACGACGGCAGCAATTTAATTTATTTTCTCACCTATGGTTCCGCTGTCCCATAATTTTCGCGCAAGCCTATGCGCGCTGGGGTGCACGTGACTGTTGTGCACGCCGGGCTGCGTGTCTACCAGTTTATTACGCGAGTCATATGCATTATTCAAACGTTACCCGTCCGCGTATCGCGTGGTATGGCTCTCCCGCCTCTCCTCGTTAGTTGTTTCGAAGCGGTGCCTCGCTCCTTGTAGCCGCGGTATCTTCGGTATCGATCGGCCATCCTCAACATCGGGGATCGTTTTACAAGCCGGCTACCGGCGAACGCCACCGCCAATTACCAGCCATATTTTACGCCCACGCATTTCGAGCGACAAATTCCGCGTGCTCGACTAATCATAACGGCCGAGCCGCCCTGTCGCGCGTTCGACCCCATCCTCGTCGTTGGCTGAACGACTCGTCGATTACTATCGATTCCGTCTGTTAAAGCTCCACGGCTCTTAGCGGTTACAGTCGGCGACAAGACGATGGGACACGTCCCTCTGCGTTTCCATAGGATATCGGATAGAAAATTTTTAGGAAATCACTTTTTAGGTGATGAAAAAAGGACCCGGTATTTAGAGCCCTGATAGTTTTCGTTTTAAATTATTGAGATTCCAAGGATGCATACTGTCACGTCCGGTGGTTCGACCGTAAATGAATAAACGCTTGGATGAAGGATCATTGTTAATTATTACAGAAAAACCCGATGATGTTACGCGAGGGGAAATACAATAAGATTAAGATGTACGTTAAGAATTCTATGCAGTTAGGCAGCGCGGAAAAAGACTTAGAGTTATCTTCCTGCAAGATACGCAGATACAGATCAGTTTACATCTTGGGAACGAACAGGAAGGGTATCCAATTATGCAGAATTATAAGAAAAGACTTCGATTTCATAAGTAAAAGGATCTTGGCGACACACGGCTGACTAGTCAGGAGACATCGAGAAGATTAAAAGACGCAAACTCCTGAGCCAGCACCTTTGAGACACGAAGGACTGTCCACATTATAAAAAGGGAATCAACTCCTCAAAATCAGTTCAGTCAGTAAAAATTAGACGCGTCGTGCAATTAGTAACAGTTCTCTTTTAAAATCCACGAGTTTCCAGCGACTTCGACCCGCGAGCCATTGCGAAAATCAGCGACTACAACTTGCGAGCGCCCTCTCGAAATCAGCGACTCGGTAAACTACTATCATTGTTATAAAGCGAAACACTTGTAAGCGCTCTAGTATATGCGCTATATAAAAAGCCTTACTTGTAAAATCAAACTTTGAATATCTGATTCAGCACCTAACTCTGAATAAATCGATAATTTTGTCGTTCTTGTAAAATTACGGGTGCAACTTATTTAACCAATCCTCAATTTCCCGAACCGTAGCCGGTGAGTGCAGGTAACAATACGTGAGAATTGATTTCTTTGGATACATATTATTTTGAAAATATTGCTAAAAATGTGGGTAGCACGTTCTTGTTATTTTAGGTAAATCTAGTGTTAACCGAGACGAGTAAAAAATATCTAATTAACATAAAAGCCAGTCCTTTCCATGTAGAATTAACTTTTATTAGTTATTAACGTTCCATATTTTTATTAGTTGTATTGTGTCGTTTATTTGTTGGACAACTTACTTGTTTAGGATGGCCCTAACAATAAAATTAAATGTTTGCTATATAAATCCCGAGATAAAGTGGAAACTTACAAGAGACAACTGTATTCCCTGAACAAGTGTAGCTAGAACTACCTATCGGCAAAAAAATGAAAAAGTTTGGTATCTGGAAATATTATATCCTACATTCGTAGTATTAACAAATATCAAAAGTGACACAGCAATCGTCTTGAGTATGATTTCCAATCGATATGTACGGAACCATGGATTAAAAATGTTATATCTTGCACCACAATCAGCTGTACTTCGAATATATCAGTACACTCGATGTAATTTCATAGAAAAAGTCGAGTAACGGAAGAAAAATAGTACTTCATGTTAGTCTTCCATTCTGATAAGATCCAATTCCAAATATTGTGCGATAAGTATCGGCCACGTACTCATTAATGTGTTCGTGATTTTTCGTTTTTATTTCTCGCAAAAAATAAAAATAAAAGATTATTTGGTTTAAAAGAAAAAGTAGTGCAATAATAAATTTGGACACAAAGGTTAAAGATTTTCTCAGAAAGACTAAACGAAAATCTCATTAAATCACATTCAATGATTTATTACACCTACTGAGTTCTCGATTATCGAAAATGTGAAAAATATTTCAATTCCCAGTTCGATAATTATAAATAACAGCTCGTGCGTACCAGAGAAATATTCGGTATAAATTATCTGGAAAACGAGAATTTTATATGAAAAAGTTAATATTTCCCGTTTCTGATTCATGTTTTAATGTAGAGGAGCTCTCTTTGCTCCTCCAATATTAATTGCATGATGTCCTGCACGAGCGTAATATCATCACCGTCCGGCACATGTTGCATCAAATGAATTGTCGATGTAAAATTTTTCTTGAAAATCGTGCGTCACCGTCGGAAAGTTCGCTGAAAAACATCGACGCGTTGGCCGGAGCCGACGAGGTAGAATGACGAATAAATGTAAATTGTTGAGAAGAAAGTTAATGTTAAACTGCCGCGGCAAAGGGATCGCAAGTTTGAAATTATAATCTTTCGGACCGAGCGAAGCAATCGGATATGAACGAAAGTTGAGTATAATTCGAGCATGATCAGATTGCTTTTCGACTTCTCCGAGGGGGAATAAGAACTTATTCGTTCACGGTTACTCGAACGCAGCACTCGAAGTTAGAGTGGCACGACTTTGTACTTATTACATTGGTTAATGAAATGCTGAAAATCTGGATCGACCGCTTCAAGCTTATGGTTAACCCTCGGACTACTGCGAATTCTAGAATTATGCCGCAGTCGTTTCCGATTCACACAGATATTTCGCCAACGAAGTTTTATTCCGATATAAGGCGGTGACTCGGGACCGCCTTTCGTCGTATTTCGAATGTAGCAGCAGACTGTAAAGCGATCGACCAAGAGGATAGTGTATGACATAACCTCTCGTTCTAGCACAACTTTGAAAAGAGGGGACAACGATTTTCTTATTTTGAAACAAACAGTAAAATCAAATGAACAATAAGATCCAAGTGATCCTGCTATCGGACTAATTGGAAATATAATTCACTAAACAAATCAGTTTTAGTAAGAAAACGCAACCTATTAATAATTCATCGAGGAACCTATCAAAACTTCTGCACTCGCCTAATACTGTTGAAACCATTAGCGACCGAAGGGAACGCGAACGCATCGCCAGAGATTCAAATGTATTCAGTCTAAAGAGACCATTATAATAAATACAGACGTACGGTTGCAAATGCGCCCGAGAAAATACCGTTAATAACAATTTCAATGAACGGAACGTAAGCGGATCGACAATATAAACCGGTAAGATCGTTCAAATAATTACTAGCAGAATATCGGACGACTTATTCTCCTCGTTTCTCTCAAGTAAGTTTAATTCCGCAATGTTTTTATTAATGCGGAAAGATGAATTTCCTCCACGCTTTCGCCGTACCGTCTGTGCAACGAATTATTTCTTTATCCGTTCTTCCCGGGGCCTCTTATCCGCTGCAAGTAGGTTGCATTTTACATGCACAATGAAATATTAAAAGTAAGCCACAAACGACTTTTAATGAAACCGTCGCCGATACTGCGGAAGACACTCTTTCCGCCGTATCGATGGAACTCAAAGAAAATTCTCTCCCACTCTCTCGACTTTTGCGATATATATCCCAGCGACGAAAAAAAAAAAGTGAAACGGAAAGGACGAATATCTCGGAGGCATGCGAAATGAGTTCGAACGAGCATCATCCTCTTCACTGAAATTGCATTTTATCTCCGCTCCGCGACTCTGTTCCCGTGGCTTTACTTCATTTTCTGTCGTCATCGTATCGAGAAGCTGCTTTCTTGAGATTTTCTCGTAATTAAAAGAACGAGCACTGCAGAGATCTCTGTACATCGATCAGAGGATCCCGGACGATCTCGAGCACAAGGTCCTCGAGATTGATCCGGAATGTTTTCGGCCGGTTCCATAAATAAGATGTCGGCAAGGCAAATATAAGCAAACATAACCTCTAATTCCTTCTGTTTCTACCTATTATACCTGCGCTTATTTATAACTGTTTTTATTCTGTTCTTTAACACTTTTCTAAAATAATCCTACCTAATTTCCCACTCTATTTTCTTAACAATACCGTTGTACTTTAACAACGATGCTCCTCCCACTCTTTCATAAAAATTTTCCTCGCTAATTAATTTCATCATTCTCTCTCAGCGCCATCTACACGAGTCTAGACAAATCAAAAAATTGAGGGGAATACAGTTACCCTCCCTCTACCGGATTAGTCATGTGACCAGGTAACGTCGTAGGAGGGGAAGGTAGAGTGGGGAGACAAGTCTTATATTTATAAAATCCTTCAACGAATTATTTCAGTGTTCGGCTAATCGTTAGTATGAAACGAATGCGCCAAGTCTTTCTTGTTTAATGAATTTTCTAGATTCACTTCGACGACCCTGTATATCGCTTGGCAAGTAAAATAACCGGGGAAATGGTAAAAATCGTGGAGATTAAGGTTCAACGATATCCGCATTCTCAAACGCGTTTAATATTCCGGAAAAAGAAACGCGCGGGACATCATTAAGGAATAAAACGAATCGAGAATGAAGGTGCGTGTCATTTTCACAGCGGGTAATTATAATGGAATCGGGACGTAATAAGTAGTTGCGCTCAAACGAATACATTCTATCTTAGGCTCGGCGCAGTCCTATTACATACACACGGTGTATAATTCGAATATGTCAACGTCACGGGCTGGTATATGTGGGCTAACAATCGAACGGCAGACTGTACCGGCAACCCATCATTACGGACGTTTCGAACTATCCTGTAAGTAATAATTCAATATTTAATTATTCCCCGTGATAAAAACCGTCGCAGTCTTCCTATAACCATTAGAGGCATCGACTATAACTTGGATTGAACAGCTGTCATATTTCCACCGGTTGATGAAATTAGCGATAATAAATCTGCATAAATCTGTGAATTAGAAATATTTTCCTTTCATATTAATGATCGTTATTATTAATATTTTTCTACTTGAAATTACTACGGTAATTGCTAATCATAACCTTCTTCTGCTCCAAATCATTCGTTTAACGTTTCGAGGATGAGCGAGATGAGTAGATTGCACATTTATGCATTTACGGTAAATATAAATAGCTGCAATTCGAAATGGTACAAAGGTTATTACTATTAAGATATTACTTTCGTTTTGCTAAATATAATCCTCGAAGAAAGATGGGAATTTCTAACTTGTTCCTTGCAACGAACGCGAACAATCTTTCTTTTGCATAAAGATTTTGCAGCCTGGTGATAACCGGGAAAATTCAATTTCTGTGACAGTATATGAAAATACAACATGAAATTCTCTTACGTGAATGTTCGTCTTTGAGAGCATTCGCTTTGTAACTTCGCAGCGTGCTGTCCTCAAAATGTCTGAATAACGTGTCCGACTATTGCTCGTCGTTTCTACTTGGGCTACGCCGAGGCGGTGACGCGTCGCGTTGGGATTTTCAGGTCTCCTACTATTTTCTATCAATCTGTTTCTTTCAAATTCTATAAATTCTTCAAAGTTCGCGTATATTTTGTTGAACGTAACTTTCCATTAACGCTAGAACCACCGAACAATAATTCCGACTGACGTATATCGCTTTGTAACAGTGACAAGACTGTGCACATTCAGACTTCACACAACTTTTACTGTAGTATGTGCTTCAATGAAAGTTTTTACAATTTCAGTAATTGTAAAAGAAGAAATTAGGAACCAGTCATCTCGACTTGTCCGGTAGTTCTAGTGTTAAATTTACATACCAGGAGACGCTCTTCATTTTTTGGATTTCGTTTCGATTCCAGTTAGTTTTGGTTATAGAAATGTAAAAGTAACAATAATTACTTCAAGAAATGTAAGATTTACCTCTAAAAGTGAACACAAAGTAAGTGCGAGAGATTTTTATGTAAGCATGAGACTTTTGGCCATTTTTATTAGGTTCCGTAATTTCGTAGATATTCTTTACAAATGATCATTTCTTATACTTGAATCGATGTCCGTCTGCATCGCTCGTAGCGGAACACCCTGTACACGAAAGAAACTGCAGTATTATTTCCGTTGTGAAGAGAAAAATACAGAAATTAATTTCGCTAATGCAGAAAACTGCGGATTAAGGGGTAAGATGTCCCCGCGACAGAAAGCTCCTCCGTTTTATTGCGTCCTGGGAACGACTCGTGATCCTGATGGAACGTTCCCCCCCTTCTATTCTCAATATAACGCGTGCTTCGTATCATCAGACATGTCCGTATCGCGTCAGGTGTATTTCACGTCGACGGAGATACGCTCGACGTTCCGAACGGGGGTCTAAAGGAACCCGATCGGTCGGAAAGAACGTTTTCAACCGAGAATAATATTCTTTGATTCGTCGAATGCATTTCTCGGCTACGTTTGGTGCGCTGCTGGAATTTATTGACTTCTTAGCTTCTGAAAGGCCTAAGGGGTGGATTCCTACCCAGCTGACAGCACTCGTCAGTCTAGGTATGCATATTACGCGCGACCCTTCGTTTTAATACTTCACTTTGCCGAACGAGCTCGTCGTGAAACGTTTAAACGATTTCTTTGAAAACGCACGAGCCACCGAGGATTTAATTACCGGGAGTCAACCCACGTGTTTTTATCCATTAATATTTATCGTTAATCTGTGAACCTTTATGCATGTACGCACAGCTTGTATTTATGCAGAGCCGCGCGGGTTCGAAATAAAATATATTGGAAATAGTAATTGAAATACTTTCATATGAACGGGAGGTAAAGAGGATTCCGCCTGTTGCGAAAATAACACGCGCAGTTTCATTGCGCGAACGGAAACAGGAATATTTGTCCGAGATAATTGTTTGAAGTTCCGAATTTACACGAAATTATTTGAATTCTAGCAATTCCGATGTTAATGAATAAATAAAAAAGAAAATAAATGGCAGAGCTAGTTGGAAATCTTGCGGAACGGCAGAATTGATGGCAGAAGAGCGTGAGAAGAAATTGTTTGCTCGAACAGCTCGTTTGCGCCCTAAAACATTGCTATGCATTCGGTTTAATAAACGATCCCGCACGCCAAGCAAACGCAATTTAGTGATTAGAATGTTATGATCAACGGAGTCAAGTGCATTTCATAGTCATTAACGTTCCCATGCGACCGAAAACAAAATAGTAAGCATAGAACAAATGAATTGAAAAGGCTTCGAGTTTATTCAACGTAATTAACAACCCCGTCGTAAACTCGCGATATTTCGCGCGGCTGATTGTGTACCGGATCCGAACAAAGCAATACACAAATTGTTGACGGACATCTCTAATTAACTATAGACACGTCGGGTATTTGATATTCGAACGAAATTGATTCCCTCCCTCGTTATAAAATGAATTCTACGCGCTGAAACAATGAAGCGGTAATCATGTTAAATTCAAGAAGGTACAATGGACCGAAAAACATTTGTACACTACATTTTCGATTCACGAAAATTCTCGATATCTCAAATTTCTGATCATTTTGTAAAGAGAAATAAAGGTCAGTTTGTTTCCACTCAGAATTATAACTGTAATCTCTACAGAGCTTCTCAAGGTCACTGCGATGTCAAACAAAAGCTCACGAACTCTCTTCTCCTGCAGCTACCGTATGTAAGATATTTTCATATCGCCTATAATTTTCGGATAATGGCTTTTCAACGCAATGCGTGTCGTTGCGTAGCCTCGGACGCCGGGAGTGTAACCATAACACGGTTCAGGGGTATGTTTCCTGGATGATACACGACGCTGCCAAGACTCGTTGGCGTAAATCGAGAATATATACGGTGGTTTCAACCAAGAAAATAAAAATTTTTCGGAGACGTTTGAATCTGTAACTTTTTCAAAGAAAAATGGGCCTTGAATGTCTTGTCCGCTTCATGGGGAAAAAATGTTAGAATGAAATGAACAATGGATTATGAAATTGGAGGCTTCCTCCTGCAAAATGACTCCATATGTTAGGGATACCCATAAGTAAATTATTTGCAAACAATTTGTTTTGCCTTTAGTTCTGTACCGATCGTTGAAGCAGCCTGTGATCAAAATATTCTACAAAGTATAAATTTGTTTGCAACCCAGTAATAAAGTTATAAGTACCGTCATATATATTCGTCATTGCATACGTTTTCATTTTCATGCGAGATTTAACCCCTCAACTTGTACTCTCGAGTTAATTCGAGCGCGCTAAACAGACCAAACTGTGCACACTCGAGATAATACGAGCGACGCTGTATTTTATGCTGGTGTAATTTTTCACAGTCGAATATAATCGAGAATTGAAAATAACAATGCGAAAGCAAAGAAAAAAAATCGTTTTATTGATGTTTATCATTTACATGGGATCGTAAGCTATAACACTTATTTATTCAAGAATAAAATATAGCCGCTTTCCATGGAACAAAAGCGCAGTATATCAAAAATTTATTTTTTTGGCCGGTTTTGTTTGAGTCATATTTTGCTTCACGAACCCTGGATTTCTATAAGAGGGGGATTGAAAGTTTGCGTGAAAGATGGCAAACTCTTCTTGATAATGATGGAGGTTATACAATAAATGAAGAAATGAAAAGTGGAATTTACTACAAAGTTTGTTTTAGGTTTCAAAATAATTGATTACTTATGGGTCCCCCTAATATGTTGTTTGTCGAAACGGTCACGGGCTTGAGTATGTTTCTCGCGAACGAGAATTTCAACGTTCAAATACTTCTTGGTATGTGCGACAATCGGAAGAACCGGGAAACAAGTCCGTGCAGTTGGAGAAGTAAAGGAACCGGAGGATAGCAAACGGCGGCGGTCGCCGCGTAAGAAAACAAACGCTCGTTAACGAGGCGCATCAGGGCAGATTGAAGAGATTTCCTGCCGCAGTTTAGCCGAGTGACTCGCTCCTTCTCTCTTTCTCTCTTCTGCCCCACGGACCTCGTCGACGGCTGGGACCAGAGGTTAATTTATCGAATTAAACGTTCTACAATTGCGTTATAAGACCGAGTCACCGGGACTTTCTGTTCGCGCGTATGTGTGTCAACATACACGCGTGTCGACCGTGCAGGTTTCGCCGGAACACGAATCGATTGTTGTAAAATACACGTTCACGTCAGGAACTCGAATTTCTATTTCGTCTAATGAAGCTCGAATTAATTTCGTGCACACTGTCATTCGGTGTATCCGCGCAAACCGTTAAACTTTATTTTATTTTCAGTGAAGCGATCTCTATGAGAAATAAAAGCTTCCTCTAGAGAAACACGAAGCACTGTGAACAGTTAAACTTAGTAAATTAAATTAAATTTCTTTATCGCGCCAGTCCATCTAAAGGTTGATGCGTCCCAGAGTTCGATCAATATCGAAATCGATTGTACCGATGCAGAACGGTGGACGAGAGAAAGGGGAATATCCCGTTGTCCCGTGCAATTTCATGGAAACGGAATTACCTAATTACAAAAACTCTACCTCTGCCATCAACTCTCGAAAATTGCTTTACCAATGGGAGCAAACACAGTGCTAATATATTGAGTTACACGTTTCGGAATTGCATTGCACAATCGATTAGTCCTTTTAAAGTCTAATAAAAACACTCACTTTCCGTTCCTTTACTTTTTTTTTTGTTTTACGTACCTGCGTTTCGAAAATAATAGCCGGGCTGCTATTCAAAGTCAGCTATCGATGGAAATTTATTTTTGCGTTTCCAATCGAACAGGGTTTCCTAGAAATCGCGCGAGCCGAGGGGACGCAAATAAAATTAAAATGATTCCTGAATCAAAAAGATCTACGATCCTCTTCGAACCTCGGCGATACGACTTTCGCTTTTAGATCAAACACGAGTGTCGCGCGAGGATGGAAGATATCAAGAAGCCAACTATAGGGTAAAAAAGGATTCTCGACGCAACCAGTGATTACGTGGTGGTGGTGGGAGGGGGAGGGGAGAGACGTCGAGTTTGCAGCCACGCACACCTACGGTTCGAAGTCGCCATAGAAACGCTGCCATAGCCGACGAATGCGACGCAATTTAGAATCCGTTTCGAGGCCGAACGAGAAATTGGATAAAAGTCTGTTCGTTTGCAGCTCCGCCAAAATGAAACTGTTCTTCCGACTTTTATGGCGTTCTCGTCGAGTCACCGCGATCCGGCGATCCCTGTCGATACTGACAGCGCGGCTGATTTTGTAACGAACCGTACAATGAATTTGTGTGACAACGTGCTTCCGTCTACGACGTATTCACTCGTCGCATGAAACGCTACGAGCCGTTTTGATCGAGAAACCACATCAGATATTAGGCACACGAAATGTCCGCTTTTTAACAATACTTCCAAAATAACAAACTCTCGTTCGTCAATTAATCATTTCGATTCATCGAACTGCGTTCATACACGCTTCGATATTGGAGAATCCCGGAAATTAAAATGCGCACGAGTAAGTTCGAAGCTTTCACATTTAAAGCGTGCCGAGTAAACTTCCATCTTCAAAATGTAAACCCAGGTAAAAGGGTCTAATGAATCCGGAAGAGTGCTATTTTTACAGGACTATGAAAAAATTGCTAGAGCAAACAACATAGAAAGGGATATGCGAGCACCATCAATTTTCAGAATAAATTACAAAACGTTGAAGAAAAGTTGCACGTCGATGACGTCTCGAGTATACTGCAAAACTACAATGTGTTAGGTGCACAAATGAATTTCTAGCTCTCCGAAATAGCACTCAGAAATGAACATTGAACCCGCAGTTCAGTAAAATCCTTTCACAAAATTTTCCTTTCTGATTCGTCAAATTGTGGCCGCGCCTACGTTGATAATCGTCCATTCAAACGCGTATGAATAAGTTCGAAGCTTTCATGTTCGAAACGGTCGGAATAATCTTTCGTTTTCCGAATGTAAATTTTGGTAAAAGGGTTTAAAGTCTGATGAGCTGAAACGGTTCGGTGATATTTTCACAAAAGAAAAAAAAAGAAATGGTTCGATCAAACGTCAAAATGGACGTGCAAAATGGTCGCGCGCCCAGCGAACCGGCACTAAGATTAAAGAGAAACCAACTTCGCTTTGCACAAAATTCAATGGCCCGGACAGCTTAGCCTGTGCAACGTCAAAATGCTCGATCCGGAACGGCAGCATCAATCAATACACTACCGTGTAACAAGTAACAACCATTCGCTCGAGACTGGGCTAATCCGCAACGGACAAAACACTGGCACAAAGGAACAATGCCCTCTTGCGAGCTCGTACAAATGGCGAGCAATTACAGAAACACGTTTTAACAGTTCCGAGGCTGCGAGCCATTTGAAAGCGGCGGCCCGATGGACTGAAACGTCCATGTTGAACTCCGTTATGGCGCATGAAAAACCACTCGACATAAATATCAAGCGTCACGACCACCCCTAAACACCGCGAGATCCTATCGCAAGAATGCCCGGGACTCGTTAGGGCAACGTGTCTCGGAAGAGATAGAGAGAAAGGGAGATAGAGAGAGAGATGGAGATTGAAAGAGCGAGAAGCGGAAAACGATGCGGCGAAGTGGCTGGTGATACGTAAAGCCTCGTTCATGCCGGTGGTCATGGAAACCGGCTTTAAAGCAGCTCGCGTCGGCGGCATCGAAAGCCGATTTCGCCGCTGAATACGGGAATATCGATCTCGATGTTCCCGGTGGCTCCGTTGCGCCTCGGGAACCTTCGTGGCAAGAGGCTGACCCGGCCAGACGCCGGGAATCAGAAGTCTGAATAGCAGGGCCAGGTGAATGGAAATACCCGTTCCTATTCCCTGGCGAACAAGGTGTCGGCGGGCACCGGTGGCTTCGTGTACACTCTCCGGCCGACAATGGCGTCGACGGACGGGAAAATTGCTCGATCGATGCACCCTGGGTGCTCCACGAGTCCTTCGCGAGAGTCCAACGGCGTTACCGGACGATCGCGAGGAGGACTCGCCGTCGGCCAGATATCGAGACGATCCAGGAGTAATTTGAATGTATATCGAGCCGCGCCAGGATTTCGATGGCTCCGATCCGATGGGTCAAAAGAAAGACGGCTTTGATAGGATCCGCCGACGGCCCGCTTGTAATCAACTGTCTTAGGCAGATGACTTTGATCCCTGATTGAATACTCGGCTGGAGCGAATCTGCTGATTTCGGTTGCCGTCAAGCCCGAGGACTACGAGCGACTGTGGCCTGGCTCACTGTGATCACGAATCAAGGAATACCGGTTGTTCCGTCGTAAAAACCCTCTGCGAAGGGACATCTGTAGGACCGTGAAGGTCGACTAGCCACCCGCGGCATAATGACCATGACCGTCATAGAAAATCTAGCAGAATTTAGCGCAGTGGGAAATCCGAGAAAAACTCAGCGCATGCTGAACCGCGAACCATTCTAGTACCTAGATTTATAGTTTTATAGCCGTAGCCGCCTGTATCCAAATGTACCTTCTAATTAATCCCACTCTTCCTAATTTTCCACCAGTTTCAACACGTTCCAAAAACACATCCTTTAACCAATCATAGACAACTTCCTAAAACCTCAGCTACATCCGAGCTTTTCTAATTCCTATACGATTGTAACCAAAAACAGAACTGCTTCAAGAACAGAACTGCTTGAAAAACCGATCTGTTAGAAACACCGAGATTCTAACAGCAAGTCAAGTCTTGCCATGTCGCAATAAAGGCCAGTTCTCCGGAGATTGACAATACAATCATTCGCCGTTAAACCTTTACCTAGTCGCGATACGATTTGTCCCAATTCCGGGATCGACACCACACCGGTCACAAATTCAGAATTTTTTGTTCAGGATGATATCGAGGCTACTCCAGGGGAGCTGAAAAGAAGTGACCTTGGAGGAACGCGGCATTTTCAGCTCTGGCGATATATTAGCTACGGCTAATGTATGTACGTGCGTAGACGGAAAAGATCGTTCGACTTTTCTCACATCTATCACTCCTGCTCGGTTACTTAAAACATTGCTAGGTAGTTCCTTTTAATTGTGAGGTGTTTTGAATGCTAAAGGAATGGTACAACTTGTCGATAACAATAACTTGTGTTTTAATTGCGACGACTGTACAAAGATGTGAATAGACGATGTGAAGACTTACTGAAGACTAACTGAAGACCGACTGAAGACTGATTGAAGACTCGGAGAAATTTCTGAAGACTAAAGACTCGCACGCAGAAATGGGTATTTAAGAGATGTGAAATTGGTG
>CM052140.1:12256254-12551524 GCA_028454255.1 Halictus ligatus
TAGCACTGGTGATTGAAGTGATCGGGACTCGGAGTCAAATTCGAGAGACACTTGCGTGGGTCTTGCATCGCGTTGTGTTCTTTCATGTGGCGCCGGAAAGTCGCAGAAATTCTGGGATGAGTCCCGTCGCTTTGGGGCTCAAGAGCCTTCGACTCTTAGGCTTATTTATTGCCTATAGTCGGGTGGTCGAAGTGGTTGGGACTAGGTGTCAGGTTCGGGAGACCCTTTCGTGGGTCCCGCATTGCGTTGCGTCTCAACAGCTAATGTTGTGACTAACATTGTGAGACTACGGAAGCTGTGCCCAGTGTTGACAGATCAGGGGAGTTGGCTCGAATCGAGGGAAGAAGGTGAACCCGTCTCAGATAAAAAAGCTGAAAAAACCAACTTTTACTATTTCTTTTGCGATTCCGACCAATTCAAACTTTGTTAAAAAATTGTTACATCTCGCCTAATAAACTAATCCTTCTAACTTCTCAATAACGTTCAAGTCATTTGATCTAATCTTTAAAAAGTTATGTTGCTTCAAATAGCGTAGGCTCAGTTTTGCTCGTCACTGTATATATAGAAGGGAAATATTCTAGGTCGGAAGAAATGGAGTCGAAATAGCTTCGAGTGCAAAGGGTTAATGTGTCATTATAATTCCATGGAAATTACAGTGTGTTGTTCTGAAATAACCAGTATAACAAAATCTTGAAACACTTGAGCTGCAGTAACCTAATTTTTTATCTCATTGTAGCGGCCAGCTTGGACATTTGGTTATGGCATGGGTATTGCTTTATGCTCTTGGAACGTGACTTTGGGGGGTTTTAGGAATTAGGTACGGAATGGCCTTGTCACCGTTTTAGCTAATTTCCCAATCGTGTTCGTTCCCAAGGCGTATAGCTATCACTTGTATTTAGTTTTCTAGGCCCGTGCCATAAATCTGGCAAAACTCTGACAACTCTCACCCTTAGTAAGTGGTTGATGGTACTTGGTTCATCAGGATGGCCATCAGGATGTTCCTCGGCCCATCTCCCACTTTCCGACCGTCCACCCCCCAATTGGTCCTCGTCCTGGCCAATCCGGGGATGTTTCTTATTATCTAGGGAAGGGAGAACCATCGGCGAGGCTGACTCGGAGTTTTTAGATTTAGAATTAGCTGGACAAAATTAGCGAGCCTAGAAACTCCGCGCTCATCTCTTCGCTTTCGCCCGAGCAGACAGTTGTCAGGCGACCAGTTGATTTCTCACGTTTGTAACTGTGATAAATTTGTAACATAACGCTTGGTTTTCCAAGTCATCGTAAGTTGAAATATAGTCCGTGTAATCGACTCGTTGTTCGGTCCTTCAAACGTTGAAGGTGGTCCTTGGAGAAACCTAGCGCCCGCTAGGTGCAAGAACCTCGCGGTGCAAGAACATCAGAGGTCCGAACGATCAAGCATTGATCAACCGCGGACAATTAACACTAATAAATTGCCTAAAATTGACAGAATAGTCCAAGTTTGCCACAATGAAGGACAGAAACGACCTCCCATCCGTCTGCGACGCGCGTCGACGTGCTCGAGCAAGTCGAAGGGTTAATAGAATGTGTCGAGTCGATCTCGCACATTCGGAACGCGAGGTTCCTTTCATCGACTTCGGAAACGTCTCACGGCGAGATGTTCCGCGTCGCGACCGTGAATGCGTCTCCGCGGCTTTGTCGGGCTCGCAGAAAGCGAGAGATCGCGTCGCGAAAGTACTGAGTGAAGTTTGAAGATTGGTTTGAAATGTTCAAAGGCGTCGTTCCGTCTCTCACAATGTCTCTCTCGCTCCAGCAAGGCTGACGTGAAATTGCGTTCGCCGCGAAAGTATTCGTACACGTTTGTTTATTAGCGGGAAATTCAAGAATATAATCGAATCGCGGATACTTCCGCGCCGTAGTAACTCGATCATTCGCCTGCAATCCGCACTACAATGAACTCCGCCGAGTCTGTTTTCATCCCCTGTGGCACGGCGGTGTACAGAGGCGCAAAGCTGAGCCGTACACAGAGAGGACCTTGGACACATACACACAAAGGGTCTCCGGCACAAAGTGCAGTCGGGAGTTGTCCGTCCGACAGGACGTCACAGAGGGAGAGAAAAGGCTTTCGGGTTCTGTTGTGGCAGAAAGCACTTGAGTCGAAGTCGAGAAAATACGGTAATATGGATCTACGGTGAGCAATATCGCTGACGTGCAGGTCATCGTCTTTATCACTATTTTCAGCTGACCGGCGCGGGTTTTTCTTTCGGCCCGTGAAACCGTTTCTTCATGTGGAAGGGACAGTTCGCGATGGAATGAAGGGATAAGGGCGTAAGGACGCCGAAGGAGTGAGCTTTTGAAGTTGGAGACCAGAGTCCTTTCATCTGGTACCGGACTCGAGAGTCCTTTCAACCCCTTGCACCACTTTCACGAGTCTGACTCGTGGTGAAAATTTTCTGCCAAACTTGAATATCACGGGTCGGACTCGTGGTCTCAATCTCGGGCCGAGTATGAGTCGTAAGGTGTCGTGTTTCGAATTAATTGCTAACGTTAATCGTTGACTAAGTTTAGAACTTCATTGTATCTAGCTCGAGAATTTTATTAGGATCGTTAAAATGCGAACGGATCAGAAAGTAGCAATCAGAATGATCAATTCTAACTTTCTAGTTTCGATTCCGTTCATTATTTTGATTATCGTTATGTCATAATCACTTGTAGGAATATTTGAGATTAATATTCAACGCTTGACGCGTTAAGAATATTTTGGATACATCGCGAACATGCTGTTCACTATATAATGTACGTTGTTGTTTTTTAATTTCATTTTCCCGTTCGAAGAACAAGGTTTGCAAGTCTAGCAGATACGGCTCTTCAAAGCAGCCGAGCAATATCGCTGATGGAATAGTTGCTAAATTAACGTCGCTGCAAGAGCTCGCCAATTTAATGCCCCAAGAGGCAGGAGGTACTTACAGGTACCGGTGTAATTATCAGCAGTTCGAGGGTAAAGAATGTTCAATTATCGACAGACCTAATTCCATCTCCTATATGGAATTGACTGCACGAACGATCCAACCGTTTAACAAGAATTAGCGGCAACCGTGGACGGCGCGTTTAATTAGCAACGAAGCGCGACAACAGACGAATTATCTCCATCAAACGCTGAGAGTCTTCCCATATATTCTCTTATTTCCACGGTGAAACGCTCTGTGACACTGATATTTCGCGTATTAATCAATTATCGATTGAACAATCTGTCGCAATAATAACACAAAATTCGTAAACTGATGCGATTTCGCGCTACTCCATAGCACGCGTGTTCGCCGAATTTTCAAACTGACTCGGAAAGATGGGGTCGCAGGTCCCTCTCCACAGCATAAAAAAAATTGTCTTTAATATGTTGTAGAAAATTATTTGTTATAGCTATTTACAAAGTTTCCGAATATTTTTCTATCTACCGCACAAAAACAGGTTTGGCTGTATTCCGCACAGAAGATATTATCGCGCTGTAAAAAAAGGAATGGAGCTTGTTTTCATTTGGTAGTAGTAATACTGAGCATCATGGCCGGCTGACCGCGATTACCCAGTTCTCCCGTATCATCCCGAAACCAGCGGTGGCGTTACAGGAAACGGTCCCTGAAGGAGCCTATAACGGCGGCTGTCGTAAAACGTTATCAAGGTCGAGAGAGGTGGTATCGTATCTGCGAACGGTGACCGCGGCGACGAGGCGAGGAAGAAGAGAACCGCGGTTCGCGTGTAACACCACGAAATTACAGCGGATAGACCGTAAACGAGGGCTCGTTCGCGAATGAACGGCGAGGCGATCCTCCCTCCCGCCGTCGGAGATCGTTAGATCCGATATAAAACCGATAGGGAACGGCTCAATCGATGTCGTATAGAATCCCGTCGCGGAGCGCATTATCAAACGGATAGCCGCGAGACCGAGCGGATTGTTCCCTCGCTATCCGTGGTAACAGTATTTGCGGAACACTTAAACGGAATCCTGTCTCGGGGACCGGCTCTGGGGCCGTGTTGCGCTGCCGGCCGATACTGTGCACATACCGCCGTAAAGTATGCGCTATTATTATGTCCGTCACGATGCGAGTATATACGCGCACTGCGCTTTACCCGAACGAGGGAGAACGAGCCTGTCCTAGGGTGGAAAGCTGGCAGAACCGTAGACAGATCAAGGAAAACGAGCGGGACCAGACTGCACCGACCCGTGAGAAAGTCCCGATCACCTTCCTTCAGGACCTCCGATCAGAGGTCGAAAGGTTGTGCAATTTTCTGATCGGTTCGATTTAAAACATTTCTCAATACTGCCTCGTTACATCCCTCAGAAATTCGACAACTTCAAAGAGCTTAGTCGAGGAGACTCGTCCAAATAATTCGTGTTTCAACCCTTTCACTGCGAAAGGCAAGAGCTATAATAAAATGTTCACCTGACCACGATTATCAAGAAAAGAAACGAACGTGTGTCTCTCCCATGCCTTGCAGACAATCCGCAGTCGACTTGTTAGCAGCGTACAAAAAGAAAAGTTTACCACGTCACACACGTTATACCATGGGAATATCGAATCTCGATCTCGATATATCGCAATATCTTGAGAATCGTGCGAAGCAGTTTGTGTGGCCGTAAACGCTAATTAATTTCGGTAATGTCTAGTATCTTCGCAGCGAGCGCCGAACCTAGTCGACTTCTTTACCGTTTCATTAGTCGTTTCATTACTCGGAGAGTAATGGGGGCCATTATTATCGGCGACTATCGTTCCGACGCGCCTTCGGCCGGGGAACAATTTTTGTAATCATTATCCGAGCAGATAGAACCACGGTGTATCCACCGTAAAACGAAGCGCGCCGCTCGACACGCGGAGTAGGGTAGTGTTCAAATGTTAATATGCAACGTGCGGCGGCAGACAATAATTACGCTCGGTATCACGGCTCGGGTAGCTCCGGCACATTGTAGTCTTTAATAAGGTATCGCGAGCGTTTCGTTTTTCTGACTGTTTATTACCGCGAGCAATAATTCCCTGGTGCCCGGTACGCGGCACTGTTACTCGTTAAATACATCCGTGTACCGTTCGCGGCTGCTATTTACGTTCGCATGAGCGTGAACATCAAAGACGACGGGCATCCTCCCGCCGTAAAGAAACCAAGCCGGCCACGATGTTTTCCAATTACAATAATCTCCGCTGAAACTGGTCCAACTGCGGGGAACGTTCCATTCGAAAACGTTGCTCGCACAGTTTCCACGATCCCTTGGGTCCGTACATCTCAAAACGCGACTTAATGACTCGGCTGTAGATTCGTATGCAAAACAGAAATTGTCTGCACTAATCGCAGGATGCAGAAGCTGCGCGTTCATTTGTTTCTCTTAATCATTTCAGCTAATTTTAAATCCTTACGAATGTGCTATCTTACAGAATTCTAAATAATATAATACCTTACTTTTATATTTGTATATATGTATAGCACTTTATTTGATTCCCCTTAGGGTTAAAAATCCTTATAACATCTCCTCCGTCCATCGTCGATTCAGTAAATGTCAAATACGAATTTAGTAATGCAACAAATATTTTGTATTACTTTAGTTTTATAAAATCCGACTATTAGTCGCGATCAATCCGGTATTCGACGATCAAGGTCTACATCGTTCACGCATAATGATAAAGATGATTATTTACAACGATTGCTATACGTAACAGGCAAATATTTTGCACTATACGTCACCGCCACTCGACTTTAGATACCGAGATATCTATAAAAAATGTGTTTTATGATTTATAACGGGCAAACGTCGCGGATTTAAATAATTTTTCGATTTGTAACTATACAGTCGCTATGGGAAGTATTCGTACAGTGACCAATTTAAATAAAATTTCGTACATCCATGTCGGCAATAAATATTCCCACAAAAAAGAAATGACTAATGGGATTAATACTGGGACGTTTGTGGAAATGATATCGTGTGTAAATACACTTTTATGATACTTAATATTTACGAGGCTATCGAGAAAAACAGAGAAATGTGCAGAAATATAAAAGTGACCGCTCATCCTATCCGTAATTATAACTTCATTTACAGGTTGTGCAATCTGATTAATTATAAAACCTCGAGTATCGTTACAGAAAATATGCTCGTTTCAAACGATTTTCAAACGCGTCTTCGTCGAGGAGCTTGATACAAATAAATGCAAACGACGATCGCACGAAGGCAAGACCAGACTACGAAGGATATGATAAAATTCCTTCTCTCATTTATCCCGCGAAGCAAAAAATAACATTGCGAAGGCCACTACACATATCAAGGAGGTGCACTTGAGGGATTATGCCATGCGGAGATGTTAACCGGGGAAAATAAACTTTTTGAAAATTCGAACGAGAGATATACATTTATAAGCGGAACGAGGTCAACAGTATGAATTAATCGATCTCGACGAGGAGAACGCAATCCTGACGACTTTCTTGGAAACGCGTCATTTATCCATAACTCGTTGACGGGATCGCGATGCACCGTCTACCACGATTCTTCGCAACGACGCTGCCAATTATTTTCTCATCTATTCCACCGCCACCGCCGCCGCCGCCGCCGCCATTACCATCTGCATCTCGAAGATCTTTTTTACGAAACAGCGATTATTCCCATCATGGTCGACGGCGAATATCTCCGCCGAGCCAACGGGAACATCAAAGTCCTAGAACTTCCAAGGGTCTTTCAAATCCCACGCGCTTTTCGCCGACTTTTCTCGTCTCCGCGGTGAATCTTTTTCCAGTAATTGCTGAACGACAAGTGGTCTTCTAGGTTGCGGCTGTATGTATAGGTGTACCGGATGCAATTTTCGATCGCATGTGACGCACGATGAACGTCTCGCTTGTTCGCGGTCGCGACACGCTCGCGACCAACGCGCACTGTGTTCCAGACAATGCTGAAAAGACCAATTTTCGAAGTATGAAATGTGAAAAGATGATTTTTGTTGCAAGTGATACAAAATCTTGTAACGCTACCCACAATGTTTTCCAAATATACGAATTTATTGCTGAAACTCAATCGAATATAAAACTCGATGCAATTCCCGAAACACCACTGCACTACGATCTTTATGCACTTAATGGCATATGCAAATTTTCAAAAGATATTAGATTTTTATTGATTTTGTGTCACGAATTAAATGTTGCTATTAGTATTTCTTTTTTTAAATAAATAAGATTTTTGTTGCGAGTGATACAAAATCTTGTAACGCTACCCACAATGTTTTCGGAATGTACGAATTTATTGCTGAAACTCAATCGAATATAAAACTCGATGCAGTTCCTGAAACACCACTGCACTACGATCTTTATGTACTTAATGGCATATGCAAATTTTCAAAAGATATTAGATTTTTATTGATTTTGTGTCACGAATTAAAAGTTGCTATTAGTATATCTTTTTTAAAATAAATAAGATTTTCTAGTTTGACCATATTACCATTTCTTTTTAACTCTTCTCGCATAATACCATTGACAATTGGAATATCATTATATGAATGTTCAAAAGTCTTGAAAATTTTAGTGGTTTTGTAATTATACTCACACGCGATAATTGTAAATTTTTAACATAAGCAGCTATCATATTACAATTACGTTTCGAAGATTTATGGGATTCTAAAGCGCACTAGATGTTTATGTTGCAGCAATCGAATGCGAGCAATTAACCATTTCTTCTTTGTAACTGGCTTCTCGATAGTGTGTAACCTGTCTACGATTTGACACGCGGCCACGATCTCGTCTACGTTGGCAATTTATAACTTCCTTATCACTCGACCGACTCGCGTTCTTTCTCTTTTCTCCTGGTAGCGCGCGTGCTCCGTTATCTACGCACGCGGCACGTAAGAAACTCGTCTGCCAACATGCTCTTGTGTTTCCAACGTATGAGCGGTCCCATATTTACCGTCTAGACCAAATCAATTAGCCCGTGCACATAATTCCCTCGACCGATGGTGGTAACACCAGACAGCAGGATGATTCTGCATTTAAAAAATCAGTGGAAAATGCTGTTGTGTCTGTTGAGGCTTTCGGGTGTAATCTATTTCCCAATGTTTCGTCAGCATTGCAGCCAACCTCATCAGGGGGTCTGGAGACACACTGACACTACTGAGCATCGGCTATGAATATGAATATGGTATGATGTCGGGCCGTGAAAGCTTCAAATATGAGTGGAAAATCTGCAAAAAAATTTCCTCATACGAGGCATGGTTTTCGAGAAAAGCGACCTTGAAAGTCTGTCTAGTCCGTGCACCTTAGCATTCGCAAGTAGAATCGGTAGGCGATGATCAGACGCGTCAGACGATTCTTATTGAAATAGCGCGCGCGCGTTCGCCGAATTTTCAAACTCGATTTTCTCGGGAACAACGCCTTGCGTCGACAATTTTTATTCTACACTTTCGACAGATTTTTTATTATTGAAATTTTGTCTCCTAGCGGCGAGCATTCGATGAAAAAGTCCTTGGCAGCGGATACTCGACCGAAGAAGCTGGCAACGGCTGTATTAAAAACTAACGAGGATCATCGTTCTCGGCACACTTCGCAAACGATGCGTTGCGATAACCGTCGCAGTAGTCGGAAGGAAGCATCGCGATGTTACCATTCGCGTCGCGTCGCTGATAACGCACGATCGTAGGATGCTCGCGAGCATTGACGCTGCCGTTTACGATACCGCGACCTGCTACAGTCCCGACAAAATCACGCGGTCAGTTATACATAGCTGAAGCTATGTCAACACTGGTGCAACATCGTGCAACTTTTCACCGAATAAGAGAAATCTTCGACATTCAATAATTCGTGTTTTATAAACAAAATGGAATACGAGGGAATGGTGACTTAAAGTTTCTTAAATTTTACGTACATTAGACCGTTCACTTTTTAAACAGAAGCCTTACATTGATCGCAGACAATGATCTGTTTAGTAGTACTCGCAGTCAGTAGAAACAGTAAGTCTTGCAACAGACCTGTTAGTCGATTCCTATTTTCAACCAAAAAATTGGAAAAAATATTCTAATAATGTGGCTAGATAAATAAAACGGGACAAAAATTAATATCGTAATTTTTAAAAAATTTGTAAGAAACTGAAACTTGACGTAATGTGTTTTCACAATCAACTGTCGCATAGCTTATCTCTGGAGTATTCCATCAAAAACGTTAGCACCCCAAAATCCTCCAAAACGGTTTTACCGCGAACTTTCTCTGAAAGTTTCAACTCCAGAAAGACAACGTAAACCTCCCTAGGGATCGCAAACGGCCACCCTACTCCAGCTACTTCATCTTTATCGCCTCCCCCAAATTTACCTAACTAAAACAAGTAGGGTGGAAAAGGTAAGAAAAGTTAAACACCAACGGTTAGGAACTTTTTAGACTTTGTACAGGGGCGCATCAGTCCCTTATAAAATATCGCGGAAAATAAACGATCGCGGACAAACGTCGAGCAAGTTTAACACCTGAAATGAAACGTTAAAAATAACAAAAGCAGTGAAAAATGAAACAAAAGCTTCAGTTTTCACATTTTCGATTTACATTATCAGGTGAGAATACTTTCTGAAAAATGAGCTTTCGACGTGATTATAACAAAGCGCGACCTCTTTTATGTCCCATAATTATCTAGATTTTTAACATGTTCACTGGTCGCGTTTTTACTTTGATTCGAGACTAGCAATCTTGATAACAGAATACATTTCCTGAAACATTTTTAAACCGGTTTCCATTTCGCGCACACTTCAATTTTTCCACGACCCATTTTATGAACTGAAACAACTGAAAAATTTATATGAAATAAAAAGTCCCATAAGTTCCTACCGTTTACTCTTGTAAATTCTAAAATTAAAATACGTAATCACCCCTTCGCTCCACAACCTCTTCTAAGCTTTCTGGCAAAGACATTATACCGTCACTATAAAATTTCTGCGGTTTTCCATTAAAATGCTTTTCAACGGTGAATAATATAAACATATCCGCGACACGAACTTATGGGACGACCTAACACTATGCACAGGGGACTTCTCGCGACATTTAACAGAAACATTTCCTGCGCAGATTTTCAACCGAGATGGGAAAATAATAATCTCCCGTGCACATGTTTACAGCCACGTGTACGATATAGCAGATTTACCGAAATGTGCACATTTTCTTCTATTATACTGAAACGCGAGGAACTGTATGGTGTCCTATCTTTTTGTCTCCGACGGTACCACGATTCCTCGACAACGGGACCAGCCTGTCAGAAGAAGAAGAAGCAGTCAGCGGTAGTCAGTCACGATCAGGAAAAGATTAACGGAAAGCCCGGCCTACGGTTCAACGTAACAATCGTTCTGCTGCGACGGCCACGTCCATTCAGCTGCGCCAGGCGATTACGTAATCGTTCCACTTGCCAGGCGAATGCACTACGAGATTACGGCTGATAAAAGCGTGTTGTATTCGCGAGGTCAGTCGACCGTTTTTATGAATGAAAATTTATATTGTTCGCCGGCGGCGCGGCGCGGCGTGGCGTGGCGTGGCGTGGCGTGGCGCGGCGTGGACTCGGTGATTCGCAGACGCTAGAGAGTACGTACCCGCTCGGTTTCAAGCCGAGCCGAGCCGAGCCGAGCTGATCGTAGCGGGTCGGGGAACACGCCAGACGCAGCCGGCACGTAATTAATTAACGCGCGCGATATTTTCGCTCGCCGAGAGTGTTGGCTCTGCGAGAGCGAGAACGAGAGAGAGACAGAGAGAGAGAGAGAGAGAGAGAGAGAGAACGGGCCGAGACGGGTCGGGGCGTGGCGAGGCGACACGGTGTAACGAGCCGTGCTATGAAACTCATCGACCCCCGTAAATCCATTTAACCGAAGTTTATTCCTTACGGAATAATCGTGTAATCTGGCAGCGACGTTCAATTAAATCAGTTCCGAAGTTGCGCTCGGGTGTAGAACTCCGTCTCATAATTTAATCCGCGCCAGGCATTCGACTCGTCCCAGCGCGCCCCGCGCAAAAGGATATTCAAACTCTTATGAATGCGCAAGCCTCTCTCTCTCTCTCTCTCTCTCTCTTTTTCTCTCTCTCTCTCTCTCTTTTCTCTCTTTCCCTCGTCGCGTTACAACGGGCATCGGCTTTTTAGGATCATGGTCCACCCCAATTAGCATCGATTCCTAATAGGAAAATATGACCACGGTACGTATGAATACACACAGTCGAGGACGACATTAAGCGAACACTCTTTAAGAGCTAACAACTTTTTAAAAATTGGACCACACAAAATAAACCTCTTTAAAATGTTATTACTTTAGTAAGTAACGTGCAGAAGAATTTTTTTTTGGAATTTCTACTGCTCGGAATTTGGAAGAAATAAGTGAAGGTCACGATTTTTCATCTGTACATATAATGAAAATTGAAAGTATCCATTTCGTAGGAATAAGTAAATTATACACAGAGTTTCCTCGAAATCGGTTGACGAATTTTCGAGTTTCGAGCTTAAAATCGATGAAACATTGTACAATACTTTGTAAAATAGAAAAAGAATTAATCTTCATTAATATTTTGCTACAATTAGCAGGTTAACTGCCACGTCGGTCACATATGACTGACAGTGATTTTTGACTTTGTTTAGAACTTAATTTTTATTTTGACGTATCCAGATGAACCGAATTCTATTGGGATCTTTAGAATTCAGAAGGGTGAAGACAGCATCCGCTGTAATACATTTAAAATTTCTAGACTCGGTTTCATTAATTAAATTACACTGATTTAACGTGTTAACTCTTAGAACAGATTTAAAATAGTTTCGATTCTTCCATAGAAGCATGTGCTTGAAATTACTTGAAATTCATGAGAAGGAACCGGATCACGGCCATCGCTATTATCAAGCGGGGGGGACCACCCGCGGCAGGTAAGAAAGAGAGAAAGTTTTCTCCCCCAAAGGACCGTTCCTACTGTACCGGTGTTGCAGCCAATTTCCACGCGACGAGATGCAATTTCTGCAGGATAATTTCGCTCTTCTTATCGGGATTTCTTTGGTTTCCCGGCGATCCTTCGGGAACCTCTGGCACAGATCCCGTCGGAGGCATTTTTGACTTGGTCGCGCTCATCAATTCGGAATTTAATTTCCACCGGTGCAAAGGGACACATCTGTCGAGTCGTCGGGAAATGGAATTGGATAAGCAGAGAATGTAATTGAAGAATAGAACAGAGAACAAGGCGGACAAGAATTAGCGCTCTTTTGTATTGCGAAAAGTTGCGCGAATTTCATTTCGTTTGATAGACGAGGGCAGGCTGAAAAGTTTCACTTGTGTTGGAACATTTTCACTTATTGAAGACAGAACGGGGGTAAAATACGATCTACAGTGTTTGCTCGATGTATGTCCAAAGCTCGGGTCTAGTCACGGACATATATCAGCCAGGAGATACTATTGGCCCTCGGTGCTAATAAAATTAAATAACGTGCAAATAAAATTTGTAAAGATCAGAAACGACAGGTTAAAAAGAGGTAGCGTAAGAATGAATAGAACCAAATGAGTGAAAAACTGTAAAGATAGGAGTATTTAAGAATATTTTTACATTACATAGGAATTATTATTGAAAAAAGAAGTGCTCGTCCAGAAAATGTGTTTTTTTTAATTCCACAGTCAACGGTAATTATGTATCGCGAAAGATAGGGATTGAAGGTCTAAGTTTGACGTTGTCACATAATAGTTTACAAGACATTCGATTTTCAAGCGCGGACAAAACTTTTCTCGTAATACGCGAAAGCAATCGGATCGCATGATTAAACATCCCTCCTTCGGATTCCGCGAATGATTTCACGTCGCAAAAAGAAGGTAATCTTCGTCGACCGCGTGGCACCCTTCGCAGCCGGCGAAATATGAATTTCCGTCTGGCCGTCCGTGACGACCGCAAAATGTCGATTGAATCGATCGCGCAACCATCGCGTACAAGTCCCATCAGAATTTCATTACGCGTAAACCCCATGGCCAATTTCAGGTCATGTTCTCGGTCTACCTCGAATGATCCACGAATAGTTCGTTTATGCGTTCAGTATACAATCGAACGGATGCTTTTAGATCGACGATGTTGGCCCTTTCAATAGATGGGCCATAATCGACCGGTCATTACGCGGGTCTGGTCAAAAATTCCCTTCAACTGCTTTCATACGGAAATAATGTAAAATACGATTAATGATCCGAAATACAAAAAACAAAACAAATAAAAACTGTTGGTTCATTGGCCACAGATATATCTCTATTAATTTCGATTATTTTAAATCACGTTTACGCGTGAACTGACGCATAGGCAAAATCATTTCAAACTAAAATTTTATCGTGGTTACCTACAAACACAGTTTTCAATTACGTTGCACTCTTCTGAATTTGGTGGTAATGTAGCGATAAGTTGCTCGGGTAATTTGCGGCTTCTTTACGAAAAAATCCGTCTTCGGGTACTCGCTCGTATTTCCCAAAAACGAATACTCTTCGGAGCACCTAAACGATTTATTTCCAAAGGGAAAGAAGAAGACGCAATATCACGAAGGAACTGTCACTAATGACGCGAAATGAAATAAAAGAGAACGCAGAGCAATTTCTGTAAAAGCAGCCGGAGGTCAAATGTCAATGTAATATACGTGGGGAAAAAAAGGAAGGGACACGAAGCTCTTTGAATCCCGTAGAAACCAACAGAGACACTCGGAAAGATTCTTCGGGAACGGGCGGTGCGCAAAGTTGAATGTGAAAAAAGGAAGATGATTTAAACTATTCGGCGGTCGTAAAGTTTCGACGTAACCGTTGAGGACGGCCTGTCGTGCAACGGTCCGTGCACCATAAACCGCAGAAGCTACGCTCCGCATTCGCTATCAGTCTCTTTTTTAATGAATGTCCGAAATAACGTGACGGAAAGAATACCGGCGATCCGCGAGCATTATTGCGATCGTAAAGGCTTTCGCGTGGTTGCCTAAGCTAGAACGCTCGCGCTGAACAGCTGGCCGGTTACGGAGAATTCGTGATCGAACGCAGCGTGAGATCACCGCGACTAGGTGAACTTACGACGACGGTGTTCCGCGTCGAAGAAAAAGTGAAAAAGGAAACGGCCCGCGCAACCGGACCGAGGAATCTCCGCGGAGTAGCACGGTGTTCTGCATTTGCAATGAATAAACAGGCCGGAGTTATTAGCATCTCGTGGATCGCGGCTGCCGCGTCGCCATTTTGTCTTTCGGGGACGCGCGAGTATCGCGTCGTGCCGTTTTTAGAAACACAGCGAACGCGAAAAGTGTTCGAACAACGGATCAGAGCCCGAGGAAATTGCGAATTTTATAATGGCATCGTATTAAATGAAAACGGAACAGAAAATCAAAACTACGAAGCGAAACGTTGTCGGAGCCGCTTTCTTTCCGAGAAAATTAAGTTTGATTTTCGACAAGCTGCGCGTGCACCGAGATGCAGTTACACGCGTTCATGGGGCACATTCAAGTATGGGGAATGTTCATCGCTCGCAGTAGGAGCTTACCGACTTGCCCCCGGGCCCCGCCATACTCCTCGAGCACCAACAACCACACTTTACTGCACATGTACCCGGTCGAAGTTGAAACTCAATTTTCTCGAAGACGAGGCAATTTACGAAACAATTTTATTCCATATTTCTTTTTTCCCGTTTCTCCCTCGCAGGATTACCACTTTTCGGCTTTCGCGATCTTCTCGCTTGTGCCGACGCAGTTGCGACGCGTCCTTGTGCATTTAAATCAAACTTTATTCTACCTTACATGATGGCTGAGGAAGACGCAGCGTACAGTTTTTAAAAAATCACAAAGAGATATAAATATTTTAAATTGCACGCGTAGCGCACAATTCTTTTGCGAGCATTACGGTAGGCTGCGAATTTTAAAATATTTCAAGAATTTAGAAACGCTGATGCATCACCCTCATTTCAATAAAATTATTTAGAAAAGTCATAAATATGCCTGTGCTTTGGAATTGCTGCTTAATTCTTATTCCGTATAGGAATTCGCGGCGAGCAATGCGACTATTTCGCAGAAATTTGTCAAACTATCTGCAAAATTTTTCAGCGGCCGCGTCGTGTTCCTCTGGTGCGCAAAGTGGGGAATAACATGTTTTGTGGAGCAACGCGACATTTCCATATTCCGTCTAATTTGAATGAAAAGCACGGTTTGCAATAAACCTGGCAATCCGCCATTGCAGTCGTAAAAGATAGCACAAAGGTAACTTCCGAGTCGGCATTCCGAATAAAAATGTAATCCCGAAGACAAAGAATATGTAATTCTCTATGGATTACATTTTAAATGGAATAGAATTTTTGATAGAATTTTTATTTCGTCGGGTTGTAATGCGCGTATTTTTCCACCGTATAAATTGAACGACGAAAACATTTGTCGGTTACATAAGTTACATTGAGAGGGGACGTTTAAATAGAATGGAAAGAATTTCGTCGAATGAATTCGTTCGGATCGAAGGCTGCTTCATTATACCGTGCGGGGAATGCAAGAATTTTCCGTGGGATTTAATTCGAAGATTACATGAATAAAAAGATGAATTAAATCGCTTACGTATTAGACATCCCGGCAACGTAACCAAATTTTCATCACGATGGAATTGCTCGGTCGCTCGCGACGGCCGCGCGTATAATCATCGTCCCGTCGACTTCGTATCATATTAAAAAGGTTTTGCGCACAGCCTTCCGCTTTGGCGCGCAAGGTGAACTCCATATTAGATGCCGTAATTTAACCGCACCTCGACGCACCGTCAACTAAAAGCGCGTGCGTTTCTCGCGTTCCTCCATTTGCATGTGAACGTCGCTGCGCGATCGAGTTTGCACGAAGAAGATTTCAAGTCAATTTCTCATTACGACTGTGCCATCGACGCTTTCCATGGCGTGCGTAACGATGCATCGCATCGAAAATTCAGATTTTCTGCATTCATTCGATGCACAGAAACTACGTGGACAGTTATTTCATAATCGGGCTGAAGTCCCGAAAATCGGTCAAATCCGTTTGACCTGAAGTTTGGTAAATAGGTTAATTTCGCAGTAAAAACATGTTTCCCAAAAGGATTTCTGCCGATCATAATATCATTTCCTACCTTATTGGATACTCACTACAGCAGAATTCCTTTTTAATCGACGGAACACCGTTTTAGGACGGAGCCCCAACCAGGACGTAACCAAAATTCGTCGGTAAGTTAGAAAGTGATACTGATATGATAAGAAATATTGTTTCGAGTCGCCAAAAATCCTGTCGGGAAATATTCTCTTAATGCAAAATGGGGCTATGGTAAAAATTTGGGATCAATCCGATTTGACCGTATTTCGGAACTTCGGTCCATAACCGGTTCAATCAGTTGAACCGTGTTAGGTGTACGCAACAGTTTCAGTCTTCACAATGTTTTTATATTTCTAATGGTCAGGATCTTCGATTTAGAGAAACGAAGAATGTCAGAATTTAGAAACCGCAGCGCAAAGTGATTTTAATTAAGCATCGCGTCTTGATTCAATTACGAAGCGACCGTTCCTCCTTCGCCTCGGCATTTTATTAGGGCCGGCCACTTAACATAGCGACGTCCCCAACAAGCAATTATGGGTCCCCATTAGGCATACGAATCAGAGAGAAGCCTAGGGAGCCTGGCAATTATTCCGAGCGGCTAATAAATTTATTTGGCCCGTGTACAAGTAGACCCGCGTTTCTCGTTCGTGGCCGTGCTGGACCGGGCCGGGACGGGCCGTGTCGGGCCGGGCCGGGGCGGGGTAATATTGTCTACGGCGCGAGGTTGGATTAATCTATAATAACGATACCGAAACGTGACCGTGCTCGCCGAAGAGCTGGGCTTTCACGACATCAACGATTCCCATGGTGACGATCAAACGCAACCACAGCAGCCGTGTAGCTACGTAACGTGGCGTGCAACTTGGTCTACCGAGGGTCAGTAATTATCTCATCACATTTTAATGAGATCGAGGTCGTTTCTGAAGTACCCTCTACAAATGAAAATGTTTCTAAAGGAAACGGAGTAGTAAGTTGAATTTATTGGTCGAGCGCTGACAAATTGCTGTTGGCAAACTGTCGAGAAAAATCCATTCACTTGATCGAAGGACTAGAGAGTCTTCCAGAGATCGCGGCGCACCTGCGCCAACCTGCTACCTCACATAATGCATGATAGTCTTCAATTTTTCAATATTTTCCCGACGACGCGCGATAAGTTGGCGGCTCAGTGTCGATCGGTGCATTCATAATTCATCGATTGAACGTACAGGCATTTCGATCCCCGAGGATTCGCGTGAAAAATTGATTACGCGGGAGAATTCTGTTTTCCCTGTTGCTCGCGCATTCTGATACGTAAACGAAATCCCGCGATTAACGTGTATTATGAAGGCTTTGTTTAACCGTTTCGCCGACAGTCGAAACTGTTCGCGATATTCACTTAAGACTCCTTTTCCGAAGCGTTCGACAATCATTTTTATACAAGCGTGGATTGCGCGTGTAAATCAGTACGAAATTACCAGAAGGAAGGAGACTACAAAGCGGTTTTGTAATGCATTTTTGTTGAACGAGCGCTGAATGGAAGCTCCTGTCGAACTCCCGGCTTAAAGCGCGTTGAAAACATCGCGCGGGGGGGGGAAGGGGAGGGACGGGGGTCAAACACAATCCAATCGACAGTAATTAAACAGACAAGACGGTGAAACGGATCCGATCAATGCGAATCCTCGCGAGCAAGCTGCCCGGTCGAGTTGGATTAATTTAAAGGCATTCTTTCGCGCGAAAGTTTAATTAAAGTTGCACGCTCGACGCGCAGTCACGGGCTGCTTGTGGGGGTTGAATAGCGATCGAACAAACGAACGGATGAACTGGTTACTCGACGCGCCGCGGAACGGAGCGGAGCCGAGCGGACCGGAGCGGACCGGAGCGGACCGGATCGGAACGGAGCGTATTCGTTTTCACTTCGCCCGGTGCGCGCCAACTACAAAACGCATTACGAAATAATGCGATTACCCTCTTCCGCCAATTTCACGGCAGATTCTCCACCGGTGCCCCGGTGATTTTTTTCTCCCTTCATTCGCGGGCCAACCCGACCGACCGACGATCAAATTATTCACGAAGGACTTTCATTTATTCCCCTGGAAAAGAAATACTTCAGCCTCCTCCTCCCCCCCCCCCCCGCAACGGCGAAACGTAATATCGCCGACTTTCGCGGAGAATTTTCGCTCGGCCGACGACGGTGTTTGCCAGTTTAAAATTTCACCGTGCTACGGGCACGGATGGATCAGCAAAGAGAATGCAGCTCGGCTACGCGTGTTATTGTTGGAATCGTCTAGGATCACGCGGCGCGCTCGAACAGAGCCTCTTTGCTAGAGACACCAAGGTTACGGAAATAGAGCGAAGAACAAAACTGCACAGACAAATGAAATTCGAACACGGGTAAACGTTCATCCACGTTTATCCACGTTTTCTTCCCGGGAACGGACTTTTGTTTTTTATCGAAAGCTTAATTGAAACTCCCCATAACTCCCCATAACTTCCATAGGGGGTTATAAAGCTATACACTAGTAATATATGTACATCTTACTGTTAAGCATTAATAATGTACGAACCGTAGAACACATTAGGTATATAACACATAAGTACATAACTTTAAATCTTTAAATTACATTGCTTGAAGACATTGCTTAAATTACATTGCTTACTGAATAACATGGCTGAATATTCGATTCATAAAGTAACGATCTGATATTTAAGGGTGGAAACAATTTGAGCTTCCTTAATTTCTTCATGAGATCAACTCTTTGTGATTCGAACAAGGTACATTGCCAAATGATATGGTTAAGATCTTGAATCTCATTACCGCAGTTGAATTTGGGATCATCTATTACGTGTAGTCGTGAAAGAGATGCTGCAAGATGATAGTGATCTGCTCTACAACGATCGAATGTGACAACGGGAACGGTCTTGAATGCGAGTATGCTTAGATATTAGAATTCCTAAAATTGAAAGTTGCGAGGAAGAAATAGTAAGTACCACGTTTTGCAACTCGAGAACGGGGGGGGTTAATGTGAATTGCAGCGTGGAATTCGAGCGACACTGTTAATCGTCGTTATTTATCGTGGCGGATAGTGACAAGCTGTTTGGGTAACACAGAAAGTACGAACGTAAGAAGAGTCATTTGGCCGGGCAGGTTCAATGAAGTCACGACAGCCGAAGGTTGAACGAATTCGAGCGAACAATTTCGTGACAATAGGTTGTAATTTCAAGCGCTCAGAGGTTTGCATGCGACTGACGTATGTAGGTTCGCGACGTCTGCAAACTTATGGGCGAGTGTGCGGGAGGACGTGAATTTATAGCCACGGCCGGGCCGTGTCAACGATTTCGCCCGTTTCCTTTAAAGCATAACAGCTATTTCATTATTATTAACTGAACTTATTTGATCGCGCGAATCACGCGGGAGCCTTTGCGAACACGGAACGCGACAATGAGAGTGATCGCGCGGCAACGATCATCGCAGGCGTTCGTGCCCGATTTGTACGTGAAACGTAAGCGAACAGTTTTGTTAATCAGTACCGCAAAATGTTATTCACTGACTCTTCGATATTTTTATCGACTACTGTATAAAGATCTACTGTGACACGCATATTGAGATTGAAGCTCTGAAGTTCGTATGTCGGATGCACTTCCAAGACTGCATTCCGAGGCAGAGCTTTTTAAAATTGTGATATGCAGCATGTGGACATTGCGAGCAATCTAATCTAACGTGATGACCATGGAGACTAAAATATTCTTGAAACTCGTACTGGAAGAGATAAATGCCTGATTGATGACTGTTTCTGCACGTTTGTATCCAACAATACGAATCCACATAAATTATCCGCAGGATATTTAATCTTGTACATTACCATACGCAGGCATTATGTACTGTCATATACTCATTAACCTCTTGACGCCAGTCTGCCTATCTCGCGTTTTTCAAGTCACCGGCGTCAGTAAGAGATACGGGTCTATGCAACTATTATATTTAGTTATACTGTTCCTGTGCCGAGATAATCTGACAAGTTCTGTACACCGAAAATATCGGAATATCTCTCGTGTATGTCATCTCTACGCATAAATTAGAGGACTAACTCTTTGGCGGCAGAAGTCCCACAGAACTCAGGTGAAACATTTCATCTGTTTCAATCATTGTTGTTCTATAATCTAGGGGAAACTATTCTTGATCTGCTTCCGTTCTGATCGGATTTAATCGGCGGACCGGTTGACCCGAAATCAATATTTCCCCGCGTAAAATCGGGTAGCACTAGAGCTGCCCCGAACCGTTCACCCCAAGTCGCATAAATTATTTGCGAGCAGTTATTCAGCCAGGGGAGAAGCACGTAGGCAGGAAGAGTTCTGCATGATTGATGCAGCCGAGTCCTAAGACCTAGCCGCGACTTAACACCAACCTATGCGAAAAGCAATGGTTCGAAGAGTGTCAAGCAGTGCTTTAACCCTGTATAGCATTCGTTCCTTTGATCCAGGACTGCGTGACACTCGGAAGCGATGCAGCTGTCAAAAAAACACTACAAGAGTATTTCCATGGGAAACAGTGATTGCGAACATTCGAACTCACAGGTTATTGCATTGGTACCATATGCAAAATTTTTGATTTTTTTTTTATGAAGCAAGTTAAACAACTCTGGGTCTACTTAAGGAGTCGCAGCACTTTTTGGGAAAAATGGATCAGCAGTTTCCCACCTGCTACATCATGTAACAATATCTTAGAGAAAAATGAAATCAGGCTTGAAACGTGTCCAGGCTGTGAGATTTTGTTTTTACAAAATTATCACAAGTATAAATATGTGCGTTCTTGTTAGTTTTGGACATATTTTCTTCGCAGAGGTAGAGGAAAAGCTACAAAAGAAGTTAGTTCCTTAGATGTAACACGGGGTGACTGCAGAATACACAAAGACTGCGGCGGCTACAGCGAGAAACTGAGAAAGAAACTGCTTAATTACCTGTCCGGAGCAGGGCTTCGAAATCTCGGGCTTTATTTTTCAGCGACCAGACGGTAAACTTTCACCTCGAAACGGTGATCTGAAGGTAGAAAATAAATTCAGCAAACGCAAACATGCGACCAAGAAGTGGTCCGCGGTATGAACTCCGTGGAAATTCAATGGAAATTCATGACGGGAGGAACAATAACAAAGTAATGAACTAATTTACAACATAGAATTACCTTCTTTTATAAAGCTGGCAAACGAGAATATCCGGCACAGGGTATTCGGGCAAAGAAGGATTAGCACTCGAATGGCGACTGTAAGCGCCACTAAAAATTGCAAAAAAAATTTTTTTACACGAGTAAATAGCACCATTTTCGTGTGTATAACATGTAAAAAAAAATATACAGAATTTTTCTAATTAAAATAGCTCCGACTACGAAGGGTTAATGTTCTGGAAGTTAACAAGTGTGCGAGGAGTTAATACGAATTCGATGACCAAGAATATTTGAAACAACAAAAATTGATACAATTTCTTCGAAAAACCAGTTTCAATCGATTCACATTGATATGTATCACTCGTATAAAAATTGGAGAACTGAAGATCAAGATTAGACATACAATACGACCACCCATTAATTCGTACCTACATAAATAAATGATCGGAACCAAAAGAAGCTAATCGATCGTTTTCCTCCCTTCGACGTTACCATCGTGCGACCTATATCAGTGAAATATAAGGGCTTAACTACGAGCCATCAGGAAAATAGATGTCGTCGACGTCGTGGTCGGTGGTCCGCCGCGAACAAATCTTCGTTAGATCCTTGCCGCAAAGATTGTCACGGTCCATTACTCATCGGTAACCGGGAACGTCTGCGACAACGCGAAATAAGTGTCGGAACGATCTCCATGCTGGTACGTTCGAACTCGGATCTTTTGAAAGCAGAAAGGGGAAGACAGAGCTCGGGGGAACAGGCAACTACTTATCCGCTAAGATCCGCCGAATATACATCACTGCGGATTACATCCGGCGATTTTTCATTCCCGCGAGTGCAGGTTGCTGGTAATCTGCCAGCTCCCGATATGCCTGGCAACATCGCAGAAAAGAGTGAAGAATGAAATGATGCTTAAACGTCCTCGTAACATTCGAGTTGACGCTTCGAGCCCGGGTCTCTCGTGTAACTGGCCCAAAAAATCTGACGTATAATCTTCAAAGAACCTTAATGACGCTGTCACAACATTTAATATTGAAATCCTTGACAAAGTTAAGTATAGTAAAGGCTTGATCTAACCCCAATCCTCGGATCCACGCTGTGACGTAGAAAAGGACAGCGAGCAGAAAAGTCCGATGAAAAGATAATGAGAAATAAAGAAGTTTTGTAATTGTTTTAGCAGTGGTTCACACCAATATACCCGACACTAGTTGAGGGGTTAGGCGAACTAAGTAAGATCGCGTAGCTCCGTTCAGCATGATTACTTAGATCAAGACCAAGATTACTTTGCTGTAGCACGACTGCGATGGCGACGGTTGAGACGTCGCTTCGTTGGGTGCGAATAGGAAGCAAACGAGCCTAACGAGAAAGTAGACGGTCGAAGGGGGATACGAATTCCTGAAATTTCCTATCATGCTGAATTTGCTATCGTGAAAGCGGTCGCGATGGAACTTTTTTCTGAATGAAATTCCCGCGGGTAATTACACCGGGATTTCTTTTTCTCTTTCGTCCCTCGCGACTTCGTTATCTCGTTGCGGGTATTTCTTTGACGGTAATCAGCGAGCATGCTCGCGAAAATACGAATCCTACGAGCACCAGGCTGCCGTGCCGGGAGCCTGGCGCCAACAAAGAGCAACGGGGCGGCGTTCTCCCGACTATAAATCGGCTATCATAATAATCGATGCCCTCAGAACGAATCGATTTATATTACGCGGCTGTGAATGTTCTCGCGTCACAGTCGGTAGAACACGGCGCAACGGCTAGCATGATCTGTAGATTCCGGCGATTTAGCGTTCTCGCCCATTTCGTTCTAGGAAGCGCCGGTTAAAGAACGTCGATGTAATACTGTTGGCGCTCCAGATTAACACGGATATTTTACGCGTGTAAAATTAGTAGCGTATCGTTCTTTCGTGAATATATGTACGCACGTATTATAAATAAAGAGCAAGAAGGGCATGAATGAAAAGAAAACGGTAGGACAATGTTCAGGGGGAAACTTCATTGCTCGTCGAACGTATCTTCAAAGCAATGATTTATATGGACAATGTCGAGTCAAGAAAAGCACCGTTATCAATAAGAAAAGGAAGAATTAATATTCCCTTTCACAGTGGTATCTCTCCGCGGGGTAAATACTGAGTGGCGCGTAGATTCATAAAACGCGACAACCTCTTGAATCATTTTCTTGTTATTATATTCGACGATGGTCGATTAATGTCGATTCATTCAACAGTGAAAAAGCAATAAAGCTGCATGCACGGCGTATAGAAGGATAAGTAGGTCTTATCATGTCGATACTACAACTTCATAACTTCGCCAATATTGTTGGCATAATGTTTTACTATTATAGTAAACCTGACTACACCCGGAGTGCCGTTAACACTATCGCCACGTTGACAACGATAACCGTGACACTTTTTGTTTGCCCGATATGGCGTTGTCAGACCATAAACCGATTGACTCTTTCCATGGGTCGTTCATGCATAGTTGAACCTGCTTTATAAAAACTACGGTAGCATACACGATTGATCGTACACTAATTGGGGTAGATTAATTGTTGGAGCAAATGCGCAAAATGTGAAATTATTTTCGACAGTAGAATACGCGTGAATTGTTTAAATGTGAGAGAAGGCTATGAATTAATCTTCAACGTTTTGCATCGCAACGGGAAAACATCGTTCAAGAGATTCCATTTGGACCGGTGTCGCTTTGACAACGGGTCAGGAGAGACCCGCCGAGCGCCGGGCAAAGGAGGCGAACGTTGCGTCGCGAATCCAGCAAACGTTCGCGAATCAGCCGGAGTTTAGCGGATTCTGCTTCTTGTTTCCCTGGCTGTCTTAATAGCGTGCTTGTTTGCTTGCACAGTGTGCACCGCTCGTTCGAATGCTCGCATTAACTTACACGGCGAATTGCCTTGACGATTACTTAACGCCATTTTCAACGTAAACACGCTACCGTACCGTCGTGCAACTACAATATGCGCTTGTAGCGGAGCGTTTCATTCAGATTGCCCTGAACAAACCTTCGCCAGGGCAAATTGCAAATTCGCACTCGCGATTAAGAGATTTACTAAATTATTTGATTACCGCTGAACACGAAAAGAAATAGAATTCTTCTTCTTGAATAATTTTAAGCAGCGTGGCAGAATGCTTAAATTCCTCCAATATAGTTTAGAATTAACACGTTTCGCTTTTAGGATAGCATCTGCAAAGGATAATAATTACACGCGACTCGATAAAATCTACCGGGCGAAATTCCTATCGCTGATTTCGATAGTTCGTGACTTTTATCGCGAACGAGTTCAAAGAAACTTGAAAAACTTAATAGGAAAGTTGTTCAAAGAAGACTGGAGAACTTAATAAGGAAATTGTTTGGAGAAAATTCAGAAACTTCAAGCGGAAATTCTTTGAAGGATAATCTTTCGCTGACGGTCAGTGTAATAACGCGCTGCCGCAGTTTCAAGCATTTCAAGATTCTCTGTCCCTTTATTTTTACGAAAATGCCACGACAAAACCGAACCGCCGCGAATGAATTCGAAAGAAAAAAGAAACGCGGAGCTCGGAAAGTCTTTGATCCCCGAGAGATTATTGGATTGCTTTTTCCTAAGTATTTCGAAGCAGCGAACTAGAAGAATGCGGGAGCCTGTTCTGCTCGGAGGAGTGTGTTCAATCGATGAGGATACAACGCGGAAGAAACGATTGCAGAAAGTTCGCGACGAGTAAAGTTTACCCTGCGGTCTGTTTCGCGGGGCGCAGAAAGTATTCCCGTCGTTGCGCGCTTTCGCGTTTTCATATCTGCGAACCTTGAAGGAACCAAAAGAAAATTGTCGACTGCATTGCATTTCAATTACACAATAGAGACGCGGCAACACGCTGATATGGCAATTCCTCGTGCAAATATTTCGAACAATTAGCTTACTTTCTCATTGTTCATTTAACGCTTGAAACCAGACGATAAGGTCAATGTGTTGCAAGACCTGTATCGTTAACACATATCGAGAAGTCATTACTAATTTTTTGGGTTACAAGTTACGAGAAAATGCTTGTTGAAAAAATTATATACACTTTCGTTTTCAATAGTGTACAAAGGTGCCTATTTTATTTTTGATGCAGAGAGTCATATTTGTTAAATATTTGTGATCTTTTGTGACCTTCATTTCTGAATAATTTTGAGGAGTTGAAACTAATACAACAGTATCTCCAAATTCTCTGAACGTTTTCACTGTTTCGCGTTCGACCTACTCGTGCTTATCATAAATATGCATAAAATGTGCACACATAGACTGCGCAATGAAATAATTGCCACTGTCGTTAAATACCGACTTGAAGTGTACGCGTTAGCCTTTTATGCGGCTGGGTCGCAGTGAGCTCATTCATCGTGCGAACGGAGGGGGGAGGGTGATTGATTAACACTCAAGTTTGAATTGAGCCAATCAATCGATCGGTTCAGTTAAAATCTGTTTATGCGCGGAGCGGAATGAATAAAACTTCATAACGCTGCGGACCGTTTTTCTCGATCGATTTTTCCGGTAAAGACCCTTCTGTTCTGTGTAGCGCGAGGCAACACAGAGAGCATTTCCTGGCCAGTGGAAACCATTTTTAAATCGTCGAGAGCTCTCCATTCCGCCTGGCGCTTCTACGCGAGCTAAGAGAGAACTAACAGCCGGAATACCGGCCCGGCCCGACGCCGCAAAAATCCTGGATAAAATCCCGAGGGAGGAATCTGTACGCGTTCTACGAGCATCGTACATTACGGAGAAGATGCCGGGTGTCTCCGAAAAATGAAACAAAAAGTCTTTGGAGAAAATTCTTGTTACTCTAACACTCAATTCTCCTTTCTCTAATAATAATTTGTTGCACCATCTCTGCGTTTTTATAATGTTCCGAATATAGTTAATATAGCACTAGCTTATAAACTATATATATTCTTTACACTGTTCTAATAATTTTTTACAACTACACTGCGGATCATTATTCGAACTAAAAACGTTCATACGCCATTTGTAACGAAATGGAGCTGAAATTGATTTCTTATGTAAATACTCTTAATTATTTCTAAATAACGTTTCCATATTTTTATATTTTTCTAATGATTTTATACCGTTTTAAATTTCATTTACACAATTTTGTTCGCGAATTCAAAGAATCCCCTGTCTAGTAATGATCTAATGAGTGCTTATAGATTTCATGATTTATCGTGAGATTTCACGAGACCGGTATTGTCCTGCATGTGTACTGTCGATATTAAATCACTTTATAAATTCCTCTGATAAGAAATATGGCCGACGTTGAAGATTTGTTCGAGGACGTTGCAGCTTACCTTATTTCAGGTCGAAGGTAATTGGCGATGTCCTTCCTTTCCGCGTTCTTCCCTTTTTGTTTACTTATCGACCAACGTTCTCGGTTCCTCTCCCTTGTTCTTTATTCTCCACTCGAGCAACTTTAAAAGAGAGCGACGAGTTCGACGAATTAGCACGCTCTTCTGTCGGAAAGCTGACCGGGATCTCAGCGTATCGCGCGTAGAATTTTATTTTTCGTGGAACCGAAGGCCATGGTTCCCGAATGTTTTGACGACCTGTGGAAAGAACGAGGTTTAATATACGATTAGATTAGATTAGGCTAGTCACAATGCCTCCGGCACATTACGTAACTATCTCGGTCAAAAACTTGTTTAGATACTGTAGAGAGAAAAGAATCGCTCGTTCGACGCTCTCGTATACGTGGACTGCTGATACTCATCATTGCTTTTGTTACCAAAAAATATTACGGACGATACGTGATAGCTTCTTGTATTTTTCGAGACTCAATTTACATTTGACATCAACCTCTAAGCTTACGCATTATATTCTATTACAATATTAGACCAAACTTCCGAAAATCGGACAAATCCGATTAAGCTGAAATCTGGTAAATAGGTTCATTTTGCATTAACACCATGTTTCCCAAAAGGATTTTTGACGACTCAAAACAATTTTGTTACACTACTGTTATTTCCTACAGCAAATTCTGCACCGTTTAATTGACGGAACACAGTGTTTCAGGACAGAGCCCTCCCCCAAATTCGTCGGTAAGGTAGAAAATGGTGCTAATATGATTAAAAAAAAAAAAGATTAGCGATTCAGTTACGATTCTATTCGACGGTTGCCTGTTCGATACAGAGGGAACACTGTAACGTCCGAGATAGGCATTCGATTTCCAATCAACGGATTTTCTTTGACAAACATGGGACGCTCTTTAAGAAACATTAATTTGCTCTATAAACAGCCACGGCCGTGGCCAGACATCCACTGTTTATTCAGCCCCGCGAAGAGGAAAATCCTTGCGAGAAAGTACGTGAGTATCTGCGGAAATCGGACGCAGAAGAAAACTTGTGTAAACACAAAGAGGGCAATTTCGTGCAAGAGCCACGATAGCTGCTATAAAACTGGAAGAAGCCTCCAGCTTCCAGCTCCTGGAGCTTCTCCAATCTTTCGGGGCTGTATTAGCTTACATAATCGTCCACTGTGAAGATATTTCGGGACGGGACGTTTCCGTCTAATTAGAAGCTCCCACTTCACCTTCTTCCCCAAACTATACACACATATATATATTTGTATATATATATACATCGTGTCCACGTAACAGTTTGCACGATTTTTTAAGTACTTGCGGTAATCTGACAAAAAATATTTTCAACAAAAGTTGATCAGTTTTCGATTGGCTATATATTGCAATAAGAAAAAGTTCGAAAAACATTTTTGTTATAGTATTGTCAAGATCACCTTCATGTTTTTAAATGGCACGTTGTATTTTTGACTTAACAGTATTATAGCCCGTGTCAAGACGAATTCAACGACCTAGTATACCATGATCTTGGGATGACCTCGAAGGGGAAGAAAGGAAAATTTCAACAAAGCATGACAATCTGCTTGAATGGCCGATAATAACTTGTGTTTATTATTAAGACTCGAAATTACGTTCAATTCGGAAACCTTGACTAAATGAACGCAAACGATTTCGTAAAAAGGTCACATCGTTTATTATTATCTCCGTTGTTTTGGGGAAAATGAAAAAACATTATTAACCAAAGTTTCTCAGTATTAAGAGAACCACAAAATGACAGTAACAGTTTTTTTTTCTGGTGAAAGAGTTTCGGAGATTTCGAGGTCACCTTCAATTTTTAAAATAGAAATACAGTTTTCTACACATTGTTCGATGCAGCTCGTCATTCTCTACAGAAAGGTACCAATCGAAAGCACATGAAATTTTTAGCGGAACTACGGAAATTCCGCCGACTGTTTAAAAGTGGTTTACCGTCAAATTTACTTTTTCCCGGTAGAATTGGTAATTCCGAAACGTGTTTGTACCGACCCAACGGAGCCCCAAGAGAATTTCATTGAAACTCGGTGCGGCTACTCGCGTCGCAGAGGCGATGGTGCGGGGATAGTCGGAAAGGATGGAAATGGAGACAGCATAAGAGAGATAAGTAAGGTGAATGCTGGAGGCCGGAGCTCCGTGCACCCTAAGGTACACAGATCTGAATGAGGCGAACGGAGGAAGAGCGAGAACAGGTAAAAGAGCATTAACCATGAAAAAGGGAGCGAGAAACGGAAGGAAGCTCGGGTCAATTTCGGAGGAGTGCTTGCAAGAATTAAAAAGGAAGGGGACTCGGAGGTGGAGCGAAAGCGAGGAAAACGAGAAGCTTGCTCGAATAGAGCGATTTTTCGCGGCAGACATTGAAAGTGGAAAAAGTGGAATATATAGCGGGCGAAGAGGAATGCTGCAACAAACGATTAAAGCAATGAAAGACCAAGGGAATGGAATTACCACGGGTAATTGGGATAAATGGTACGGCGGGGTGAGCATTTCCCAGAACTGTAAAGGGGAAGAAGAAGTGCAGAGAAAATAAGAATAGCCGCGCGCCAGTTTAGGAGAAGAGAACAAATTGGTCTACGATATGCAGATGAGAACTGCGGCGGTGGGACTATGCGTTGAAAAACATACACCGGGTGAAGAAAAACAGAAATATTATTGTGGGAGACGGGCAGAGTGACAGAGACATACAAGACTAATATGGGGATCAAAATTTAGAAAAAGGTACAGGCAAGAGGAGAGAAACGTTGCGGCAAAAGCATGGGAGGGCAAATGATGATCATAGAATAATAAAAAAAAAAGAAGGCGTATATGTTGTACAGTGACCTCGAACGAATTTTTTAATGACTGTATATTTTTAAATCGTAAGGTTTTTTAACAATCTTATATTTTTCGGTGCCACTTCGTTAAAAACTTCCCGTTTGTTAGCTCGTGTTTCAATTAGTAAAGTGCGCGCTTCAAATACTCTATAACAAAAGAATACAAAGAGAAACGCAGTTTCACCTTGTTAGCGTTGGAAACAAAGACCAAGGAACAACGTTCGGTTTTACGTCGTTGCCAAGGGGAGACTACAATCTTCAACTTTAACATGATTCACTCCGCAAGGAGTTTTCTAATGTTTCTAGGGGTGATTCGGTCGGTAGCATTTTCGAGGGAAAACATCTATTTAGCTTCCTACCCGTTACATCGTGCAAAACTGTCTTAGGCAAGAGCCAATAAGAGTTTGTGAAAGTGGAGGTGGTTTTACTATTTCTTTTTGTAAAAATATTACAGTTTAAATGTCGGCGACTTTTCGATAATTTGGAATACTTTCTAGCTCGACCGTAGCTGGACAAATATTTCTGGAGAGTAACGTATATTTGCGAGCTCGCAGAACGTAGTCGCAGAGTAACGGAAACGTACTCCAGTACGCGAAGGAACAAGTTAATTAAGGACCACCCAGATGCATCTCCTGTGTTGCTGCCGATGTTTCACAGCGACCGATGGAAACGTGCCAAGAAGACGCGCAAACGCCGATTCTCTCGTCGGACATTATGTCTCCGCGCAGCTCGCGACTCTCCTTGAAAGAAACGGCCGGCGTGACTCCTCCGGCGGATTCAATTACCGTCGTGAAATAGCAGGCGCTTGTCTTTCGTTGCAATTATCCTGTGTGCGTTAAAAGAGCTACCGACAGTTGCGGAAGGTAGCTCCGGGCTGCGAGGAAAGGAATTGGAAAAGACTGCGCTCTTTGATGAAAGGTTTTTAATCGCGGATATTGTAAACACGTGGATCCCGAGAGAGCAGTGCCGGCGAAACGAAGCAAACAGATGAACTCCGAGCGAAACCTGAACTGGATTCGGTGTGGCAGAGGTTAATCTTACGCGGTGGTTCTCAGGGTGTAAAGATTGACATTCAGGATGTAGAGATTGAAATGTCCCTTCAACGCTAAACACGCCGAGCACGAAACGTGTCCGCCCGCGCGCAGCCTTCCAGTGTCTCAGTCAACGTCTGTCGCAAGGCTTAGGCACGTTTGCCTCGATAGGGGCAACTCCCCCACCGTGGCGCCCATTGTCCCCTTCCAGTAAGCGCCGTTGCCATGGAGAAAGGACGCGCCTCGTGAAAGCAAGGCTGGTGGGGGAAACAAGCGTTTGAGGGGCCCCAACGATCAGCAATCTATCATCTCACGTTCATCGTGTACCGTCGTTTCCAACAAATGTAAATTAGGAAATATTATTAAACATTTCTGTAGCTTACGTACACCTGAGAAGAGATTTCGTGCTATTATTTTGTCCGATTTGCGTACCACAAAATTAACGTTTGCTTTCGTAAAATCTTGTCGAATATTTTGGATACTGGGCACGTTGCACATACGCCAGAAACTGATAGTAACACGGAAAATGAACTTTTACCAATTCTTACTACTATTTTTGCTATCTTTTTGCCATACTGGTATTATTAGATTGCATCGGAAGTATAAAATGGACGTTGTTGACCGTACAGTTGAAGTTTTCTATTGGCGACCAGACCGAAGACGTTTCGTGGAAGCGGCCCTTCTTATTGCTGAAGCATTCTAGGATATCGTCGGTGGTCCGCCGGTACGTATTGTGCTTTTCGTTTTATTCTGTATCGGCCGAAGCACAGACAAAAGGAGGAAGCCGCGGATAAGCGTCCGAAGCGGCGGTGGCGCACAGGATCAGCGGCCGAGGAGTATTTTCAAAAAGAACCGACAGCCTCGTGCCCCGGCTTTCTCCGAGATTCCTTCAAATTTATTGCTCTTTATCCTCGAAAGATTAACACCGTTTGGTGACAGCGGCCGGAGGAACTGCGCGGCAATTTATTGCAAAAACAAACCACCGGTCTTAAATCACGAAGGCCAAGCAGAAACCGCGAGTTGCAAGTCTACGCGCCGATCCTAGCGATCCTCTACAACCATAGTTGCAGAGTACTGTACGCATAAACATCATTTGTACAGATGCCATCCAAATTGTACAGATTCGAGGATATCATTGAAAAACGGACGTACCTGTTACCAGGTAAAATTTCCGAATACAATACGTTTAAACATACGTTTTCAACAATAATGTAATCATGAGAAAATATTTTAGACAAAAGTGAACGACGGATGGCTTTAAAATGAGTCTAATTATATTTTTCACGAGTATATGCAATTTCTCGAGAATGGGAATGCCACATGGAGCGACAATCCACGTCCTTAACGATTATTAAAATACAGACTGGGGAGTCTTTGTGTCACCCATACCTTCGACAATAATTTCCGAATGTATTTACGCCGTGGGCACACAAAGAGGCGAGCAAGTGTGCCAGTTAAACACCGCATTGCCACAACCGACTTCAAAGGGTCCACACGAACGGGAACAGCGTTCACCGCTGGCTGCACCGGCGAAATCACTGAAATCTGTTGCTTCCCGTTCGCCGCGTCGAAACCCGAAAATTAACCGAGATCGCATAATCGGTCGGGGAAGTTGTGCACCGATGATAGAGCGACTTCATGTCCGAACTATTTTCCGACGCGTCGCGCCGCGTTTCCGACGATTACACGGCACCACGGCTATTTGTTTTCGGTTTATTCGCGTGGACACAAATTCGAGGTAACTCGCAAGCGTGACGTCAACGCGGCGCGCACGTGGAAATTCGCGGCTGCGAGCCCCTACTCTCGTCCACCGCTAAAATAAGTTACAGTTTGACGAAGGAACAACGGTCGGGGAACGCGAGTGACTGACACGAATTGTCCATTGAACGCGGCTTATTTGCCCGGGACTTCAGTTCGTTAGCTCCCCGAACTAGGCCCTCCGCCGATAAATATTTACACATCACCGAATGTGGGTTAACGTTTTGCATATCGCCCCCACGAACGATATTGCCGGCCGAGACAAATGTTATGGATCGAGAGCAGCGACGTGGAAACCTGGCCGTGATAAGAGCTTCCTTTTGCCTCGCAGTCTTAATTGCTCATTCTTATCGCCGCACGAGGGACCGCCCCGCCGCATTGCTCGGGCTCGCTGAAATTTCGAACCGAGCTTCCGGGCTGCGGGTGGACCAACGCGTACCACGGAATTACGAATTGTACAGCGGCGAGCGTGTACAACGACTCGCGGTAATATTCCACCATTTTTTTGAATGGCCGGTACATTTTTTAACATCGAACCGTACGAGCTGGATGTTTTTGAGAAGTTAGAACAATTAGTTTACTGCAAGACCCGAGAAACAGAATTCTGAAAATATTGCTATTGGCCGGATTTACAGAGAAAATACTGAAAATTTAAAAAATACGCAGATCTCTGCCAATTACAGTCAAACCTGTATTTCCTCTCCACCGAATAACAAAAATTTTCTTTAGTATGTTGTAGAAAATTTGTTGTTGCAGCTATTTATGAAGTTTCTACCGCACAAAAACAGGTTTGACTGTATACACATTCCGACAATGTGATCCACAGTCTAGTTCCAAATACGGCAGTCGCATAATTGATGGCACACACTCCAGAATACAGTGAATTCTCGATGTATGTCAACAACAGGGGTCTTGTCGGCGTCGTGTATCGTCTAGGAGACATACCCTAACCGTGTTATGTTTACACTCCTTGGCGTCTGTGAGCTCTCCAGCTTCAAGGCCCCTCGCGGGATATACCCCGGGGTAGTGGGGATAATGCTGCGACGTTTATCATCCAGGCCTCCCAACTGCACTTTTTCTGCCAAGCTAGAAGGTACGTGTAATGAAAATTTTGGGAAAAACTTGACAACTTTTACTTTTCTTTGTCTTCGTATTTCCAACTAGACGGAATTTTTCCAAAATGTCCATTACTCGTCGTCCAGTGAACTGATTCTTCTAGCTTGGCAGAAAGGCTGGAGTCGATTGGTCCATTCGTAAAAAACGTAATCCTGATTTAAAGTGTGTGCCATCGATTACGCGACCGACTGTATGCACCATTGCGTTTGCATGGCTTTCACGATTGAAGCGGAACAATACAAGTAGAAAGTCCACTTGTTCTTTGAATTCGATCTTTCAGAAAAGACTGTCGCCAGCAGTGTACATGCGTTTCGAAAGGATAAAACGAAACTTTTGGGAGCAGAGAGAAAGAGAGAGATAGAGAGAGAGTTTCTGTACTATTTTCGAAGAGAAAATCTGGTATTTAAAAACTCCGATATGAGTCGTGTCAGTCTAGTGAAATATGAGATAGTTATATCGAACTCGTACGATACGATATCGGAAACCCTAGTTTCATGTCTAGACCTGAATCACTTAAAGTTTGCGTGCGGAATACATACCCGGTCTCTTGGGATCTGAAGGAAGCTGCTTCGGACTCGACAAAATTAATGTAGGCAATCCCCTGGCTAATAGAACCCGATGTAGACAACTATGGATTCGTGAAGCTTGATAAAGATGGTTACAGATTTAAGCAAATCGATCGAGATAACCGCAGAAGCGACGAGCTCTATAGAGACAGAACTCGCTACGGTTGGTTTCGAACTCGCAGGGACCAACGACAAACAACCTTGAAGTTTTAGACCTTGATGCAATCGGCGCTGCAGATTCATTACAACTGAGTACCTACAAGTTACTTCAATTCTACGACGTTAAACGACTCAGCAATTAGAAACATTAGATAAAATCGAGGAATTATAATTGAATGATTCCCCAGAATTTTAAATGTTGTCTAATCAATTTTGCTGCGAGTACGTAAAATCCGCAGTATGGTCATAAGAATTGTCAGTGTGATTGTTGAAATCGGTACACGTTTCATCCAGCGAGAAACAAATCTATTAATTCGGGTAACGTTCCTGAGTCCCAAAGCAAATGAAATTCTCAAACGCGTTTGAAGCTGCTTCTGGTTATCGAACTTTTTTCGTGAGAATTCATCTAAATGCTGAGGAACGTGCTGTTCACGTGGGCTATGACGTCAGACGCTACATAGTATGCGTGACCGCTCGAGCCAATGGAGCAGCTAGAGGCGTGCCCCGCCTAATCTGACCAATCAGATTCCGCATTCCTTTCGCGGGACTTCTTGTGCGTGCCGCACAGTAGTAGTCAGCCGGAAAAAGGTCTGTGGAATAAGCTGCGAGCGAGATGAATTCGCACAGCTCGGTCAGTTCAATTTCTGCGGAGCCATTTGCCTGATGTACCATTTGTTACGAAAAACCGAGGGTTCTTTCTGAATGATATATTTCTCAATCCTGGGAACCACTGAAGTTGTATGTTTATTGATGGTCTCCTGGCGATACAGTTCGTTGATATTGCTACTGAACGAAATCTCCAGCATTTTTCATTTTTACTCGAACAATGTTGATCAAAGAGACACGACACAACAAATGGAGAGCCATTTGCAGAAATAAGTAGAACGAACTTTGCACTTCAAGCAACCGCGAATTCAACGAGTTCGCTGCCAGTGTCACAGATACGTGTCACGATTTTGCATTTCACCCAAAGAAAATCAGATAAATTTTGTGCTAATTGTCATTTAAAATTAGAATCGTTGAGAGAATTCGTAACTTGTGTAAATCATTTCTTAAGAACGTCTGATTTAATACGTTGATGCGTATGCTCAAAATGTACACAGGATTTCCTCGACCCTAAGGATAGCCGGCGCCTTGTGAATTCTCGACGGCAGATATGTATTAATCCTTTGTACGAAAACCCATTTTAAGCTAACAGAGCTAACAACTCAAAGCCATTTACGGCCACGTCGGATTAGAATTAAGCGTACTACGCGTGTATGCTCACAATATTACAGTGAATTTTCAGCAGAGTCACAACAGCATTCTACGTAAAGCATATCGAATAAAGATCCTCGTGGCATACGCTGTGAATCATTTTTTCAATTTCGCTTTCGCTCTTTCGCGCAAAAATAACGTGTAGCTTCTGTTAACGTGTATTTTTCTCTTAGGAGTCCTAGAGGAGACCCTAGAAGACAGCAAAAATGGAAACTTTTGACCTTATTTTGGGTTCACTTAAAAATTGCTGCACAATCCGAAAAGCTTATCGTACTGCACTCTGGAAAATGGTTGGCTGGTGAAAGGTGAACGTCAGACGTCGGAATCTGAAAAGAGTCCGTAGCCATTCGTGCGACTCTACTTCTTCCATCACGACATTCCGGTAAAATACTTATTCAAATTCGATTCCGAGCTCGATAACTAGCCTCGCCGGCTCTCGAAGGGTGGCTTTCTACTCCCCGAGAAGAGCCGTATATCTTTCGCGGCGTATGGATATTGTCTATACGTGCCCGTATGTATGTGTGTGTGCCTGGAATTCACGCTAGTGAATGATCGCAGCAAGGATTCTTGGGATTCTCAGAATCCTGTGTCCGCATCTCTATTTCCGGCCGCAGACATCTAAATTCCTTGGAAACCGCATACACTACTTCGCAGACGTTTTGCGAAGGCTTTCGAACGTTTCCGCCGTTTTCGAAAGTGTAACAAAAAGCAAAATTCGACGTAGATTACGTACTTCACGGCATACCGGGTGTCTCGTATTTTCCGGAGAATACAGGACGAGTAATTCTCGTAATTCAATAAAATAAAAGATCGGTTCGCGCCACGTAGCTCTCGAATAAATGAAAGTTGTCCCTTTGGAAATTGTTTTCCTTTCCGCTAACAAAAATAGCGATTCACCTGGTGCAACGCGACATTTCCGTTATGTGTGTTTCGCACGCTTCGAACATTCTGCGCGAGAAATTGAATAGAATATTTTCTGACAACGGCTGTCCGAGGGAATGCGCACAGGACGTTGGAAACGATCACGTCGAGAGTTTATTGCGCGCTCAAAGCGGACTTGGCACGGCAATTTTCGCGTAGTAATTAGCGAGCCGAACGAGTTTCGATTCTCCGCGCATGAACTTGAATGTAACTTCGGTTTTTGCGGAGTTATCGGCGCGATACGTTCGCCCCGAACGTTCGTTCGTCGGGTATTACTCGCGTCCTTGAATCTCGCGCGGTCGATGAAATGCCATTCCATTTTCTTCGCATTTCACAATTCTTTCACATTCCTCGGTGGTACTTTCGGTAAATGAATGACTGATTTCACATACAATCGCTTATTCATGCGATCCTCATAAATGAATCATTGTGCATTCGCTCGGCCTTTATAGGGGCTGACAACAACGTTTTGTTTCAATGACAATTACGCTCGCGTTCAATCGGTATTCGTTCACCTTGATCAGCGGAGTCCACCGCTCAAGGAGACCTTAGGAATTTCACTGCGATCCTAATTTTCATCCTTTCGGGTTTACCCGATTCTTCCGCAACTCCATCTGGAAAGTAGTTTCGCAATTCATTTCCTTTCGAAGTCAGAGAAAATGTACGCCCACGGTGGACAGGTAGATTATCATAAAAACAATACAAAAAACTTGTGAATTTAGGCAAGTGGCTCGAATAATTTGACCACCTATATTTAAGGAAACGTTTCACCATAAACAGAACCGTGAAGGATAATCATAAAAATATTAGCCCATTGATGCTATTCAAATTGCATATTAAATGTTTCACATCGTTGCAAGTTAGGCAGCTATCATGGACCACTGTATATTATCAATTATTCGTTCGACAAGATAGGCATTCCAAGTTATCTGATTCCTGCTTATATCATGAAATCGTATCCGCCAATGTTACGTAAACCAAAAAATATATCATAGAAATGATAGTTCGACAATAACGTAACAATCTCCGTCGTATTCCAACACATAGATTATACTTTAAACCTGGCTGCATATAAGAAAAGCATTCTATCAATAATGCGAGTTTTATTTCATATTTTTATAAGACAAGAAACAGAAAATGACCAGAATCATTAGTCTTATGTATATATAATTTGATGTACTGTTAAAAATAAAAAGAAACATATATATAGAACACTAATGGTTATGTTTAGTATTTTAATATTCCGAAGCATGAAATTGTCGCGTTACTTATGGGATGACCTGGTGCGTTTAAAAACGAGTATAATTAATACAGGCAAAGTAATAGTAATTTTGATCTCCCTAAGAAGGTGAGTGAATTTTGACCGGTATATCACCTTTATCGCTGGACGGAAGCTCGTTCGATCGTTGAATTTTCTGCCAAGAGGACTGGGAAGACGTTTACAGGCGGCGTTGCACGTCGCTTTGCATAATGTATTCCACTACGAAACGTATAATACGCGGTCTAAGAATAAAGATATTCGAAAGCGTTTAATCTACCGAACCGGTCGCGTATAAAAAACAGTAGGTCGTTTCCTGTCTGTACCGCAATAACAAAGCTTCGACCGCGTTGTCTCTTTTAGGGAGCTGCGAGAGCTTGCCGGCAACCAGAACGAATTCGATTTGGATATTGGTGCACTCCAAGAACAGAAAAACTTCTGAACGAGTTCTACGGTAACCCAATTCCAACACGAGTAATTTAACCGGGCAAGGCTTTTTTTAACTATTCGAAATATTTTCTTCGGGAAGCTAATCTTTAGTTCTGAAAACAATTATACACTGATCTTCCGTTACTGCAACAATTCAAGTATTTATTTTTAACTTTAGGAATGAAATAGAAATTTTTGTGTCACTTCACGACACAAAAGGTAGGTCGTTGAGAAAAATATTACTGTTTGTAAGATCTCGGAAAATATGCCCTTGAGATGACCTTCTCAAGGGATAACTTTCTCCTCAGACATTTTCTTTTTGTATAGATAACAGGTATTAGGGGTGAAAGAGTTAAATGAGACATCCTGTGTAGGAGGGACAAATTCTTTTTGATAACAGAGATCTGTACGGTGTTGTCACCGAATGGAGGTACTATCGATTTCTAAAAGGCGAAGAAAGGAGATCCGAACAGAATGAACTCGGGTCGAGAGGGTCGGGTAATGAGAAAAACTCGAGGTGTTCTCCTCGGCCACTTAAATTTTCGCTGAGATGACTGGTCGCTCGCCACCTATGAAAATTCCGAGGAGCGTCTAATGGCACTTTAACGATCGATCTCGACTCGGCGTACAGATGAAAACATTACCGGCGTGTATCACTGACCTTCGTACCGAATGAAACCTCCATGCATGTAACCTAAATACAGACGATCGCCAAACGAGCAACGAGACAATTAAGCCTGCCGGAAGTCGTACGAATAGCTGCTCAAAATCTAATTGACACACAATGGTGGCACACACGATTCGCCTTCTCTCTTAATTACATTCCAACGTGGCGGCCCCGACAGGCACGCATCTAGCATTACTTTTGGGCCCCCTCGGCCAACTCTACGGCTTGACGACGATGACAAATGACAATAAATTTCATAAAATAATTTCTATAATAAAGTAAATTATTTAGAGTTGGATGCCTAAGGTTTCCAATAAAATTTACGAAGGCATTCGACATACAGCTGCTTCAAAAAGTAATTTGAACATTCAGTTCCGAATTTTCGAAACATTTCGTTTCAGTCAATTTATCGTTTTTTCTCGAATATGCTACAAATTTGAACAACATTTATATTCATTGATTTTGCTTAAAAGCATTAGAACGTTTTTTTTTCGTAACTGAATTTACTAGAGATAAGGGCTAACTGAAGCGTGATAATTGCTGCGCCATAAAGAACAAGCAGTTGCACGCTCGATATCCAGTGTCGTTATTCGCGACGACCAATTCTGAAAAATTTTTAACAGCGGTGGTGTTATATCACCAGCGGCATGGAAACACGGTCTCCGTTTGAATGGAACATACTGAGACCGGAAACGACTGCATCCAGTCTTGAGCAGAGTTTATATTTCCGTCGACGAGCTGACTGAATAGCCTGTATTTACATTGACATTTGAGCGATGTGCATTTCTATATTGTGTCGCGAACATTACACGGCGTTTACGTCCCAGAAAATTAAACCGGCGACCCCCCGTGTAAAAATAAAACGTAAACGTCAACCGAGACTGAATTGACGCTCAGTTTTGAAAGAGCTTCGATTCAATGCGGAAAAAGCGCGACGCGGCACGCCTTTCACTCGTTAGTTAGTTTTTCGTTGTCGAGGGGAAACCTGTCTTTTCAACTTCTCTTCGCGGCACGTCGCTCGTCATAATAATTCATTCAAAAAAAAACGCCATTTTAGGTCCGCGGAATTGAAGACTGTGCTATTGTAAAGCGAGAACGCGTTTAACCTTATAATATCGAGTCTGACTCGTGGTGACGACTTCGAGCACAATCCGCTAAATGTGGACGTCGTTTGCAGATCTTTGCGCGAAATAAAAATTGTCTGCAATGAATACACGCGAGTCGAACAAAAACGACATTCTTCCTTCGGTAATTTCAACGTCATGAAAATAATACGCAGATATTCTTGACCCTCAAGTGGACCTTTTTAGAAATGCAACGATTCAATTATATAATTCAATTTGCAATTATTCAATTATATCACTTGTTTAATAATTGCCTACAAAAGTGATTTCGCAGCTAATATTCGTCTAAAATTAATGCCCGACTAAACTGTAGACCCTCTGAACTACAAAATCCTTTTGACCTCCATCGATCAGAGTAATCCTAGCTTAAAATAGACCCCGAAAACGCAGTTTACCAGAGAAATAATGCGGCAAATCAATGGTCATTATAAACAGCTATTGATTGAAATTCGACGTAATGCGGAATTCATTCTGCATCAACCGTGCACGCATCCTAAACATTTCACGTTATTCTAGATTATTCAGATCGTATCGATGTGTCAGATTTGTTATCCGACAAACGCCAATGTCTCATTTAACGGGACGATAACGCATCATTCTGAACATGGGGCGCTTATTTCATTACGCGTTTCGCGTTAGGCAATACGTTAATACAATCCCTCGCATAATAAAGCAAAATTGAAAATCAGTTGGCAAACGGGTAAATAAACTGTTACGGATTTCTCGTTCAATTTCAGTTTCATGGCACGTCTATCGTTAACGAATCGCTAAACAATTATTACTCTACATGGCATTTTTTGGTGAGTGCAAAATAGTTTTATAAAATACGAAGAAAACCGACAGAATAGGTTAACACTGGATATTTTACAATTAGATGTGTTGTACAGTCGAACAAAAAATTTTGAAAAAATGTATACTCATAAACGCGTAAAATCCGTTTCTCTCCTTCACAAATTTCACAAGTCTACGCGTCTATATTTTTATATTCTTTCAGTTCATCTACTTATTATACTCTGTTTTAATTTTTCCTGATAATCACAGTTGGTAAACGCATAAAATCTACAATCTGGTTGATACAACCGCTGTATCAGAGTTCTAGGTATACTGTATTTTTAATATATCTCTCGAATATACGCTAAGTGTTTGCTAATGACGTCTATTAATTAATCCCAGATAGCAGGCGACCGAGACACCGATAACGCATAAAATCTTGACGCGACAGTAAATTTCGAGCGCGACGTTTTAAGACGCGCCTCAGCATCCCGATAATGATCCAGAAGTACCGGTGGTAGTTTTCCAAGTGGAAACGAGCGATGCTAGAGAAACGAAGGATCAAACTACTATAGGCAACACGAAATGGAAGTTTCAATTTCCACGCGAACAAGCTGAACTAGAGGGGCGTCTCGCTGAGCGAACAACCTTCGCTGCGTAACAACATTATGGATGACCACATTCGACGTCTTTATAAAACAAAAAAATGTTCACTAATTCAACAATCGATCCTGCTTCGAGTTAATTATTTTTTCGACGGGTGCAACGACGATACGACACGTAAAACTGTGTCCACAAGCTTTTGTCCGGTACAAGAAGAAGATGGCCGCAGAACCGGAAGGGGGATGATGTAGAATAAAATTATTTTAGAGTACTTGGCTACTCGGCGTGCACAAACGCGTGCCCGGCGAGACGCGATCCGCGTTCGTGAAGGATTAAAATGAAACGACGCCCTGTAATAGCAAGCGCATTAATATTTAATCGCGACACGAAATTCCTAATAGTCTGCGTGGCATTGCGTTTCGTTTCCAATTAATTCCCGGTGGTCCGACAAACCGTGCATCAACTATTCTCGTTCGAGAGTTACCCGCCCGGACAATGATTGTTTAGCTAAATACATACACGTATACATATAGACTCCTCTGTTTCCATTAACGGCACGCGCGCGCGCGCGCGAAGACATAAAGTGCCTGCGCCACGCACGAACACTATCCAACGCGCGTTACCGCCAAGGGAGCAAAGGGAGAATCGAAGTTCTCTGAGCTAGCGGCCATCCATAATCTAGTTATAATTCATAAGTGTGAGACTATAGATATCTTGGCGCGGCCTTGCATTATACAAGACAGGCCGGAGTTATTACCTCTTAATTATAGCAGTGCTTCGAATACTTGCGCCGCTATTCATTGAATTACAAGAATCCGCGTATCGCTGTACAAGCTGATTTGATGGCTATGCGCCTCACTTATCTCGTAATGACACAGTGCTGGGCAAAGTAATCAGAGACTTTACGTATTTATATATTTCGTATACAGGGTGTCTCGCAGAAAATTCGAATCGTAGTTGTTAGAATACTTTAAATAACGTCCGCTGTCTTTTTCGCCACGCGGTGTACATACGTCAAGACGTTGCTGTATTGAAATATTCGCGCAGCTAATGGCTTCCATGTCTCTTTTTGGAGTGACGCCGAATCCGTCAAGTATTATTCAACATAATGAGTTCCGACTCGATTATATTTAGATTGCGCTTCGAACTATAAATAAATAAATAATTTAAATTCTGGACGGACTGTTGCATTGTGTGCCCGACGCAGAAACGCAAGGACCCAAGCATCGAAACGCAATATATGTCCGCGCCGGATCGTGCTGGGCCGCCGCTAATGCGCAACGTGCGTCAGAGGGTGCGTATAATTGGCAATGGAATATTATTATTGCTCGACGTGACGTGTCGCTGACGAAGGGAATTAACAATCGGAGAGACAAAGAGAAGGAGGAAGACAGAGAAGCTGGCTCGAATCATTGTCCGAGGGTGCATTCGTGAAACGAGATTTGCGTGATTGCGCGGAAAGCTTATGGAATTCCATGGCAATCGTGCGCAAAGCTTGATCAACGAAGTAGCAGTGCAATAAGCACGAAAACAACGCTATAGAAAAAGAACTTGAGGAATTCAAATATTCTGCGAAGATTTCTAAATAGAAGTATTTCTATTTAATATAGGTGTTCTTAAAATTTCTGTTTTAATTTCTGTTTTACTTCATCTTCCCATTTTTATAATAAACGTATAAAATCGGCAGTCAACTATACGAGAATTAAATGAACATGAAGGTAACATTATTCGGTAGAGATTGTTTGCAGTTCGGGTAATTTGCATTGTGAAATTAATATGACAAGAAACATTCCGATGTAAAAGCGAATAGATGTAGATGTTAAATTAGGGTCGGAGAAAGAATTACTCCCGGAGGAATAGCAACGCCATTGCGCCTTGAGACGTGGCACGTCGATGCACCTGCGAGCTCACCGTACATCTCGTCCCTCAATGATCAATAACTTGAACCATTCTCGCCCGTCGCTATCAACTTGTCGAATCTTAGGTTAGTTTCCTCCATCTCCTGCGTCCAATCTAGAGAAATTCTATTCCGACCTTCCTCCTACAGTAAATACACGAATGCTCGCTTATCACGTAAACATCTGCCATTACTTGCCATGATTATTTATACTGTTTGGCATTGGGCTTCCATCTGTCTAAAGCAATCCACACCGTCGAAATTTATAGCTAAATTCTTCCAGCTAATTCTTCAGCATGTTCTTTCAATCTCATTATCTGCACCATTAATCTGTTAATTAGGACTGACCAGTGCACTGGAAAACAGTTTTACTGTGCCGAGAACGGGTTAAAGTTAATACATAATTTTTTATTTTCTCTCGAGAACAAGGTCAAGCCGCATAGCTACCTTCATCCGAGATACGACGAAAGTCGGCCCCGGCAGATCGTATTATTAGGGGTACCCATAAGTAATCAATTATTTGCAAAGAACTTGTTTTGCCTTCAGTTCTGTACCGATTGTTGAAGAGGAAACACCTACTCTTTTACCGTTTTCGGTAAAGCAGCCTGTGTTCCAAATATTCTAAAAAGTGTAATTTTTTTTACAACCCCGTAATAAAATGGCGGAGTCCGTACCTTCCGAGGATTATATATTCGTCATTGCATGCTTTTTCATTTGCATGCGGGATTTAACACTAGGTTTACGGAGCACTAAAAATGATTATTTTACAATTCTTTATAAAAGTAACATGAATGTATCGATCAAAGTTTGCAGCCATTTTCTTTTAATAATATATACCCAAAGAAATCAATTTGTTAAATAATTGCTCATAGATGCATTTTTACAATCCCAATATTCGCAATTTAAAAATATTAGAATCCGTCTTTTTGACGGGTCCCTTAAATCTAGTGTTAATGGAACGATAAGAATAAAGAGAATTTGCTATGTTTATGGAGATGTATTGAAGGTCAGCAAGTGTTAACGTTGGTTCAGAACGACCAGTTGAATTTGATAATGCCTTGGGTCCACATGGTTAACTATACAAAGGCACCTACATGAAATGGGAAAGGCATATAGGCAAAGAATATGGGTACCGCATCGATTATCCGAGACCATCAAAAATATTCGTCGATCAATTTGCACTTCATTGCTATCCAGATTTCGTAAAGATTCATTTATTTGCAGAATCGTCACCGGAGATCAAAAATGGATTCTTCATGACAACATATAGCGTTCCAAGCAATGGCTTTCTGCAAAACAAACCGCAATATCAACCCCTAAGCCTAGCTTATCACTTGGAAAGGTGTACCTGTACATTTGGTGGACCTGTCGTGGCATAATTCACTTTAAGTTGTTGAAACCTGGAGAAACAGTTACTGCTGAGTCGTATTGTCAGCAATTACAACGTCTGTATTCAGAACTATTGAAAAGAGGGCATCTTTAGTCCACAGAAAAGATATAATACTGGAAATTGACAATGCTCGGCCCCATACAACAAAACTCACTCAGGAAAAAATCAAAGAATTGCAATGGGAAGTTTTACCGTACCCCCGGATATTGCTCCCTCTGACTATCATCTTTTCAGATCTCCGCAGCATTATTTAAGAAATAAAACATTCGCTTCTGTAGAAGATGTAAGGAGGCACCTCGAGTCATATTTTTCTTCGCGAACCCTGGATTTCTACAAGAGGGGGATTGAATATTTGCGGGAAAGATGGCAAACTGTCCTTGATAATGATGGAGATAAATAAATTAAGGAATAAAAACTTGAATTTACTACAAAGTTTGTTTTAGATTTCAAAATAATTGATTGCTTATGGGTCCCGCTAATATATCGGAATAAAACTGAATTAGTGAAATATCAGAAAATATCATTCGTGGTTCAGAAATAGAAATATTTCGGCATACGCCTAGAACTCGCAGAGGAGTCCGAGGGTCGCACAATGCTACAGGACGTGCTGCGCGCCAGCTCCTATCTTTTTATGAAGTTTGTCGAGGCTGCCGGTTTGCGAGTGTTAAACACGTGTTAAAGGACCTCGCTGTGGAACACATACGCGTGCTCGCGTGCCGCCTACGAAAGCGGTTATGAAACGAGAAATTCGTAATACCCTGACCCGGCGGGGAATGGTATCGTCTCGTAATTCTGGTGGCGGATTACGTATCGCGGCCACACTATCCCGGGGCCTCTTTCATTCCGTGCAGGTAATTTTTGCGATCGCCAGGGCAGAGGAGGGCGAGGGAGAAGGAAGAAGGAAGGGAAGAGAGATAGAAAGGTTCGAGCCAGCATGTGGCCGTGGTGCTCGTAAATTTCAGGGCTGCCAGCGATGGGCACGTTTTTACGAGCACAGGAGTGTCGGATAAACGTGGCTCCTAATGTGGGCCTAAACCGAATTATGCGAATTAGAGGCCGGCCATGGACAGATAATGGCACCCCCCTCGGAAACCGAGCAATCGCCTACCACACCTTCTCGTCTTCCCGCAGCTTTTACACAGGAGATTAAATGTTATTAATGACCGCGACACCGGTGCGCGTGCAACACTGTTCTTCCCCCTTCCCTCGCCCCCACTTCGTTCCTATAACATCATCGTTTACGCATTAATTAAACCGTTTCACTTTCCTGTTTCTTTTCTTTCTTTTAATCGATCGTGGGACGTGATTCTGCGGTTTCCGCTGTTCAGACTTTACGCGTTACGATTGAATTTATTTTGTTACTAGTTGTAACGTTACAGTAACGAGAATATCTTGTTTAACGACAGTCAAATTACATTCCCCAGAAATTTCGCAACTTCGAAACAGTTACGGTTCAATCCGATCAAGCTGATTAGGTCTTTAATTCTTAATGGATGCCTTCATGACTAGACTGTGGATTTTACGAGAAAAATGGATGGATCAAGTACAAATGTGCTGATTCGCGAGCCCCCCGAAAGCGCGAAATCTGGGTTAATATCACGGCGGCTCGTTCGTCGCCCGTGTCCGTTGAATAAACAACTCGAGCGACGAAACCTTCCGACGGTAAACATTAGAAATATTGTTATGGAAATGCCCGACAACAGAGTCTCCGTGGCGTGTGTGTATCGCGACTGGAGTCCTCGTGTAACACGATGTATCGAGTTTGCGGAGTTTACTCGTGTCCCGATATACGTGGAACTCAGGCTGCTTCCCAGTTCCTGAGAGCAATTACTCCTGTCTACCATAATTACGCGACGTTGCACCGGCGTTACGAGGTACTCGAACGTCGCTAGATAAGGTCGGGACACGTCTTTCCCCCCTCAACGTCCCCGATCCTCTCTGACCACCGCTCCGTTTCATGCTCGTCCTTTTATAGACAGGAGTGTTATAACTGACGGTGTCCCGATCGATATACTGTCAGCATAAATCGATAGTAAATAAGGAACGTGTTACAGAGCGCTGCCCCTTAACAACATAGAACGTGTGCAATGAGCGCACTGCGGTTTCGCGCATTCGTGAAAAAAAAATGAGCGGGTGCAATTAAAAGCAGCAGACAGATTAAAATAATTCAACGCCAGGTTTACGGAGTGGTAAAAGTGACTATTTTGCGTTACTTTATAAAATTAACGAGAATGCCGAAATTTTTAGCCATTTCGTTTCAATAACATAGACCCAAAGAAATAAATTCGTCGAATAATTCCTCGTGGATGTGTCTTAGAATCTTAATTAAAAATATTAGGACCCGTCAGAATGACGGGTTCTGTAAACCCAGCGTTAAGGGTATCGATATGTATTAATTTTAGCTTGTTAACTAGATATTATGTCGGCAGAAATACTCTACGGAGCAAATAGTTCGAAGACGATTTAATGAACGGTGGCAATATAAAGTTTGCTTCTTATCATTCATATTAGAACGGCTCGTAATAACTTGTTTGCTCGCGAATAATTCCCGACTCGCAGGATATCGGGCATTTCTGTGTAGCGTGTATCGTAAAGGAACATAACCGAACCGTGTTTGGTCGTAACCGGAGACTAACAATCTAGGTTTATTCCACAAACGTGCTCCGAACCTGTGGCCAGAGTTTATTCACGATGCGATCATAAGGCAAAAGCAAACTCGGGCAAACACTTTGCTCGTAACGCGGTTTCTCTGTATGCTAGCTTCTAACAATACCACTACCAATATGGCGGTGGTCCCGTTAAATTGTCTTTCGTACGAAACTACGGGGTCATTGTCGCCGTTTCATGACGGTTGATCGGTTGTCCGAAGCTGTAAAGGGACTCGAATAAAAACCACAAGTGGAGAACATAGAGTACAATATTTTCGCTAGACATTTGCGAAGAAAGACCGTTCTAATTATTCTAAATATTGTTTACCACGTATTGACCGAAAATATTCTTTACCATGTTTTCCCAATTTTTTAGTGCAATTTTACAAGTCGACATCTTGTTTCGTTGAAAGGTCGCAGCATCTGATAGGCTTCGCAAAATACGAAGTTTTATTTTCGAGCTTGAAGCCAAGCAAAAAAGTAATCACACGAAGACATCGTCAAACTCATAACGTAAGTTCGAAGCAAATCGATCTCGTCTACTTCCACACGTATTCTGAGCAAGGCCCTTTCCAATACAGCCTTATTAAACAATGGATCTTCGTGAATATTTCTTCGCGTAGGCTGCCAATATTTTCGAACTACCACCCCGAGTTGAACCGATAGTTGTACCAGTACGAAGATAACGCGCACAATGTCGGGTGCAAGTAGAAACAGTCACTAATGGGCAGACCAAGTCAGTAAAGTTTGCACCGTTCGAAGTTGGAATGTTCAAACTTTGATTGTACCACAGATTTCATAGAATTTTGTTATTACCGTCTCGCGGCTATAAGAGAGGCTGGGAGTAGTTGATTAATGAGGTTAGTTGACTAATTGCCTTTAATTATATCGGACAGTAGATAGTGCTTTTATTCGCGATATTGAAATATATGAACGGGCTAACTAGGTCGTCGTTTGACGCGTCATCGTGAAATAAAAATTTTAATTTGCCAGTCGTGAACGAATAGCTTTGTTCCGACTATTTAGGAGTTATAGTTATATTGGCAGGTTCTGCTCGATGGAGGAGAGAAGGCTCAGGGCAACACGAAACGAGACGAGAATTCGTCGGCGCGACGAAGCCGCGGAAAAGAAAATACCGGTAGATGGATAGAAAGCAATAAGAAGAGGACGAGGCTGAAACGAAGACACGGACAAGAAAGAGAACAAGTCGTCGCGGAGAAGGACGGGAAGAAGGACACGGCGGAGGAGGTCGACACGTGATGCTGGATGCTGGATGAGGACGAGAGCCAAGTGGAATGCAAGAATGCATCCGGCACACCTGCTTCGGGGCATCGGCTCAAACCGATCGTGAGACAGTCTGGACCATGATCATGCGAACCTGAAGAATCCTCCGCTGGCGTGTGGGTGACGCTCGCATGACCGTATCCTCCGATCAAAGGACACTATCTAACGAAAGAGATCGCGAGACCGAATGACGCTGACAACGAAAAGACGATGTAAACAACATCTAGGAATTTTCGCGTATATAAAACAAATGCATAGCTATAAACGATCTCTCGAGATAAATACGCCTTTACAAAGAAGAATACACAGGTATTTAGGTGGATTGTTTACGTGTTCTAAAATAAGCCGTGTAATTTAAGACGTATAATTTCGTTCGAGTGGCGCTGCCACCTTTTTTCGCCTATAGAAATTGCACGATAAAAAGGAGAAGAGCTACCTTAAACTTGATTTAAGTTCGTCGGAAAAAGTTCTAAAAGGCATAAAAATGTTTCTCGATACGAGCATTAAACTTGCCCGCGCACTTCGGTACATAATTAAACGCGACTGCGGACTCGATATTAACGCTATACGTTTGCATTATGCTTAAACGACGTAGTTTCGTGCTCGTACCCGTTGATTATAACGTTCGCGAGTTTTCTCCGCCGCGGCGGTGCTCTTCCGCGGTCGATCCGTACGGAAGATAGTCGCCGGAGCTTTCGTAATAGTTTACACGCGCGTATAATTAGTAATTGGTTCCAGCCTCCGGGCATGAATTATCGATGTTACAACAGATACGTATCGGGCCGTTTTATTTTACAACGGGGATCCTTCTCCCGCCGCGCCGGCCACCGCGTTCGAGAACCCTAAATCGTTAGAGGCTCTAACGTTTCGCGGCGCCTCTAATTATACCTGATCTGTATAATCCGCGAAAATAGAGGGATGACCGAAGCCGCTGTGGCCGCGATAAATTTTCTAAACGCTCCGCGATCACGGCTTTAAAGGTGACGAATGATGTCGATGCGAGCAAATTGTAAAAATCTAATGGTCGCCACCGGCAAACCAGTTTCGGTACACTTACGGCGGAGTTTAGGGCTCGCGAGCATGAAATTAATTTAAATTAATTGAACTGCCCGCAACGTTTAAAGTACATTGTACTCTCCCAGAGATAGAAGCATCTTGATCGTTGCGGAACCGGGTAACAAAGGACTCCGAACTCTCTGCCTATAATACAAATCGCATTAGAATTTCGCGTGGCTCGTGTACAAAATCGGATCATCGGTTCCTCCCATGCAAAGGGAAGCATTGTTCCCGCTTTCTCTCGAATTAATTCCATGGGAAAGGCCAGAAGGAAGGAACGCAAGAATTCTACTGGAATTAGTGGACTCGTAATCACTATACAGTGAATTCTCAGTATATGTCGCACGAGGCATTGGCGATAAATGTCGCAGAATTATCCCCACTACCGCGGGGTTTTTCTCCTTGAAAGGTCAAGAAGCTCGAGAGAGTGAGGAGTGTAAACATAATACGGGTCCAGGGGACCACTACTAATCCAATAACAAAACTACTTTTCATTATTTTTTCATGGGACTTTCACAAATATATCCGTGGCATTTTCCTACGGAAAATGATGTTTAATAGATTATTTAATAATTTGCTGCTTTAAATTACTCCTCATTCTTGTCATAATTGCATAAAATCCGCAGTCCATTCATCACTGCTTATCGCTAGCATCTTAGAAAATTGCACCAGGGTAATTGCAATTTGTGGGATGTTCGGAAAATGTTTGCGCTCTAGTGTCGTTTTTTGGAGAGAACTGCAGCAGTCTTTTTAGAGCTTGCGTCACGCAAGTTTCATGACGTAGACGCTACACAAGCAGAAAGCTGCTCTAATTTTCGTTGGTCTCAGCGTATTCCGATCTAAGTTTGTCGACTGACCAAGAATTTTGTTGGGGGAGATTCTTCGGTCTTAGAGCATTGATCTTGCAAAATTCCATTGTAATCTGGCCGCACATTAAAAATTTACATTTTCAGTTAAAAAAAAATTAAAGGTTGCATGACCTTACATTCATTTGATCTCAAGAAACGATTAATTCTATTACATTTAATTCAGTTACGGTATTTCATTCCAGACTCAATTTTACATCAGAGATACTAACCAGGACATATACAGGGTGTCCCGTAACTGGTGGTACAACCGAGCAGGGGGTGACTCTACATGAAAAACTGAGTCGAAAATATAGAATAAAATTTTTTGATACGAGGCTTTGTTTTCGAGAAAAATGAGTTTGAAAATTTGACTTTATTCTGAATTACCTCAACCTTTTTTCGCAAAGTTTTTCGAGGTTTGTATACATCGAATAAATCGAAGGTCGAGGTTACAATGTTAGAATTACCTTTGAGGAATTCGTTTAATTCATAAATTGCTGGAAGTGCTGTCCACGTTGTTGTAGACATAATCCTGCTCTTCGTATTAAATTCCTTCGAACCTCTTGTAATGTGCGATTATTATGTTGCTTTAAGTGTTCAAAAGCTATCACAATTTTTTGTTGTAATTGTTCGATGCTCGGTTATGCCATCACGATACACAATCTATTTCACCTGACCCCACAAATAAAAATCTAACGGTGACAAATCCGGAGATCGTAGCGACCGATCCAGCATTGATAATATTCACTTAAAAAACGTCTTACTCCATCCTGTTGAAAAATTAGCGTTCTTCGAATCCCAAGAGGCACATTTCCCAATAATTCCGGCAACACGTTTGAAGGAAAATGCAAATATGCTTCCGATGTCGCATTTCCCGGAAAGAAATAAGGGCCTATAATTTGATCACCTACTATGCCAGCCCAGACGTTCATGTTTGTAAACACATCTAGAAGTACGAAAACAATTTCCGAGATATCCAGACGTGAGGTAGTGTAATCCGTTGAGTCGCAAGTAATCCGCTAGGCAAATTTTCAAATTAATTTTTCTCGAAAAGTTTTTCATGTACCACCGGTTATGAGAAACCCTGTATTGAATATTTTATTTAAGGCTCTCGGACCGATAGATGCAACTTGTTTTGGCATGTTTCTGACATTGAAACCTGTGGGACGCTGTAGTGATTTTCTGAGAAGAAATTGCACCTCGCTGAATTTTGAAATTTTGGGTTTTCGGGAAAACGGACCGCTGCGCGCCACGGTCAAAGAGATTCGGTTCCAGGAATCGCGTGGGAGTTTACAGGTGGCGCACCGGAGCCGGCGATCTGCCGATTAACATTTGTCAGGATCGTGGAACCGCTCGTTGCGGAGTCTGGACGCGAACAACGCGTGTCTGGCGAAGGCATCGTCCAAGGCGCGGCGATTAAGCGCCGCGAATCGCGTGGGCAAAGCCATCGGGAAACAATAAAACCGGCGCCTCCGCCAGACGCTCCTGGAATCCGGCCAGATCTCCTTGCGCTCGCTCGCTTGCTCGCTTACACGCTTGCACGGTTGCTCGCTTGCTCGCTCGGTTACTCGTTCGCTCTCTCGGTCCTGCGTCTAACGGTTGCCGGCGCCGATTAGCGCCAACTACTTTTTTGCACAAGAGAGAGGAAAGTCGAAGAGCTATTGGAGATTACAACACATGAAATGTTCGTTTCCCTTAGCTCCGGCTGGCAAAAACTCGTCTTCTCGACTACTCTTAACACGCCGACGAGTTCTGTGTACACCGGTGTCAACGCTTCTGGGGATTCGATTGTACGCAATCCGCAGGTAGAGTCTAGGAACTTGGGTTCGCGACGCGACGGTGCGATTTTGTCATACCGTCGGTTATGCTGTTGCAAACCGTATTTACGCGCGCGGACTATAATTGTGACAAGTAGACTGCGGATCTTTATGCAAAATTCGAATTGCCCAAGTCAGTTGTGAGAAATCAAAGTTTTATTCGGTCAACGGTACAATTTCCGGTACAACGAACGGTACAAGTTCGACGAACTTTTTAATATACTCCTTCGGAGAATTTTTGCAGCCTTGACGAGAAATATTCTCCAACATCGGTTTTGTCTTCTTCAGACGTTTCGAAGATTTTTCCGTTCGGACAACTTTTAACGACCCGAATCGCTTATTATCCGAGAGACGTTCCATAATTGTCGACTTTAAGGCTTTAATTTTATTCGAATTCAGCATTGTCCTGATAAAATACATGGACAATTATTTGAATTGATTTTATTTAGATTGAAAGAAACTTCGTAAGAGGATTATCCTCTTCATATTTGACCGTACACAAAGCACAAACTTTCCGTTCAACGGAATAAATGTTGACACATCTTATTAATATATAATGCTGTAATGATGCAATATAATATGATGCTGTATATTATCTTCAAAGCCGTAACGTAATATGACGCTGTATATTATCTGCAAAGATGTAATATAATATGACATAGTAGGTATGTTATTAAGCGTTTTTATTGTTTCTTTCTACGCTGCACAATTCTCGATAAATAATAAAAACCTAGCTACCCGCAATACAGTCATGCATCACGTTCAAGTTTCACATACACCCCGGGGCGAACCTCTTCATTTTCTTTAGTATGAACGTGACGCCCCAGAGTCAGCCTTTCAGCATAGTCTTTTGATTTTTAAGAGCTAACAAGTTCGTTATCAGTCTACACGACTCTAAATCATACATAGAAAAGAGCTCTATTATACGTGATACTACAAAACATTAATGATAGTCATTTGTCAACAATTTTTTTCATAAAATCATATTTGATGAAAAATATTTCCGGAAAATTGTTGAAATGCGACTCGATGTACGGTCGGCCATTAATTGACAGTTTGGTAGATTCATATAATGAACGCGAAAAACAAATTGGTAAAACGAATCGCTCGTCATATTTGATATCATGCGTTGCAGAGTATAAAAAACACTACAATTTTCAAGTTAACTTAAGAATTGTTTTCAAGTTACAAGTTATCAACTTTCAAGTTAACTTTTTTCCTGATTCTTATTGTACGCTTTCCTATGTACATACCGGCGATAATATGAAAAGTTAACATTTCCCTGAGAAGGTTCACCCCTCGTTTATCAGCAGAAAAAAATTGTTCAGTCATTAGCATCATACGGACGACATTTGAGCAAAATTGTGAATTTTTTACGGCTTGTCAAATATGAAATTTGTAGTGAAACTATAGAAAGATAGCTGACCGCGTACATCTTACAGGTATTCAAGTTATTCCAAAGCGAGTACAGAAACATGCAAAAGGAACAGCGACGGTGTGCGCCTAATAAAGCATTTCGCATGGACTTTGGCGCCTATATCGCCGGCGCTGTAATCAGTGGATCAAAGCTTCTCGATAAGCCGTTGGATATCTTATCGATAATCATTGGTAGCATCGTTAGCAACTGAGAGATCCCGCGCGATATGCGTCCCGGCGGCTCCGAAACGCGAAGACGACGGGCTCATTATCGTGAGCGCGCGGCTGCAATTCCCAGCGATTAGCATTTTCATGTAGCTACCTACCGAAGCGACGAGAAAACGCAGCAGTGATTCATCGAACGAGTTCTGCGACCAGCAGACAAGCGCCAGAAGGTTTTAATACTTGTCCCGATCGAAGGCATTCGAGCAATGGCGGCCTTCGTCGTGGTCCTTTTTTTCGAAGGCCGAAGATAAATCTGCGAGTCTACAGGCATCTATAAAATCCGAACACGTGTTGCCATTTTTTGATAGCGACGTTATTAAAGGAAGTGCGCCGTTGATCAGTTTGTCTAATCACGGAGAGCTATCGAGCCAGGAAGAAACAGTTGCAACCACGTCCCTCTGGAACTTGTCACTTTTCTACAAAATAAAACGATATTTTCACTATTTCTAGCTACAGTAAATACTCCCATTTATGAATGATTCCCGTTATATTAGAATTTCCATCACAGTAACGTGCAAAACTGAGTAATTGAAGCAACATAACTTTTTAAAAATTACATAACTCGTAAACGAATTAACCAATATCGGTGAAATTTTCTGCATGTATATAATTTATTCGAGCGAATCAAATATACTCTTTAAATTTTCAATACAGGCTCAGATAAAAAAGCTAAAAAAAACAACTTTTACTATTTCTTTTTCAACAATTTTTTACACCTCATCTAATAAACTAATCCTTCTAACTTCTCAGTAACATTCAAGTCATTCGATCTAATTTTTAAAAAGTTATGCTTCAAACAGTGTTGAAACAACAAAATAAAATCAAATAGTTGCAATTTAAAATTTCGATTTCCTTTTAATTTATCAGGAATTTTCCGAAAGATATTTCTCAAATTTTGAACTCAAGTTACATAAGAGATTTTCTAATGAAAGAAAAAAAGAATAAACTTCAATATGTCAGATCTGCAGCTGAGTACAATGATAATTCTCTCTCGTTTTGCGTTATGTCGTGTGCTTAACCACTAGTGGCAATTACAACCCCGATATTATCGTTACCAGAACACACCTGTTCGAACGAGGTTAACGACACACACCTCGTCTATATCTTCACTATAGAATCGAGCATTATTTTTACAGATTTCGAGGCGGAAGTGAAAAGAGTGAAAGTAGCAATGCCCATAATCGTACGAAGATCAATTTCTAAACGGTTATGTTCACTGGAAAAATCAAACTAACTCGGAATAAGAGTAACAATCATTTCATCAATTCGTTCGGTCAACCACGTTCCTTTCGCTACGTTTCCCCATGTTTTCCATATGCGCATTGCGAACACATAAAACCGGGGCTGTTGCAATGTTCTCATAAAAACAACAAAAATCGCAACACGATTTCCACGAGAATACGAAATTCACGTAAATAATGAACCGAGCACGGCAATCTGAAAAATCCAAACACAATAATGCGCTTTTAAGCGTTACGCTGAGCCGTTTTTATGGCGGAGTATTAATTTCCCATTGTGCGAATGATTGACGATTAAAACGGTAGCGGAATAAACACGGATTAAAACGTCTCGTTCACACACATAGAGTTCGTATCTCTTCACACGGTTGCCGGTTCTTGTGTACACAAGATATCGAGCAGCACACTCGAGTTCTTTATCAACACTCAAAATCCCACAGTCGGCATTTAAGTCACTTGTAAAACAATAATTGCCACGTTTCGCGTCGATCGCAGATTTTCCTACGGAATTTCTTCGCGAGCTCTCGAGGACATTGTCGGGCCGTTCGATTTCGTCGAACCTCGTTTACTTCGAAAAAATCCTATCTCTCCGTATACGCGTCGCGCAAATCAACGTTCCGGCGTGTTGATGGAAAACCAGATACCTCGACGGGAGAACGCAATTCCTGGTTACATAAGGATCTATAATCAGCGGGAAACGTGAGCGTAGAACAAATGGTAATATCCAAGTCTTCCGATTGATTTCGTTTCGTCACGGTGCGAACCTGCCGACGCTTCATTCACATTTTACCCGGTTCGCCCATTCCCGATGATTTCACGCGTTTACGCCGAAACCGGATAGACGAAACACAAAAATTCTGATGCATTAGTTAGCCTGCATTAGTTGCGAGATTACAGCGGATCCAAGAAATATTCGAATACCACATTTCCGCGCGACGAGCCGCAGAAGTTCTGCTTTTGTTCCGGACCGTTCTCCTATTACTATTAATGCCTACTATCGCAGTGAAAAGAATCACGGCTGCTTTTTGCGAGCGCATTCATTCCGCGGAGTACTCTCCAGGCGATTAGTGTGTACCTGCAGTGGAAGAACTAAGTAGAGCGAGACCAGTACCAAAGGTGGCCTAGTCGCACAAAGTGCGCCGTTTCTTGTTAATCGCTTCATTCAGCCGACGCGGTTCAAAGACTCCGGGACCGGCCCTTTCGTTCGGAAAAAAAAAGATTTTTCCCTCCGGTAATTCGTCGATAAACGGATCGGCCGAACTCGTCGTCGGCAACGGCAAAATTCGGTATCGCGAAACCGGTGTGAAACCGCTTTTATTGCATCTCTCGGCGGGAAACGTGTCAATCCGCGCAATCACCGATCTCGCCGTCCGAGCGATCTTCCCGGGATCCAATTTGTCAACCGATTCCTTCCAACCTGCTGCTTCTCCCCGGTCTATCGATCCCGGCACGATTCGACCGGCGCAGCTTTCGATCGCGGCGCACGCGTCCCATCAATATTCAAAGCGTCGAGGCTTCAATAATTCAACATCCGGTTTTGAACGACACATTGCACGCACCGATCTATCGGTTGACACGATCCGCGGAAACGTTTCCCCGAAATCCCCGTCGGAAGCCAATACGGTGCACGGTTGAATTTACACGAGTCCTCAAGACGATTATTCAGCTCCAAGGCCGATGTGCGGATAAAGTAACTAACGAATGTTAAGTTAAGTTCAAGAGTTCCGTATCGGAGATAAGCACCGGTCTCCCATTAGGAGAGACCTCAGGTTACTTTACCCTACTGCGCACAATTTACAGATATTTACGTAACATAATTGTGCCCATAATTATGAAAGTGGTCTAAGTCAACATTTCAAAAAAAAAAAAAAGATGAAAGTATTGATGATTTATTAATAAATGTTTCAAAACCATTATAAAACGTAATATCCAAAAATTTTTAAAAATTGACTCAGACCACTTTCATAATTATAGGCACAATTGATTAGTAAAATTTTCTTCCGCCATTATATAGAAACACGAAGGAACGTAAAGTGGTATATCGTTTGCTCCTGAACCTCGTTAAAGGGATTCCCTAAGTTTGTCGAGTGTCGGTGCTCGAGTTCCTAAAAAAATCTGCACGCGAAAATTACACCGCTGGTTTAATTTAAATTTCAGTTAAATTTAACCGTGCACTATTGGAATTCCGAGGTCGCGCGGAAAATTAGCGTTACGAGTATCGCCTATAAGTCACCGCGGACAAATAAGCAGTCGAAGATCTCTCTCTCTCTCTCTCTCTCTCTCTCTCTCTCTCTCTCCCTCCCTCCCTCTGCAGCTTCGGCGTCCCGTTTTCGCATCGACTTTCCCATCTCTGTTCGCCGATCCGCCGCGCTCTATCATTCTGTATCCTTCCATTCTTCGGCTCGTCTGTCCCACTCCGCGGCGAGTCGCGGTTCCCTTCTTCGTTGCACTTGACCACCGCGGAATCCAACGTGCTCCGTCCGTCTCGTTCGCCTCTGTGTATCTACGGGTCGTTGATATCGCTTTGCCTCGTGTTTTCTCGGATAACGTTATATAGTAGCCGTCGTCTGCTGCTGCCGCGATCGCTGCGTACGCCACTGCGGCGTGGCGGCAACGGCGGCTACGTGCTCGACGATAATAATTATTGACAGATGCGACCGACTATAATACGGCGTCGTTCGTCTAGCGCGGCCGAACTTTCAGCTCGCGCGGCTCTCCGCTAATGCTCCTCGCCTTCGATCTTCGAACCGATGGCTTCGCGGGGGAAATCGACGGCGCACAGTAGGCAATTTGGACAAAATCGGATTCAGAATCAAAGAATGAGGTAGAGCGATGACATTTTTTTTTTAATTGAAGCTCATACTTTGCAGAATATGTCAAAAGTAGGGAGATTGTGGTACGAATGTTTTTTAACCTTGAGAAAATTCGTTAAACGTGCAGAAATTGCCCACTGTGCGGCACGCGGCAATACAGTGGGCAATTTCGACGAAATCGGATTCAAAATCAAGGAACTTTCAATAGGAATGAGGTAGAGCGATGAAATTTTTTTTTAATTTAAGCTCGTACTTTGCAGAATATGGGAAAGTAAGGAGATTGTGGTACGAACGTTTTTCAACCTTGAGAAAATTCGTGAAACGTGTAGAAATTGCCCACTGTGCGGCACGCGGCAGTACAGTGGGCAATTTCGACGAAATCGTATTCAAAATCAAGGAACTTTCAATAGGAATGAAGTAGAGCGATTAAATTTTTTCTAAATTAAAGTTCATACTTTGCAGAATATGGGAAAAATAGGGACATTATTACCATCCAATCGTTTCAACGAAAAAATGATTTCATTCGTTTTTGTCATAAAAATCCATTTTTTGCAAAATCCTGAGGTCGTAGACAAATTTTGAGACCAGATTTGAAATCAGCGTGAAAAAATCTATGGGAAATGAAGTATAGCATGTTAAAAAAAATTTTTTACCAACCAAAGTTTTTTTAAAAACCAAAATTTTCTTGAAATTCTGCACGTTTGACGAATTTTTTCAAGGTTAAAAAACGTTCGTACCACAATCTCCCTATTTTTCCCACATTCTACAAAGTTTGAGCTTTAATTTAAAAAAAAATTGTCCACTGTGCGCCGTCTCGATGCAACTTCAACGATCCCATTGCATTCCGAGTGCTTTCGGGACTCGACCCCGCTGACCCGACGGCGACGCTGGAACTTTCGCGGTGTGCGTCACGACTTCGGACTTTGATTTCAGCGAAATTCTCCGGGCTCGAATTCTGACCACCGAGATGGCCAAAGTCGTTCTCCCAAGTGTCAACCTTTTAACTGGGGATGACGAGTTAATTCGTTATTAGTTGTAATTTTACGAACAACTAAATTTCGCCCAACGAAAGCTCCCGACGTGAGAAACCGAAGCGACCCGAACACACCGTGATCAAAGAAACCGCGTACGTTATTCAGCCGCGCACGCGTGCAAGCACGCACTATGCACGCATAACCGGTGTCCCCGGTTTTCAATTCTTCTCCGCGCCGCGCCGCCGCACAGTGGTGCCGAGGCGGCAAAAAATCCATTTTATAAATTTTCGATTTTTATAAAAAAAAATTATTTTTGTATAGCCTAATAGTGCGAAAAAAATTTTTTACGGAGATATACGCATGGTAAATAACTATTTCCTCGGTCCTGGGAATTCATCAGTTTTCAGTGCGATAGTTATGTAATTACTCCGCCTATAATTAAATTCTTGGGGGTCCACAAATCATACGGGTAATTGGAAATGGGTTCAACTATTAACTGGCAAAAAACAATTTTCCAAAAAAAGTTGTTTAACATTAAGTAATATGGACTAACTTGAAGCCCCTTTGAGTTACGCTCATTTTTTATTTATGGAGGAATACAAAAAATCCTTTAGATAGCTTCGTTCTGGAACTAATCGTTTTGGCAAGTTATAATATTGATCTAACTTCGTGCAAAATTTCATGAGATACTTCGAGATACTTTCGCCGCTATTTAAGTTTAAATATCAATTTTCGGAATTTGCAAGAATTTCCTATTAGATTTTCGATTAGCCCACACTACTTAATGTTAACAACCTTTTACAAAAATTTTTTTGCCAAATAAGCGTTGCACCTGTGGCAATCTCTCCACAAATTTTCAAACAAATTCGTTGGACAGTTTCGTTTTTACCGATTTTTTGCCGCTTTTTGTCCGTTTGGCACCACTGTGATGTTTCACGCACCGAGATGTTTCCGAGAGGTGAACTATATACCCGGCTAATTACATAATTTCCCGTAATGAGCCTTTCCTCCGCGAGTGTCCTGCGGTTCTGGATCACGTGTCCGACACGCTGACACCCGAGTCGCGGAGTAAATAAAAGATTACGGAGAGGAGTTTAACACCTTTCTCGCATTGGCGCGCCACGTGTGATGCAATCCGTGCGGCGAGAGTTCTACAGCCGTTCTCCTCTCACAGCATCAAATCGAATTCCTCCCGCGCGCCTCTGTGTCCCGGGAAATCGGATTAGTCGCAAACAGCTCTACTAATAACCTCTTTTATGTAAACGAGGTGTGCGCAGAGACGTCGATGCAAGTCCCGGACATTTTTCCAAACAGTCGCGCGAACAAGTTGTGTAGGTGAAACAAATATAAACGGAGCTATTAAACCACCAATCACTGAACAATTGGGGAAACGTCGAGACGAACGACATCGATTGTGTTGCCATCGTGATAATAAATCATACTTTATGCAAGATCGAGTACGATCTTCTCACAAAATAGCCGGACTGTAATAACTGTGTACGATTTATTGTAACTCAGCCATCCGATGTACGTCAAACAATGTCAGTATCTCGCAGAGCGTCAAGCGAACAATTGTGTTTCTCATTTAATGATAAATTATATTTCACAAAACCCTCCCGTAGATTATTAGACTGTGTTGCATTTGCTAATGATATCAGGTTAATCCAGTTCGTTCGTATAAAACGAATGTTCCAAGTCTTCTTCTTTAGATCCCGACGTCGATAAAAGTCGATGAAAAGCCGAGTGATCGAGTGTAATGACTTGACTTAACACTGAACCCGCCGAGCGTTAAAATTAGTTGCTTTATAAAAATGATAAGATTGAATTTATTCTGATTTTGTCCCAGTAATACGTATTTGTAAACCAGTAATATTCCTCAACCCCCTTCGCTTAATGTCGTGTAATTAGCATTTCAATGTTCATTTCCACTACGCGTTTATCTAAGAAGGTCTGCTCTATCATCGACTAGGCAATATTGATAAGAGCAACAGAAGAGATCGAATTTTTCGGTGCGCCAACCATGACCCACTATGCGGCGATAATTAATTGTCACAAATATGAACGAGCGAATAAACGAGTCGAATAACAATGCTTCCCTTTATTTTTCCAATGATAAAAACCGCGGTCATAAAACGGCGACTCGCAGAAACGCGGATTTGCTTTCCGTGCAACAAGCGTTGTTGCACGGATGGCTGCCCGGGAATTTTGTCGTTAATCGCGCTTGGGTCAGGCCAGACTCGCGATTTTATGCTCGCCCGAACGTGTAATGCTATTGTTACTTGGTGGGCACTTGTTGATATCTGCACGCCGGAAAATCGACCAGATTGCGCATTAGAATCCACTTCTTCGGTAATCGGACAACGAAAAACCCCTTCCTTAGTTCCATTAATTCTAGAACCTGTTCTATTAATTATCAATTTCATTCGTACGAAACTCAATGAAATCCACCGTTAATGAAGCATTGTTACAACATACATTACTAACGAGTATGAATTTTAAACTCGCCATTGTACTCCGACGAATCATCGTTAAATTTAATTATATGGAACTAAATGTAGAATAATCCTGAAATTGTGGAAATAAAATGTTGCCGGAATCATATTTTCCGCCTCATTAAACAAATGAATCCCTGCGCACGTCTGGCATTTAGGACCGATGCAACCGCAGTTTGGCTTAAATACATATGATACACGCGAAATCGTGCCCACTTTTTGACGAGCAACGCTAAATGGTGTAATAGCGAATGTAATAATTTGCCATTGCAGCGTGTCGCACGGTGATATTGCTCCTCCGCGCGGAGACACTGTAATTAAAACTTTCACTTTGACCATGTGCTTCGATAAAGGAACTCTTGAAGAGCGTCCGAAAGTTTTGCGGCGCTTATAAATCATTAGATTCCTTTCTGCGGGAACACTTTAGAGGAGGATGTCTTGTCACAAATTTTACCGGAAAGTTGTAGAACACAATGCAGACAATAGTTTTTTCAAAATTCTAACAGAACAATTCCTAATTGCATTAGAAACATGTTTCATCAATACTATTCCTGTAACATGTTTCATATTTCAGGCTATAATGTACTACAACAGCTGTCTAAATGTTCTTCATATTCTACAAATGGGAAATTTTAGACGCCGATGTCTCTATCGTTATCAAAATTGGTTTGAAGTAGCATTTTAATCAAAATCTTCAACATTCCAAGAATTCAACTTGATTCGTTATATTTCCCAGCCTGTACGCTAATTTTTAAACATTTTTTACACGGTATAGAATGACGAATCTGACTCTTGGTTGGTATTAAATAAATAGAGCCTATTAACATTCAAATCAACACAAGCAAAATTTCCGTAAATGCAGTTTTGTCTACCTTGTGTCCGACATAATTATTTATAACTAATAAAATTGTCATGTTTGTGAACTAGTACATAAACGTGAGATTTTGCATATGCATTTACGGTGCAACCAAATTTGAAGTGAATACGAGTTTCCTAGTAACCGAATATCGCAGCGAGTCGAGGTGTACTCTAAAAGATTAATTTTCAATGGAACAATTGCAGAACAGAACAATTAAAAATATGCATACGGTGTTCCGAACTCGTTTTTCTTGCTGTATGTGCAGAAGGTATACGAAATAAAATGCAATAGGGTATTGTTGCAACGAACAGTTTCTATCAATAGAATCAAAATGCTACAATAATCTAAAACAATGCAATAAATGCTTTGTTAAACATTTCTTTCCCTCCGCGACTTCTACGTTTGGACGTTCGAAATTGAGAAAATATATAAAAATCTTACTTTATTTTTGTACGTTCAAATTAGTTTACTTCAGTCCATGTAAATATATAAATTAGTTTATTTCAGTTCATGTAACTATATAAATTAGTTTACTCAATTTCATGTGAATATTTAAATTAGTTTACACTATTCCATGTGAATATATAAATTAGTTTACTTCCACATTCAATATTCAATGTTTTTAAAATTTGCTGTTTGAATTGTCGTGTTAGGCGATAACTTTACCCCAAAATTGTGAAACAGATTATTCCAAACTACACGGACGTCAATACAAGCTAGAGAGAACGAGGATTTATAAGCAATTACGTTCTCTGTAGCATATTTCATTCTAATTTATCTCACAATCTCATCATTAAAGCGTCCGTTTGTTCTAGCAAAATCGGAGTTGCGCGCAAGGAAAGCAAGCTTAACATCAAATCCGAGAGCTCTTCGGCGAGTGTGCAAGCTCAAAATTTGTAAGATACGTTTACTTAAACGAGAAAAGTTCGAAACGCAACGGAGAAGACAGACGTAGAAAGAGTGCGAAACTAATTCGTTCAGCTTTCACACGCAACGTAAAATATCAGCCAGCTACCAGAAACGATGCAAAATATTAGGGGGACCGAAAAGTGATCAAAATTTCTTCGATGAGCTCATTCACAGTTAGTTTGTGTCGAGACACGGTCCCGTAAACACGGAAGTTTTGTTATTACGTTCAAGCTTGGTTGTAAATTTTATTTTTCATCATCCTCGACGCATAGGAAAATTGTACAGGCACCATTTGCGCAGGAAAATTTGCCAATAACACAGGAAAGAATCAGGGAGCTTGGGTGGGAACTTTTACCCCATCCACTTTATCACCTTTTCAGGATTATCACCTTTTCAGATCGTTAGAGGTAAAAATCATTAAGAGGTAAAAAATTCACCAGTGTTGGAGAAGTGAAACCCCACTTGGAAAAGTTTTTCAATGAAAAATCGAAGGACTTTTTTAAAACGGGAATCGAACAATTGTCTTTACGCTGGCAAAAAGCGTTAGAAAACGATGGAAATTATTTTGTTGATTAGCATTTAAGATTTCTTTAACCCTTCGCACCCGAGTGGTGACTCTGAAGCACTACTAGTTGTGATGCTACTATTTGAAAGGAATTACAAAAAATATTACAAAATATTTGTTGCATTACAAAATTTGTATCTAATAGATTACTAAACGTTTAAATATTATACGTAGAAATCGGATCAGTTTTGTTGGAAATGTCCTTTAACGGTACGTTATTCAACAAACTACACTTTATTAGTATTATAAAGGTGTTTTTCTAAATAACGGCACGATGTTTCCGCGTATCCTGTATTTAATCCTTATGTAAATAGTATAAGTGAAAGCTCTTTACAAAGTTGCGACCTGCACAGGCTAGCTGCTTCTACCAGACTGACTAACAGACTACGGTCTCGACTTTGTGACCCCACCTGAGTTCTTCTGTCCTTGGGAGAACCGCCCCTTACGCCTAAATCCTTATAAAGGGTTTTTCGATAGAAACGTCACATTTTTGTTTTAAAATATCGAACATAACCTAAAACTTTTTTATGATTTCTCAACGTAAAATAGTCCGCGAAGGTTTACATTTTTATATTTAATATGGTGAAGTTTACAAACGAACAACGGTTGGAAATACATCAAATGTTACTACCGAAATTCCGAATCGATGGTCGCAACGTTACGAGCATTATAACTCCGACTTTTGGTCGCAATAACCGATGTGTGGGAGAGTAGTTGAAAATTGGACACAAAGAATCGAATGCTGCCGTCGTGCCCGCGGGGGTCACATGAACGACATCGAATTCCACGCATAATTCAATAAAAATGTAAAAAATGTGTACTACAACTCTAATAAATTTCAGCGCGATATTTCAATTATTCTGTGTTTTTTTATAACTTAAGGTTGTTATGTCCGTCATGAAAAACCCGTTACTTAAGACGCTATGGTATCGTCGAATTCCAACGAGTTTCGCACGAATAAAATGAAAATATTGCAAGACGGATGAAACATTTACTTTTGGATTGAAAATAGCGGCGAGCGCAAAGGGTTAATAAATCGATGTTCTTCGCCGGCAAACAAAAATTTCGATTACCTCTCGGGGGTCCCCCTAACGTTATAGTTCCGGCTGAACAATTGGCGAGGGGTCCGCGCGTGCGCGGCCGCGTGTTGCCGAACGGTAGCGTGAATGGATAGAGACGAGCGTTACCCACCTCTCGTGCGAGAACGTCACGGGGCCGGTGTATTCCTCGAACGGGATGTATTTTCACGTCTCCTCTTCCCGAGGGTTCCGGTGGTCGCGTGGGCGCAGTCCCCGGTCTCTATGTAAACAAAAACACCACACGTAGTGGGAGCGGGAGAGAGACTTCAAATCGTCCGTCGAATTTCCACGAATGTTCCTCTCATTCTCCGGTGACGTGAACGGCGGGGCAAGAGGAGGAGCGAGAGCAGCAACAGCAGCGGCAGCAGCACATCACTTGCTTTTTTCGGAGCAGTCCTCTTTCGGTCGCGCGGTCTCGCCGCTGACGTCCGCGAGAACGAAACGTTGCGGAACCGAACGGAACCAGAAGAACGAATATTATTATAGTCGTGTTTCGGGTAAGAGCGGCGACAGTCGAAACCGCGGCAAAAGAGAAGTGGCTGGATCGAAACAGAGAAGAGATGATACTACGCGGCGGCAGAGCACGAGAACCAGAAAGAGAGACACCGGAGAGGGGGCCGAGGGGAGGCGGCGTGACGAGAGGGAGGGAGGGGCGGGGGAAGTCGGACAGAGAGAAACCAAGTGGAAAGGAACAGAAAAACGAGACACGAGAAAAGTGGCCAGATAACGAGCACGAGTTTCCTGCACTGGAAGAGTGTACGTGATACGGGAGTCTCACGCGTCGATCACCACAGAGGCACATACACAGGCGAACACGCTCACGCACACGCGCCCAGCTAGCACGCACGCACGCGCGTACATGTATCAACGAACATCGGGCGCACACGGGAAATACCGTCGATCTGGCCCGACGATTTCGCCACCTAGCCGGCTCGTTGATGTCCCGTCATCATCCGCACAACAGCAACCTCCACCTTTCCCCGCGGCTTTTTCGAACCGCCTCTCCGGACCGCGTGCGCGAACTACGAACGTGTATGTATATATGTGCGTGGACGCGTATATATGTATCTCGTTCCGGCCCCCGCAGTTTCCCCGGAACGTATATCCCGCTCGCGGAAACCTTTTTCACCGAAGGAAAAGAAGAAGAAGCGGGGAGATGTTTTTATTATTTCCCGTTTGTTTCTGCTTCTTTGGATGCGTGGCGGCTGCGTGCGTGGCGCGCGCGTGTAGTGGCCGCCGAGTCTCGCGACGACGAGGGAGAGATCGTCCTCTTCCTCCGTCGTGTGTTCCTGCTCAGGATCCGATCGAGCAGCCACTGACCCCACGAGACGACGTCGGACCGGAGAAGAGAAAGAGAAAGAACGTGTCTCGTTCCCGAAGGGAGAGAGAAAATGACCGGAGGGAGCGTACGAAAGACGAACGAAGAAAAGCGGGAAGGGGAAACGAAAGAGAGAAGGAATCGGTGAAAGAGATAGAGGAAATGGATAGAGAGCGAAAGAGCCGTGATTGGAAAAGAAAGAGAGCCTCCTCTCTCGGGCACAGCGGGCTCTCGAGTATTATACGCACGGACTCACACAGTTTGTCAGCCTCTATCTATCTATCTATCTATCTCTCTCTCTCTCTCTCCCTCTCTCTCTCCTTTCAGCGGATCTTCCGCCGTGTTGTTTCTCTCCGGTACGAAATTAAATCGCGCCGGGAAGAGACAGACACCCGCACGAGTTCCGAGTTTGTCCGTGTAGCACGACGAGTTTCGAACCGATATGTATATATATATATCTCTCCGTACGCGCACTGCGGTTCTGCTTCACCCGATCAAAACACTGTTGCAATGTCACCTCGTCGATATTTCAGCATATCGTCCCGGCGAGACACAGGTTCGCGCGCGCACAAACAAAACGTGACAGCACGTCGCGCGCTTGTTTAGAATATACTGAATACATTTTGACCCGAGCGCTCCGTTCAGGCTCGGCCAGCGCTGGCGCTTCGCGCGTTCGGCCGTGCTCGGCCCCGGTCGGCGCCGATCGGACGCGCTCGCGCTCTACGCACGAGCCAACCACGATGCCCGGCCGACCGCGAACGAAACTCGCGCCCTCGCTCGATTGCAAATTACCTTGCCAGGGACGATGCACCGCGATCCGTGTTTACTGAAATCATGGCATTTTCCGTTTCGCCGTTTTGCCCGCTGCCGACCACCGCCTAGCGAAAATCCGCTCTTCCTACCGCGCCCCTTTGCACTCTTCGAACCCCCGCTCTCTCTTTGTACCAATCCGAATCAACCCCGAACTAATCCCCTGCGTTAGGCGGCTCAGACTAATCTTCGTTGTGCCTACCGAGCTATTTTAACCCTTTTAGCGCAGGAGGCCGATATATCGGCCCTTGCTGCACTCGCGAAGAGTGCCAGAGCCGATATATCGCAACTTGTAGCGCTTTACTATTCGCATTGCGAGAGAACTCTGTATCAAAATAAATTTATAATAAATTATAAATGGTCTGATTTCATTACGAGAGAATTAAAATAAATCGTTTTTCGGGGGTAACTTTCGCTTATATTCTATATGTTCTATTACCTATAACAATTACTTGTTTCGGATGATTCCGTCAGGCGCCTACCATGTACCTTGGAGTTATACTTTATGTTTGTTGTGCAATATTATTTATTTTGTTACAAAATATATTGGAAATGCAAAGTATATACTTTGTAATAAACGGTCTATATAAAGTTATGATAAAAACATGTATGTGCAATTATGTTTTGAAAGAGAGAACTCAATTTTTCTTTTCATTATGATCACTTATACCTTTGTTATTTATGTAATTTTCAACGAATATAGAAAAATTAGCGTCACTGTTTTATTCTCTATTTCGTCCTTAATATACTGCTTTTTGAATTGTGTAAATATTGCTTTTCGTTTGGTTTTTCTGAGCCTTTTTCCTAACCCTAGTGAAATCGTGAAATTCGGCCTACCTGCCGAATACCCTACCTGCTTAATCTTTTTTTTTTAATTTAAGATTATGATGTCCTCATGGCTTTAAATTTTTTAATCCTTTGCACTCGAAGCCATCGAATCTAGACTTATAATATCCCCTTAGAGGATACATCCGAGTGAAAAGGTTAGTATGACCACTGCTGTAAATTGTGCGCAGCCATTTTTAAAATATAATATCACATGAATAAAAACAGAAATTTTAATACGCGTACTAAATTCAGATGGCAGGTACTTACAAACGATTTCTTACGCATTGTTAATTTCGTCGAATTATATTCTAGTCAAACTAACGAAGGAAACGAGAGAACCAAACTCAGAGTTTCCATTGCAAACGTTATCTGCACGATCGGAAAATCTTCCTAGCAATTCGAATTCATTATTTTAGCGCGGGATCAGAGTCACGAATGTCTATAACGGAACTATAGAAATGCCAGCTACACTTGAACGAACTGCATACCTATGTGTGCAGCTGATCGAACCGCTGGAAGACAGGTCTTTATCGGTTTCTTTGTCCAATCTGCGGGAACGGTTCGCAGCGATTTCATTACCCGGCCAAGATTGAAAAGCCCTTGGCGGCACTGTGGAAACAATGCATCATAGGCAGGTGCCGGTCGTAGAAGCGCGGAATGGAAGGGAATCGGAAACGACAGTAAAGAATGCTGGCGTCCTTTGCATGAATGTTGCTGTCGATGTGCTGCAAGCTTGTCGAAACCTTTAAGTCGCGTGTCACTTTGCCAATACATCCTTCCGCCGAGTCAATCGGGACTTGCTGCAAGTTGTAACGCCAACTTGCACGCGTAACGTAAACATTGGACCAACATGAATTTATTAACTCTTACACGGGCACGCGACATCTACAAAATACTTGCATCATTTCTCTAGCGATTGTTACAATTCTCAGAATATTCATGCCTACCAAAAGTGCCTTGTTTGAATAGCCAGCCTTCTTGAAACTAAATTGCTTAAAAACAAGGAACTAGCAAACTCCTACGCATTTGAATGAGTGCAATGGTCAACCTACTCCTCACTGCCAATGTATAACTTAATGTCCTCATATAAAAAATTTAGAAAATATTGTATTAATAATAATGCCACTTGAGATGACTGACTACTGGCCTTAACTATGGTATCCTATAACAATTTTCGTTTCTTTTACTGCTTATTCATTGCATGTGGAATAAATAAACAATGATAAAATCTTAAATTTTAGACTTTAGCAAAACTTGCCGAGAAAATCTGAGCGTTAAATGGCCGACTACTGGAACCATTGCCAAATGTGTCAGCACAAAAGAATAAATGTTTAAGCATTTCGTTCCTAAAAAGGCAGCCGAAACTTGCGCATCGGCTAATTTGATAAGTCTGCGTCTGCATGATCGATTAGCACGTTCTAATTTTACAATTTCATGAAACATTCAACAGCACGTTGTCGGTGTAATATACAATGGCTGCCATTAGACGGCTAGGCTTCTTTGGTACCGAAAAAATCCTATCAAGAATTCTAATAGCGTCGCATACGAACGCGTAAGTCCCCCCGCCTCTGACCAACGATATCGCCCGGCAAAGCAATCCAGCAGCAGTATCGAAGAGCATTGTGGAACATATACTTTCGCATGTATACATTATGCAAATTGATTCCATCGATTGGCCGGTGGACCCTACACACGCGTAGGCGCAGACTTCTCGCGACGCTGCACTAGCTTCTGCTCCCGGCAACACAACTATCCGGGGACTTCGATTTACCAGGCAATTTCTAGAAAATGGCATCGTTTTCAACCGGAGGCGAGAAACCCAGAAATAGTTAAACTCGCAAAATTACTTTCCAATTACCTCAGCTCTACGATTGCCTCTATTAGCTTGCTAATTAACGTCGCCTCGACATTTTTCTTCCGTTTCCCCACATTCGGAACAGGTTCAATCCATGGGGAGTAACAGGAAGATGCACGATAACATGAAACTCAACTTTACTTTAACAACTTCGATCCTTTACTTTTGCTCTTCACGACCGGAATGCAGATTTTATGCATTTCTGACAAAAATGAGTAGGTCAAACACGAAATAGTAATTACGTTATTTTGGACACTTTCAAATTGTTAAGGGAAGAAACGAATTTTCGTGTATTATCGAGAATTCAGTAATAAAAATTAGAATGCAAGATCTTACCTTTTTTTAGCAAGCGTTTTATTCTATTTTCTTACGCATTAAGATAATCATTATTATATTATTTTTAACTTCGTCGCAAAGCCGGAAGGCAAATGGGAATAAATATGAATAAAGTATTTATGAATTATTAAAAGAAGAAATAAATGTCAAAAAATTCCTATTTTGCATCTGTTGTAAGGGCCACTTAAGAGTGCTTCTCTTTTTTTAACAGTTTCCGTAGGTCGGATTGGTGCTATCCAATTCTTTCGATGTTTAAACTGCTTCAAATTGCAGTTACTGAGTTTGGTCATAGTATTCGCAGTCCACTGATTATGTATTGTTATATGTACGATAATTCTGTGCGATTTAATGCGCGCAGGTGTCTCGTGTTTCGCGAATATTTTCAGATTTGCTGTTCCCCTCTACAATACACAATAATGGTACACCGGTTATGACGTTGCAGTCTATAAAGTATGTTATAACTCGACCGTAACTTGACTTTTACTATCTCGGTAACGTCGCCGGGTGCTCGTATCAAATGTGCCGATGTTGCGGAGAAAAATTCAGCGGGCAGCAGTTGAGATACTGCCGGAGAATTCGTATATTTCTGGATTAAGAGACGCGTTACACTTTCGATTATTATGAAACGTTACGTACACTCTTATACGCCGGCCAAGAAACACTATCTACCTTCGACGTTCGTAAAATAAAAGATACAGAGATAATCTTCGCGTCGAGGTATCGGGGCATAGTGGGTTTGCAGTAATTCCGATAACACTTCTGTCCAAATCGGCTCGGTTCTGCTATCGAGGCGATTGGTTGCACGTATTTGCGAGCCACATGATAAACCGGACAATATTTTCTTCGAGTTTACAGACGATTAACGATCTCTGTAATTATCTTAAAAGGTTTCTTCGTGGGAGTAATCGAAGGACCGATTACCGTGTACCGCCCATGGCGACGTTGCTCTTCTGAATAGTATGGCGCAATTAAAGTAAATGGGCGAAGAATAGAGTAAATAGACGGGAAACGCGTGTAAAACGCGTAAGAATAGCCGAGCAGACCATTCGCATTTCGGCGATGATTAAAAACGTTCTATAGGGTGGCTGGCCAGTAAACAATGAATTCGACGAGTTTCTGTTGGAAACAGCAGAAAATGATATACTGAATCGACAAACCGTTCGAACCATGCTGTTTTATTTGCCGCGTTCATTATTCGCGAACGAAGAACGATTCTGGTCATAATTAAATTCGTTAAACTTACAGCCTTAGATTAATGTAGCAACCGCCATATGAAATATTTTACTATTCGCATTTTTTTCAGAAATTTGTTGTACAATTAAAAAAGTGTATTTGCTATATATTTTTTCGAACGATTTTACCAAATGAGAGTCGTCACGAGATTATTGGTTGAAGATGGCGACTCGCTCCATGCTGTCCGAAAAGACACGTCGATCGCACAGTTTCCTTTCTTGCCTTCGTTATCGCACGAAATAATTTTCTGTTTACTAGCTGTTAATATTCGCGCATCGAGAAAATGCTTGGAACCGGTCTAGAGATTAATCTCGAATTCATTATCTCGCGAATGCCACACAAGAAATTATACAGCCACATCACTGATTCTTATCATACATTTCATTCCGTCCAGGAAACAGAAAAAAGAAAATGGTCCAAGACGATTTAACGGTTGCTCAAGAGCGTAGTATAGTGATAATGAAGATCCATTCTCGCGAGCAGTCAACTGTATACAATTATCTGGCGGTAATGCGCGGTTGTCGTCAGCGAGATTAGCCGGTTTCTTTTAAAATATTTCTTCGGCTCGTCATCAAATAGCGAAATTATGTAATTGTACGCTGCGCTTTACAAAACATGACATTATAAAAAACTGTTAGACTTAAAAAACTATGATTCTTAAAATAATTTAACTAAATCCATTGTCAAATTAGAATTGAATCTTTAAAAAGATTACTTTATTGAAAAGCATATAAAATGATCACAAAAAAGATGGATATTTCAGTATTGTAGCGAACGTTTTGTTTGTATGTCATCCAATATCGTTCTGAGTTCTTCATCCTCTAAACGTCCTTCTAAACTGGGGATCAAGGCTTTTGCTTCTTCCGGTGTCTCTGGACAGAGATTTGCAAGCGAAGCAAGCTCGAATTTGTGAAGTTTCTTCTGCATAAGTAAACTGCAAACAGAGCATTTCCAATACATTATAAAATTTCAATTCATTAAAAAAGCTGTCACATTATTGTGTGGAAAATGCTTACTTCCGAACTGCAGCGATAGTCTCCTTGTTCTTAAATCGCCTGAATCGATTTGTGTATGTTAAACTTTTCATGAAAACTTCAGAGAACTCTTGTTCCTCTTCGGCCGACTCGTTTTGCGCTTTTCTGTGCTCCAACAACATCGAAACTTCCGAGATTAATAATGTCTCTGCATTTTCAAATTCTAAACACAAAAAATTTGCACATGGTACTTTCTTTAAATCAGTATTGGTAACATCACTACTGTTCGTCAATTTAATAATCACGAGTAGTGGATTTTTCAATATACTTTATTGATGTGACTCTTTATAAAATACATTGTATTATGTACGTAATTAAAAATTGTATAAAATGTAAATAATATACATATATTTACATAGAATCGATGTATGCGTATCTATAATAATTATATTACTCTTTACATTATTTGTACAATATTACATGCGCTACAGCTCATAGAAAGTGCATGCTCTTTCAATGAAGAAGCAAAGCTTTTTTCCACTTTACATTTTATTTAAGAAACATTTAACAAATTAGGAATCATTTGTAAAAATCTTTCTTATGATCCGTATGATTAAAAACCCAGTCTTTTGAAAAAATCAACACATTCTCAAACTTCTCCAAGCAGTGCAACATACTCATGTTACTATCTTTTTCTAGTTTCCTTAATTCCCCCTCTCTCTTGGGAAATTTTCGTCATAAATCTTAACAATTAATATCACAATTCTGGCAGTCCACACAAAATATTTATAAAATTGTCAATAAATTTTCTACACTAATGAAGTGTGCGTCATTGATTTGGTTTATTTATGTATCCTTGTTCTGTAAGAAAATCATAGATTTTACGAGTTTTATTTACATCAATTTTAAGCAAGACTCTAGCTTGTGCTAGCCTAAGATAACCATTCTTTTTATTCTCTCCTATCAGAAGTTGCTTGAAATCAAGGTAGTTAGCAGGAACTATACGTGTTACTGAGCAAAGCTCTTTCTCTGCAGGGGTAAGTTTCTCATAACCAGGAAGACCTTTTATTACAAGAGGCGGTGCTGTCTTTCGTTGTGAAATTGTATTAGGCGTCGAACTAGTTGCAGTAACATTGCAGCCAGGCAATATGGACTTCCAACTGTATTCAGGATTATTCAGATACTGTTTTCTTTCTCTCTCGTTCTCCTGTCTTAGTTTACTTAACTTTTGGAACAGTACAACACTATGGAAGTGTGTGAGACCATTATTTCGGAACTCGGAAAGTTTGTAAAAATAGTTTTTAAGTTCTCCCACACGATGCAGTCCTTCCATTAAAAAGTCAAATTCCAAACCTCCCATTAATTGCATAAAAATTAGTAATCGCTCTGCAATTGTTCTAGTTATTGTACATTCGTATCTTTGTATCCAAGAAATAGTTCTTCTAAACGCGATCAATCCATGATTACGTATGATTCTTCTTCTTCTCATGCGTTCTTTCAATCGATTGTTATATGCTTGTACCATAGCTATTTGTAACGCTTTCCCTAACTCACAATTATCACTTAAATCAAATTCATCATAATCCAAATCAGAAATGATCAATTCTGCATGATTGTCAAAATTTACTTCAAAATCTGACCTAGCAGGATTGTATCCTGCCAAAAGTTTACAATTAAGTGTATTTGGTGCAAACCGCGGTGGCTCTTCCAAATCTTGTAATTTATACAAATAAGGTATTGGATCGCAACCAAATAAGCTTGTCCTTGTTTCATTGATTTTTGGCAAACCAGGTATACTTTGATTATCGATATAATGTTGAAGATAATGGCTTCTGCACTCTTCGGCTGACTTTCCTTGCATTCTCTTCGAAATGTCTCCCCAGTTCCCAAAACCACATTCTTGCAACACATCAAGAAACTCTAATTCTTGCTTAGCGGTCCAACCGCTTCCATGGATCAGAGGAAATTCATTCTTTATAATAATATAGTCATGATCATTTTTATGATCGTTAATTTCACATCCACTCGAGAAACAAGAGGGACACAAATCCGTATTGCTACACACTGCACAACGAATGTAAGGCTCCATCAAAGCTGATTTGCATACGCGGCATGTTGGGTCTGAAGTAATGATTTCATCCTTCACGACCGACACGTCGAGTTCTATGTCATTCTCGATATTTTCTGTTCTACTCGATGAGCAGTCTGAAAGAGAAAATCGTTACTTAAGACCATGCCGCATAATCAATTGTACAGTCGATTTCGAAGCGTTACGTATGTTGCTAAATGAAACGCTTATCGAAACAACGTTGACAAATGTCATAAAGTGCAGGTTATAATTGATAATTAAACTTCTACTTTAACCGATAAAATGTACCTTTGGGAAATTGCAGATCTGCCGCATCTTCTTCTGTCATGTCCGTTAAATTTGGATTAGCCATGGTTCTTTTTGTACGCTTTGACAAAAGTAACGTAACACAACCTCTACGTAAATGTTTACTGATGTTTACTAAATATCAACGATTCACGGGCATGCTTACGGCATAGAGCGGATAGGAGAGTGCTCACGCCCGGGTTTTCCGCGTTCCCGATATAGTGCTGACATCTGCTCAGCCTTAGCATGGCACAGAACCGGGCCGTCTTTCCTGGAACAGAACCGGGCAGTCTTTTAGCATGGCACAGAACCGGGCCATCTTTCCTGGAACAGAACCGGGCAGTCTTTTAGCATGGCACAGAACCGAGCCGGCTTACCGAGCCGAGTAAGGGAGAACGCGCTAGTCTAAGGGTGACTATGCGAGCAAGGGAGAACACACCGGGACTGAGTTGATCGTAGAGAGAGAACGCGCTAAGTTAGGGTGGACTGTCGGTATTCAAGAGAGCGCGTAGGGTCTGTATTGACACAGACGAGGTATATGTGGTATTCACCAATGGTATGAGGAAAGTGCTGACTGTTGATATAAAGGGGAGCGCGTCTGCTGTAGGTAAGCATAGCGATTGTTGGTAAGCAGGGGAGCGTGGCGACTGTAGATAAGGGAGAGAGCGCAGAGGCTGTAGGTAAGACGGCTCGGTTCTGTGCCATGCTAAAAGACGGCCCGGTTCTGTGCCATGCTAATGCTGAACAGATGTCTGCACTATATCGGGAACGCGGAAAACCAGGGCGTGAGCACTCTCCTATCTTTCTGCTCTCATTTCCTCTCTGAATACGGTGTTTTCTACCGCCATCTAGGATATATTTTGGCTGGATTAAGAAACAAACGAAGGAAATTCTCGTCGGTGAGAAGGTGAATCATCACGGAACCACATCGATTATCAAATGTTATATTCTCCGACGAACGTATACGAATTAAACAGATCTTTTCTTACTGTTGCTTTTTAAGATTTTAAACATTAAAAGCAACCCGTGCCCGGGCGCACATCCGGCTGCCCGGGCGGGCATCCTGCAAGTTTGAACGCCTCGGCATGGATGGCACCACGACTAATTTTTTTACAAATATTCAAAGTACTTACATTTGAAAAATATATTGCAACTTTATAATCGTCTTCGAGGATACAACAACATTCTAGCTCAGTTAGAATGACGCAACTGGCTGGCCGTAGAAACAAGTTAAACTTTGAACGCGGTTTTCTATTTAGCGATAGTATAGTCATGACAAAATATATTTTCTTTATAATTTTTACAGTCCATTAAAAAAAAAAATAGAGATGGACCAATCGAAACTTTATACTCAAACTGTTGCCATTTAAAAAATTTTTAACATTCTTCTTTTTAGCCAGCCGTAGCCAGAGACATGCTAAATAAAAATCAGTACAATTGTTTTTGTTTCATATGAGAAGAATGGCTGAAAGTTTGCATTTGTATTAATATTTAATACCAGACTCAATTATGAACTTTCTGTCTACATCGAAAATCAAAATTAAATTTTCAAAATTGAACAGTGTACAGATTAAATGACTCCCGAGCGCATTTAGTACGTTTAGAGCGTCGTGTCTTGGTAATCACGAAAGGTTTGCCGACACAGCCTGAATATGTAAAATCACGAAGGTCAGTAAAACAACTTGCCACTCGAATACGAAATCGAACAATCCAACAGCAAAGTATTTAACATGCGCATCGGTGTATTGTTTAAATCAGATACGATAGATAGACATGATGCGTTCCTAGGGTATAATGTCCTCGGCACTAAACAAGCATAACGAACTACAAAATAGTATACAATCACTGAAGCTCTTTGATACCTTATTCACTAAAATTACGACTCACAGGACAATTACGGCAGTATTAACAAGGGACGTATCATCCAGCACGCAAGCGGCTATTGTGAAGAAACTCTGTACAGCGGTACAGCATCGAAAAATATTCGAAATGTATTTTTTATCGCATATTCGGGAAGAAAATTCTATATTCATGTGACGCAGTATTATTTATTAACATGTTTGAAACTAATAAAGAATTGGACTCCACAGCGAACGTAGTCTATAACAAATAGTACAGACACTTCGAAATAATAAAATTAAAATTTTTATAATAGAACTTGTCCTATATCTTTGTTAAATATTAAACACATATTATAAAATTAGTTCTTCCTCCCTAATTATGAATTTCGATCTCAGTGCTACGGTGCACTAAGCCGAATAAAAATAATATTTTTTTTTTAATTCATTCGACGAATATAATAAAAACCGATCAGACAATAGAATATTTAATTATTCAATATCTCGGACAATCAAACATTCAAATGCCTTTACGAATAAACAGTGCTATATAATAATAAGTATAGAGCTATTTGTAGATGCCGATCAAATAAAAGTGTTTTACGCATCACGATTTTCTTCAGGTCACTGTCCGCAACGAAATTCCGGTAATACCATCCGTTAGGCCAACATGAATTCTCAAACATTCGTAAAACAATGGAGAATCAGCATTCGCAGTGCATTCGCAAGAATCCTTAAAATAAAGATGGCCGACACGACGCCAAAGAAGTTGAAGATCGCTGTGACCGACAACAGCGTGGTTCATTCGGCAACGTAATTCAAGGCGAGTCTTTGGTACGACCACACCTGAAACTCTTTCAAAAGCATAATAACGCGCGTGTACCGCGGTACGTCGATCGAATACATATTGAACGAAGTCCTCGAAACGCAGGATTAGGCGAGCGTGTTTCCCGTCGCGTCGACTCGTTGACTTCCTTATTCGCGATAGAAAGATAACTTCCTCGAGATCGAGCAATGGGCCCTGAGGAGCCCGACTTCTCGAACACGAGAACGCTGCAGCTCCACAACCTTGAGGTAGAAGACAATGTGCAAGATGATACTGCTCAATCCGCACGGGGACACGCATTCGACAATGTCTATAAAGTGACCACTATCAAAGGGTAGGATTCTCCTTCACTAATTCAATCAGAACACTATATAGATTTATCAATTCCGCTTTATAGATGATTTGTAACTACAGTAATGTTCCCGGTATATGTGAAAATCTTGCGACCGAAATGCCACTTTTATCGTATACAAACGCAATTCCTTTATCGCTTATCACCAGCACCGAACATACAGACGTGCGAAACCAGCGACGAAACTCTTTTCTTCTATTTCTCTATTAAATGTTTACCAACATGTTCGTGACATTTTTCTGATTGAAACGAGACCAAACACGGCATGGTTTTGATCATATAAATCATGTAAAAAAAAATTATGCAAAAACAAAAATGGTTTTCTTGTTAGATATTAGTATTCTTTCACACACATTAACCCATTCACATTTTAGTCCCTACGACGTGCGGGTAGAGAAATAAGTGGTGCAGCTCCGACCGTGAAAATTGGAAAAATAAGACAGTTTTATCACGCATGGATCAATTAGTAGAATTAAAAATCCAAGGAGATAAGTAAAGCGTATAGTTTTCGTTCCTTTTTGTAGTAGAAGTGGCAGGATTTTCAATCATGAAAAAATGCCAGGATATTTTTCGTCATTTTATTGGACCGTGGAAGGGTTGATATCCGAATAGTATCGGAATGATGCTCACTGTCTCTTACTATTTCATCTCGTATTCTAACCCCGTATCCTTGAACATCTTTCATCGAAATTGATACGGATTTCATCAGGATCCGAACACAGAGATCTTGATGCAACTGTTCATCGAAATTCGATTTCCATCCCAATGATCTCGAAACGCCGATAGATCCTTGGTCGAGGTCACCGATTTATTTGTCGTCTCGTATGATTCACCGTTCGGTAAAAGGAAAAAAGTAAAGGAAATTCCTTTCGAAAGGGTTATCGGACCTTTTATGGCTCATTTATTACTCGAATTTACCTCATTAGCATCGCTGTCGGCGTTTCTATAACGGGACAGGCACTATATAGACGCAATGAATGCGATCGGACATGAGCGCATATATCTATATATATATGTTTGTATGTATGTGTGTATGTATGTATGTATGTTTCACATTGTAATGCATCTCATTATAGCGGACGGTATTTCAGTGGCAACTGGACTCGGAAAGGTAAACGAAATTACAGTTTTTGACAAAACGCATGTTTCGGAAATTTGATAAGTTAATGCCACACAAGCACTCCAAAACTTTCGCGAAAACATAGTGATTTAGTTCATTAGATCATACCTGACGATTCGCATTTATCACAGTAAACCATATTAACCATTTAATACTATGTATTTATTTTTTTTTCGTGTTCTACTATTTTTCAGTAATTCTTTAATGACACATCCCCATAAAAGCATTCGTCTAAAATATTCAACAGCGAAAGTGAGTAATTTATTGCAATAACTTAAAAGTCGATAGAATGAAATAGTTTATGCCGTGATTTCTACTGTTAGGGTTAATATACAATTAAAAGAACCAGATCATAATTTAATAGTGAAAGCAGTTTCACATTTTACATGTACACGCCACTTCGATACACTTCTTAAGGTTTCACTAAAAACAATGAATTTCTTCTGTTAATGAAGTTTCCAGCCATAACAAGGATCATCTATTCACAGTAGAATTAGCACGCAGCATAGAAATTTCACTCGGCCATCTACCTGATAATTACAAACGTCGCAGTCAAGAGCTTCGAACATAATAGTGAGACAGGCCGAGCCAGAGAAAATATCCGAGGATCTCGACTCGAGAGCTGTTTTTTTTTTTTGCAACTTATCGACCCCTAAAACAGTGCAATACAGATTTATTTAAAAACATTGACCTTAACTTCGGTGCAGTAAGATTTTTCCGAGAAGATGCTACCAATTCAAACGTCTCCAAAAACTTTCAAAAATTTTTCTCGTAAACGAAATTCACATAGATTTGAAGATTCAAGCATCCCCTTTACAACAGCTTGTTAAAAATTAACGTACAATTTTTTCACTGTTTTATGGAACAAAAATGAGGAACAAGTTCGTGTAAAGGTGTAACTTATACCACTGTGAAGTTGGCGGCACACCTCTCATGCAAAGCTCGATAAAATGATTTTAAAAAATCGTACGCCAATTTTTGAGGCGTCCTTGTAAAGAGAAAGCTCCGATCTGTGAATCTATGGTGGTTTCGGTCGCGGAAAAAATTTTCCAAAATTTTTACGGACTTTTGAATGCAAAACATTTTCGAGAAGAAATTCGTGTCAGTTTCACGCTCGATGGGTCACGAAGAAAATCTTAGAATAAAATGACTGACGGATTGAATAACACGATACGTCAGTATAGCGGTGTACAGCGCGTATCAGCATCCGAACGTTTAAAAATCGAAAAGGTGGGACGTATTTTTGAGCCTAAGAGCACACGGAGCCGATCTCCGATAAAACGGTCGCGACGACCTGAGCCTAACGGGATAACCTCGATAAACTTTGGTTATACGTTGTTACGAGGCCACTCCCAGTAATGCTGATGCTACAGCTACGTCTTCGTACTACGTGTATCTCGGTATGTGTACGCTACACGTTTGATAGCGACGTGCATAATCGACCCAATTCGATTTATCCCAGTTTAAGACAGGTTTCGACGGTGCTACGAAAACAACGTTCGGTATAACCCAGTTCTACACTGTCTACAAATAAACGTCGTCTACCTCGCATTTGCATACGACAAATCAACGAAATAACTGTTACAGAAAAAATTCTACTTTCATATTTTACAGGTTCTGTCCAAAACAGAGAACTTCCGGAGAACTTTTCTTCGCCCGTTCTTCCTGGAACTGATACTGCGAGAGAACGTCTTTCAAAATTAATTTAACTGTCTTATCTCTGCTACGTATGCAATTGCTTCAACCTAACAATTTGAAATTACTCGTTATACTAATGAAATTCTATCCCCCCATACGATTAATATGAAATATTTTAAAATGGCCTTAACCTTTCTCTAGTAGCCTGTAAATTAGATAAATATCAACCTTCGCGCACGGTCCGAGTTAATTTGATCCAAAAGCGAACGTTAACACGATCACGATATAAAAATAAATGAAATTTGACCTTTTCCGCGAACGTTGCAAAACATCGATCACCTATCAATCGGTTAGGAGCGCGCGGACAATTTTCGTTGCACGTGTCCGAAGAGGTGTGGATCCACCGAGCCTCCGTCAGCTTGGCGATAATTAATTATTGCCTGGCCGAATTAATTGTCACGATCTCTTCGAAATCAGCGGGAGATCACGAGCAGGATCTACGGGACCAACGTCGTAAACCTGAACGGGTCCCACCGTTTCTCCGCGTTCTGGCTCGGCTTTCTAAGCGGCTGGATTGTCGTTAAAAGTAGAACGCTAGGCTACCCAGCTCAATTAACTCGTCTAGCATGCTCCTCTTGGCAGATATGCAAAAAGTGATCGGCTAACGAACGTGTTTCCTGTTATCGTTGGCTTTCGTAGCCGAGCGGCTCGGTGTCCCGGAGCTAATTACTATTAACCGAGGCCCGGTGTGTTCCCGGTCTTCGGGGAGTCCTGCGCCACATAGCATCGCACACTCGCGTGCCCGCAACAGTTATAACTGTATCTCGCGTTTCCTCGAGTTTTTCGCATTTGAATCCTCGGCGCTCGACGCCGCGTCGCCGATTTCACGTGTAAACCTGAACCTTCTTTCGAGAGCAGCCAACGCGGAACTGCGATTAGAAAAGGTTCGCACAGATCGGTGAATCGACATTCCTCGACATTCCTCCGCACAAAAGAGTATAATGTGGGCACACGCTTTCGCGCATACATACGTCGCGGGAGGCGTGTCCCGCGCATAGATAGCGCATGGATCTCACTTGCGACACCTTTTCCCATCGGACGATTTCTACAACAATTTCAATTTTCCCTGGCATCGCAGCCGCTTCAGCGTCACGCTAACGGTATCTCCGATCTTCGGCCGATATATGCACGGCCGTACACTCTGGCGCGAAAGAAAATTCGAGAGGTAGTACATACAGGGTGTTTCCAAAATCACGGTACAAACGGCCCGGTGGTCTACACGGAAAAACAAGTCAAGGGGAGGAAGAATATTTTTTCTGTTTTGTTTGACGCCTCGTTTTCGAGAAACACGAGTTCGAAAATCGGGTCAAACGGGAAATTCTTAGGGTGAACACGGGTAATTATGATCGTAATTGTATCGTGTTTGGTGTCACTCTAAAAACGAGACGAATAACGATGGTAAAAGTTTCATCGACGGGAAACCAAAAATAAGAAATTTCAATTTTCTCAATATTATATTTCCTGATCTCATTCTGCCGAGAAGATTAATCGTGTAGAATAACAAAATCTGCGGACAGACGCATGAGTGTTCGTCCACCCGATGAAATGAGATTTGTATTCTAAAATTTTCGGAAAATTAATCTAACTCTTCTAACTCCTCGAGGAGATACAAATTATTTTATCCACTTTTTAAAAAGTGGCCGAACAGCCACGCACCTTACGCTGTATTTTGACATCAGAATCTGAAGACAATATTCATAGTTTATAGAATAAAATGAAACTTGTGTAACTATGTGGTCGGGAATGTGCTCGGTTCTACTTTCTTTCCCGAAGTCTCGTGATTCCCTGGAGGTCTTGCGACGGATCTTTCCAGCTGTCAAGGTTATGCAACCCCGCATCATGTAATATTATCCGCGCATGTTTACAAACAGTTTATTTTAAAACGCGAGCAATCGAGAGTATTTACATTTATTGCGGCACGCACCACGAGTAGGATTGAACGTAACAAGCTTATGCCTGTTAAGCTACGACAATTATTCGCCGTTGGAAGTTGAAATAGAATAAACTGGCGCTCGGAGGCTGCTTCGAATTTCAATCATGCCGAACGCGACGGCCATAGGTTGATTGAAGGAGCTATTCGTTTTATTAGACTCGTTCCGTACCTGAAATTGATAACCATTTTACGATTGAAATGTTTCCTCATAGTAAATTCATTTCCAGTCTCCCCGTCTACTTTGACCAACGTAATTAAAAGAACTAACGCGTTGCAACATAAATAATGCGTACTGTGCTAAAAAAGATAACGCGCGTTCACAATAGATTTTCATTAACACTAGAACTACGAGACTCTAAAAATGATAGGTCCGAATTTTTATATTTTATTCAGACAGCAAAGACCCACCTAAATCGCTAGAAGTCTCAATAAATATACTGCGTTCACAATAGATTTTTATTAACACTAGAACTACGAGACTGTTCAAAATGACGGGTTCAAATTTTTTTATTTTATTCAAATTGTAAAGACGCACCTAAATCGCTAAAAGTCTGAATAAATATACTCTTGTCGTCCTTATAAAGTAACGCAAAAAGGTCGCTTTCAGTTCACCGTTAGCGTTCATTATAGAGAACTTTGCATTGGATAACTGTCCAGAAAGCGTTCTATAATCCATCCTTCGAACGGTTAATTTTCGTGGATGTTGCGCAGATAAAAATGCTACTCCAGGTGCAATTAAAATGATCTATAAAAAGAAAGAAGAAAGTTTTCACCTAGTAGTCCGGCGATAGGCTTAGCGCGTCGTGTTAAGCAATCGCCGATATTTCTTTAATTAACATCGACACACTTCTTTGGCCGCGGTTCACTGACTTCGCTCTGACCGTTCGCCGATGTTCCGAATCGAGATATCGAACCGCGTAGACACTGGAGGACCGGCAGTTCAAACGAGCAAGACGTAAGATGAAATTCATAACGGTATACTCGTTGCGATTGACCTTAACTATTGTCGCGGGGCTGTATAGCACGCGCAATCGATAACCTAATCAATGAATGAGGCTGAAAAGAAGGACGCATTATTGCAGTTGCCCCCGATTGATGCCTGTTATCAATCGACGTTGTTCTGTGTTACGAATAGCGGTGCAATCGAGCAATAACGTAACCGGCCGTGCACGGATTCCGATAAACAATTTCAATCGCGGCACGTATTAAATTGTGCACGTTTTAATGTACCCCTATCGTTCGCTTACAGAACAATTCGACAAAGAACCTCGGAGAATTTTCTTAAGGAATTTCCATGCTTCTCTATTAATAAACACGTTAATCGCGCGAATTAACGTTAACATTCGCAATCTGTTCCGAGCGCGAACACTTTGAACGGCTTGGTTTTATAGTGTTTCGCGTGTTCCACGCAATTCGCGTTAATATGGGCATTGTACATTTCTTTCGAGCATGACTTCGTGGTTTTGCCGTGAGTAATAGTAATCGGTTGGTTGCATCGTCTGTTCCGCGCCACGGCGAACAGTTTTCTACTAATCTGGCGAAGAAGGTGAAGGTCGGATGGATGTTGCCGCTGTTTGTACGTGTAGCCGTGGGAATGAAATCTCTTCGCCTTGACGATGATTTATCCTCCATGCTTGATAAAGATATTTCGCGTAACCGCACAACGTTGATTCCGTGCATTTATTGGCAATGTCGCGCGATCGTTTCTCCCACGACTACATTTCCCATCGCCGTGTAATCGCCGGCCGCTTGATTACGAGCTTCTTCGTCTCTTATCTCCGATGAAATGATTCACCGCCGAACAGACGTGTTGTCTAATTGCTTTAGAGCACAATGACAACGATAGGCACGAACAATGGTAGGCGACGTTTACGTACGTTTAATCTTCGTACATTGTTCTGCTGATTGTTACAATAAACATTTTACCAACGATATTGTATCGAAAATGATCTTCCACGAAAAAAGAAAATTGATCTGCGATCGTTCGGAATATATTATGGGTGTAGCACAGGAGGAACTTATAATAACTCTTTCCTCACTCACAGTAACCATAAGCGTTCAGATGCGATTTCTTTATTAATTTCTATAAGAGTCGTGTATCGACACTCTGAAATTATTTTATAATTTATACTTTCACTATTGTGAATTTCACTTATTTTTCCTACGGTCTTTGTCGGTACAGTCAAAATTTCTTTAAAGATTCGCATTCGTTAGCTCTAGTTTCTGGTTAAAGTTGGATTATTCCGACATTTATTTGTGCACAATATGGCATATATTGATTTGAGATAACATTGCTAATGGTCAACAGTTTCACAACGAAAGAGTTAAAGATCAATTTCTTCATTTCCCTTATCGAAAATATGGATTTGTGAATTGAATTTATGTTTGCACAATGCAGCGTAGAGGTCGTTAAAATTGCCGTGATAAAACTGTGATAAATTTTATTTCACGGAATTTATTAGTATACCGTTTGCGTGTACGTAAAAATAATAATAAAGAAACAATAGTGAGAGACCGACATTGACAAGGCACCCAATTTCCCGTTAGCATTTTCGATATCGATCGATCATTCTTTTCCTATACATACGCCAGGATCGCCGAGAGCTTATTGAATTTCGTAGCTCCGGCGATTAGTATTGGTTAAGTTTAACTTCATAAATGCCTGATCGAATTTGAAGCCTACGATTCGGCTGGTTAGTTAAGCAGGGCAACTCGATTACCTTTGAATCATTCGATGACGCTCTATGTTTTATACTTAGGATCGTTATCCTGCACGAACAACTAGCTTGCTGGTATACCATCGTATGCATGTGGCAACGTTACTCCTTTCATCATTTCTGTTGGTCGAATTTAGCCTTGAAGATTAATGCGTTCCCATGCCATATTGACATCGCTGGCATTGGTTATACAGCGTCGGTTTAACCCTCCCACGGCGAAGCCTGGGTCCATCTGGACCCAGATTATAAAAATCGTCATTACTCGGATTCTAGCGATTAAATGAAACCAATAGCTGTCATATACGGAAAAATAAGTATGTCTGTAAGAAGTACAGTGAATTCTCGATGTATGTCAACAACACGGGTCATGCCAGTGTCGTGTATCGTCCAGGAGACATAACCGAGCCGCGTTATGTTTACACTCCTCACGGGATATATCCCGCGACGTTTATCATCCCGACCTTGGCAAAATTCGGAAAGAAATCACTGTACCACCAAAAATATGTTTAAAAAATTAAATACAGCAGGAAAAGCACCATCAATTATAAAATTGTAAAAATGGCCCGTCTGAGTGCTTAAAAATTGTAATTTGCACAATGATCTGTGATCACTTAAGGCCATGTCCATAGTCTCACAGAGTCCATCTGTTATTTCAACAAAATAAATCAAACTTCAATTTTCGTCGGATCAAAACAATATTTAACGCTGCTCTTCAGCCTGATTAATACGATTTTTGACTAGTTTTAAACGCAAAGTGATTCGTGTGCTGAAGTTCTGCATTGTTTGTTCTGTCGCACCGAAAATATTTGCGACTTTCACATCAGTTAAAAACAAAGATTTATTTCGGGCGAAATTGATCGAAGCGGTGCGCAAGGATTAAAAATAAACTGAACACGTGCGATAACGTCTTTATCGTCGCAATTTAATTTGCGAGAGTTAATTAGTCGTAAAATTTGGTTGCGAACGTTGTGGCAACGACCTGAATATTTTTACATTTATTTATCTCGCGAATAAACAGAATTTGGGGAAAAAATACTTCGTTATTTTTCCAAAATTTTTTCCTCAAACCATTTCAACGGTAAGAAACAAATGAATCTGCTTCGCTACATTGTCAAATGGTTTCGAGTTTTTGTTGAATTTCCTGTACTAGAAATATGCTAATCGTGTTGACCGAAGAAAGCCGTAAAAATTATGTACACGAATGGATAACGTGCTCGGCAAATATGCGAAAGAACATAATGTAAGCACGCGTGCGGTAAAGTCAGCTTCATTAGGATGTGACGTTGTATTAATGAGAGACGCACCGAGAGTCGGTTCTAAGAAACGATTAGGTACTTCTTGAACAAGAGACCGCATGTCGAGGAAAAAAAAAAGAAATCAGGATTGTCTGGAATCCATTTGACTTGCATGACCGTATGATAATCGGCCGACTAACTTCAGCTAACAATGTACCAGTCTGACTGTTCGCAATTTTGCATTTCTCGAGATTGCTGCAATGCTAACGTGCTCGCCGAAATCGATTTCTGATCCCACGTATCGATAAAACCAGCCAGATTTGTCGATCGCCATTGAGAAAGCGCACACACTAAACCACAAACGTTGCTGCGCACGGTTTTACAGTCATCAATAATCGTTAAAACTATTTTTCTAAATATAACTCAGCAATATTTGCATAGCTATTGGAAGTTTTACAATTAGCTTACCATGAATAAAAATTGAATCAATCACACATAGTCGCCGTGTTTGGTAATAATAGCTTATCATGCATAGAACTTTAATTAATCAAACATACCTCAGGATAACCAGTACTGTGAATGCATAATACCTGAAGGACATTTAAAAACCAGAAAACTGATATGACCTGCAAACTTTTACAGAAAACTATTTGAAAACAAAAATAGATCTGTTAACAACTTTTTTTTTTCAAAAAATTGTGTTACTTGAAGATTAGGCGTGCAAACATATTTGACAGCAAGTATTATCAACAACAGAACCAAGAAACAATTAATTGAAACTAATATGAAAAATTGTTCCGTACGACGGAAGAATAGCTAGTTTAATTATTGAGAAAAAATTATAGACGTACCATCGTTTGGGAAAAAGTTCATGAAAATCGATCGATTCCTCGGGTTTTTACATGGGACGGCCCCCTTAAAAGTTGCCACTACATACTTGTTACACGGATTGTATTTTCATTAGATTCAATTAAGAAAGAACACGAAGTTGCTTGGAAATCCCCTCGGCTCAATGAAAGAAGTACATCAAACTGTCAATTAAGCTTTCCAATAGAACGGTGGCCGGACTAAAATGCAGATTGATGTCTATAACGAATCGACCCGCAACACTCTGGCCACCCTATGTAGGTTGAAGCCCTACTAGAGTTCCGAAGTTGTTTCTGGGACAGCGGTTTTAAAGTTCCCGTACGCGATAGTTTTGAAGCACCGAGTTCGAAGATCTAGCGTCGGTTTCTATAACTTTCGGAAACTCGGCCAAACTTACGCATCACGCTTGCCATATATCTGGACAGTAGACATTAACAAATGAATCTCGCCGCGGGGAGCCCGGTGTAAATATACGCTGCCAAAGTACAACTTTTATTTGTCCGTCGACCAACGTTCTTTCCTAGTCTGCGTATCACGATCTCAACGCCGAAGCCACGGGCACCAGCCAATCGTTGGCCGTTCTTGTTCACAGGATATTATCGCTGGACTGCGGATTTTTATGGAAAACTAAAATTGTCTGTGGTAATTCTAAAATACGGGAGCTGCGTAGACATTTTGTCCTTCTTTTAAAATAATTTTAATCGATTAAAAATGATACAACAGTATTGTTAAATTTTTAATGTATTGCCACCGTACTACATTTCGTCTACCGATTTTTGTCATAAATTATATACAAGTGATATTATTAAAATTACTATAATTGAAATTACAATTACTACAATTATAATTACGATTACTATAATTACATGTTAACTATTAGGTTGTGTAAAATGACTTTATTCTAATATTGATAGAGTAAAAAACATTAAAAGTGGAGTTTAAGCATATCCTTTATTATAGCTTGCCATTAAATAACAGTTTACATTAAATGTTTGCGAAAAAAGGATAGTTTTTCAAAAAATTAGTTCGTGGCCCGTATAACATGGAATACAGTATTCCCTACTGTCTCTAACATTTATAGTATTGGAATTCATCCAAATTTTTAAATTCCCAACCAGAGCAACCTTCATAAGTCCGCAGAGCAATTTATATTTTGTTGGAGTCTAAAAATGTGATAAAATTGAAATATCATAACGGTATTTACAAATTAAAACAAAAGCACACGATCAAATTTATCCCAAACACTGCTTTAATATTTTCTTAATGGTTTTCTTAATTTTTATAGCATGGTTGCATTTTGTCCAGAACCAGGTGTTCGATTGTAATTATTAGACTACTAACGTACTACGACTAATTGAAAAGGAAGAATTTATATTATCATACTTCAACGCTTAACGAATACTACAAAATTAAAAAATATGACCTAATCAACGTCAGTAATTATTAAATTTATAATCGAGTAAAAATTACATCACAAAACTCACAAAAGTGAGTTGTTGCTCTATTTTAAACTCATTGCAATTGATAAAAGAAAAAGTTCATCATAAAAGTTTATCTTGCAATAAAGATTTGCGGACTAATCGTAACTTTAGGAAGCACACGTGTATCGTGATGATCTTCGGCACCAGCCCAAATGACGACAATGTGCTGCATTGACGCCAGAAAATTTTGAACAGTTTTAAAAATAATAGTAGATCCTCGGTTAAGCCTATGTGTCCAGCATTGGCCGGATTTCCCTTACATTTTAAAAATCACCGAGCAGAACATTTATTTTCGTCATTCAATGCTTTTTTATTTCCGGAAGGAAAAAAGTATTGAAGAATATCAAGAATAGAAGTTTGTGACGCGAGTAGCGATGACGTTATTAATAAACGTATGATCGATTTAATAAAAATCAATGGAATCTTTCAAAGATATCAATTGAAGATAGCAACCAAAAAGGCAAAAAAGCCGAAGTAACAGATTAAGAAAATTAACGTTGATAAGATCGTACACTTAATTGAATTAAATAGATATATGTTACAAGACAGGTTATCAACATGAAGATGTTATCAATTTGAAATAAATCAGTTACACTATATTTAATCTTTAATTGGATAATACTACAATTGTGGACGCTTTCGAAGGCAAGCAAACACAACAATTTGCATGCTTCGGATGACGAATTAACTCGCAATCTCCAATTAAAAGGTTAAAGAAACTTAAATGACAAATCAGCATGACGTTTAGATTCTGCACTAGTTCGAACGTCTCAACTATAATGCACAATCATACACATCTTTAACGGCGTGATAAGAATCGTGTTCATTTGATCAAATATTTTATTTCGCTGAAATTACACTAAGAACTTCCTTTAAGGAAAAATCGTTTAAAAACATATGAAAAGCATGCTTAATTTGTTTAATAAGAAAAACGAACCTCTCATGCCGAGGAAGAATATTTAATACTAAAACAACCGAGCACTAAAAGTGACTAATTTGTTAATTGCCTTTAAAAAATTGTGAAAATACATCGAGACATTGCAGGATTATTTTGACAAAATTGCGCAGGTAAATGTGTCTAGTGAGTATCCATAGAATCTTAACAGTTGTAAAATAGAAAATCTGAAATCCGCCATTTTGACGGGTACAATGCAAGTCCTTACTGTATGAAAATCCTAATAGAATCACTATGTTGAAGCGATCCTACTCATTGTGGTTTTCGTATTGTTTTTCAAGCTTTAGCGTGCCGACTGGCGCGCATTACGCATCGGTGTTCATCGGAACAAAATAAATGCTTCCGCGATGCATAGTAATCTCGGTGCCGGCCATGGAAAGGAAGAAACCAATTTGTTCGATGCTTCGGAAATCACTAACGCACACGGTGCTTCAAATGAACAAACTTCAAATAAAAGAACACGAACTATCTTCACGATCTGCTTGTCGCTCGTTATCGCACCCAACCATTTCAATAAAATTTTCTATATCTATAGTTATCGACATAAATCTGTAAAACGTACTTTTTCAACTTTCATCGCGAGAATAAAAAAGTTCTAAAAAGCTATTCTTATTAATTTCTTCGCGGTTCTAATCAAATACTTCTTCAACAATTTTTGTATACGTCCGCCAGCAAACTAATTCTGTTAATTTATTCTACAAAAATTATTAAACATCTAACACAGGAACCACGGTTCTCGTCAAAATGGCGAGTTTGAAATTTTTTAAAGATGCCTTTACTCGGAAATATTCAATAATATTTCTTCGGACACGTGTTGTGATAAAAATCTTTAAATACCTGAATAAATGAGGATAGTTATTTTTATATGTGGGCAAAATGATTGCTTCTCAAGTGAATTGTGGGGAACAGAAACTGAACAAAATATATTCCTTCTTTTCATAATTGAAATAGGTAGAAGATAATATGACAATATTCGGAATATAACACAGTAATTTTTAAGTTACCATTTTTAAAAACCCGAATAAATGAGAATAGTTATTTTTATAAGTAGGCAAAATGGTTGCTTTCCAAGTGAATTGTGGAGAACAGAAACCGAGCAAAATATATTCCTTCTTTCCATAATTGAGATAAGTAGAAAATAATATATTCTGAATATAACAGAGTCGTTTTGAAGTTACCGTTTTTCTGCAGTGCTTGTGCTTCATTTTGAACTCGGGCAGGAGCTTTCGCAGTCGTCGAATCTGAGACTAATTTTCCCGACGATTTCGGGCGAAGTTGTGCGCGGTCGCGTAGGTTTTCGCGGGCGAATCGCGGATTTTCAGCAAATCGAGCAGAACGTCTCCGCGGGTACGGAAAAAGGAAGAGGAGATAACCGAAACCGCGGGGCGACGGAATGGAAACGAGAAAGAGAGGGCGAAAGAGGTAGGGAGAGGGCGTTTAAATACGACGAGAGATGCGCGTGCTCCTTCAGTCCGGCGCTAACAGTCCAAACCGATCCACATCCGGACTCCCGGCGAAAAAGGAGAACCTAGTCCTGCGTCGCTCCCGAAAAACCAATATCGATCGAGAACCGTCCCGAAAAATCAAAATAAAACCACGGAAAGCAACTCGAACGAGAAACGAGGAGGACGAACGACGTTGAAACGGAGCGAGAACTACTTCCGGGAAAACGCGGGAACAGTGCCGGCTTGAGAAGGGAATTAGAAGTGGCGGAAGGTCGTTAATCCGTAGCACCAGGACAAGAGTGATATGTGGTCAATGTGTCAGTGAAAGAAAAGTTCATCGGTACAGGAATCGGGAAGGAGTGGCGGAAAACTTAAACAGACGCTCGAAGGAGGGTCCAGCATGACAAACAGCATGAAGCAAACAGTTATTAAGTGAGTTTACATTTGTGTACACGATAGTCGCTCGAAAATGAAGAGGCTCGTCGGGACGAAGCTCCTCGGTAAACGCGAGGACAATGTGCACGAACGGTCGTCGATCATAATTCATTCTCCGGTCACACGGAGTTAATAGGTTTCTGTAAAAATTTGACGTTGACGCAGTCGAGCATTCCGCGAACGTAACACTGCAGATTTCATGCAATTTATGAAAAGGGAAAATTTACGAGACACGAAGCTGCGAAGACGTTAACAATATTCGTAAATCTTGTTACCAGGCAGCAGTGTATTATTCGAAATAAAAATTGTCTACTCCGATCGCAAACATACAGGAGTGAAACCGAAATTTATTTCGTTCCTTGATTTGTTCAACTGATTACGAATAGTATGACTGCATTTTAACACTAACCGTACCGAGCACAAAATGTGGTCGTTATACATTGTTCTATAAAAATTACAAGAGAAATTTGTTAAATCATTTCTAATGGAAGCATCTTTGTAATTTCAATAATTATAAAATAAAAAATGTGAGTCGTGGTAGGTTAGTGTTAGAATTCTTTTCATGTTCCTGAATGCTATGTAGTTTTGCCATAAGTGCATAAAATCCACGGTCTGATGACTACATTATATTAAAATCATGAGAAGAGGGAATACATGCTCGTTTAACTTCTGTTCCCCCCCTAATTGACTTGGAGAGTTTCTCTCCTGCATAAAGGTCCACTAATAATAATAAGTTTATCGAGAATGTTTAGGCTAATTCTTCGTTAAACATGTTTGAAATTTCATTGACGAAACAAAAGCATTGTCGACTCTGACTACTGCTCGGCGTCCGCTGGGTTTCACGCGTGTGAATGTTTCATAAACGTGTTTCTTGTTTTTTCAATTATTTCTCATTTTTTACGACGTGTCTCATTAACCGATAAAGAGGAAGGTTAGAAATGATTACACCGATGATAAACCAGTCGGCACGAGGAAGTATAAAATATTGTTTCTTATTAAAGATTTATATTTCCTGTATTTGCAGTTGGTAATATTTCACTTCGAAAACTTGTCGCACTATCGATTTACGAGTCCATTGACATGTGAAACGGTTCTCTACTGATTATCGAGCAAATTTTTAAGACGCCATTGCCGCCTCAAAATACGATAGATTATGGGGGGTGATGCTTGCGGACACCGTAAACTTGCGCTACGATCGCTGCGGTCGTATTACTTTCCACTAAACATTCGTTTATCTTGTTGTTGGAGTTTCCTGATCGATTATCCAGCAAACAAAATGAGCTGTCGACGCGACTGGAAAACGCAGATAATGGTCGATAGTGGAATACCGCGTCGATAGTATCTCACGGAGGTGTCCATATTTCCTTTGAATTTCCTCCATTTTGTGATTGAAAGATCGCCGATGTTTTCAATGAACAACCCTGCTTGTTTCAATGCATCCTACATGGTAATACAAAAAAAAAAAAAAAGAATTAATACATGAAACGTAAAATGTTGTAATTATGAACTCTGCTGTTCATACGTGAAATGCACCTTATTCAATGAAAATAGTTTCACAGAACATTTTTAATATATTATTTTCACCATAATCGTGCAATAGCGTTCTCAAAAATATTTTTCTGAACCTTGAATGCATCCCATTCTGTAAGGATTTATTTTTAAGGAGTACAGAAGCACGTATGAAGAAGTAGTGTTGAATAACCGTAAAGTGATTGTTGTACAATGTTTCCACTTGCTCATCTAATTTATCAAAATTTTTATTTCGAGAAACACGGTCAATTTATTTCTCAACTTATGTTTAAAATATTTTCTTCATCTTTCAGTGATACACCAATTCAAGAAGTTTCACTCTAACCATGCAGTTTTGTATTAGTATACATACTCTATATCTTATATTTTAATGTTGCTTCTACAATACCTCGTATCCGTGGAACGACTTGATGTTTCTTACGTCATACTTTTCAACGTTAAATGTAATTCTAGAGTGAAAGTATCCTAAGAATAAACCTGACAGCTAAACTGGCTCGAATGTTTTTTCTTTTGTTGCTTTCAACGGAGTCAAAAAGGTAACAGTGAGGTCACGTGCAAAACAACTCATTGATACTTTCGAGATAACTGTATTGGCTATATTAACCACACCCGATTCCTAAATACCTGTAACAACAAAGAAATAACTTAGTCATTTAAAATAATAACATAAAAAAATGTTATAAAATTGCTTATAAAATCGTCAATATAAATCCTTAATATGCTTGTAAAATCCATGTCAGCAATAAGAAAAAGTAGTTACTTATAAAGTTTGTTTACAATTACGTGTTACCATGAATTGCTATGCTCTCATTGAAGGACGGGAAAGAAGTAGCATAACACAGACAACTCCATTTTGAAAAAAGTGGACCCCTCGGTTCGTTAAATATAAGATAACACGTCTGAAAATTGTGCGACATTACTAGTGCGAAATGTTTCTGTAAATAAACATTCTGTCAACGTTCCGGAGGGAAATCGTGTGATTTCAATGCAGGTCGACATTCACGGAGATAAGCATGTCGCCCAGGCGTTGATGTTACGCTATACTCCTGCCATTATTCTGCCAGCAAAATTCCCCAAAGCCGCCAAAATTCATTTGTAAACTTGATAATAATTCTCTTCGAATGTGCAAATGTACAGTATCTATTTTTTCGCTCAGATAAGATAAGACCCTGGAAGAAATTTCTATATTCACTTTTATGAATAGTCATGTATTTGAAATATTACGACCATCGAGTATTTTGTCTTGGTCAAAGTTTTATGTCACTAAAATTAATGGCAGTGGTACGTAAACAGACAACTTGTCCTCGAACATGAGCAAATACAGAAATAATTACCTCTTCGATATTTTAATTCGATTGTTTCCTTAGGTATTCGTAATTCCCACACTCCTTCCCTGTATTTAATATTTTATTTATCGTAGACGTCAATTACTTTTTTCGTGGACTCCTTTTTCGGTCACTGGAATTTCTATTTTCTCTCCCGCAGTATGTAACAGAGTTAAAACCGCGATAAATCGAATCCACTCTGGTTCTAATGCACTTCCTAGTTTGCAAGACCAATTAACACAAAACTGCTAAAGATCCCGTTTCGCAGCTCGGAAAAAGTGCTGGCAGGATTGAAGGTCTTGAACTGCGACAACCTGTGCGATTTCTTTTTTCCATGCGCGCGATGTTTGTCCCTCGCTTCGATATTTTAAACTGCATCTTTCATTTTGATCAACGTTTTCCAACAATAAATAGAACATTTTGGAATATTTTTTAAAAAACGTTCGAAGTAAATTCGCGAAAATGAAAGTCAAAGTAAATTTAATTCGAATAGAGCGCAATGTAAAAACAATTTTCCTGTGGCAAGAGCAAATGTTTCTAACACAAAATAATCCTTACAGTTAAATTAATATGCCAAATGTGATTTATTCGTGACATTTACGTGGATAATAATTCATAGTATCTCGTTTGTTTGTGTATCTCTCGTGAAAAACTTTTTTAATAAACGATTCTACGAAACTTATTTCCATAAAGCTTTTATTACACGGTTTCTAAAATAAATTAAAAGAGTTCCAATAAAAATTAAAAATTCTACAGGATCATATATTTTATTAAATGAAAGGCACAGGCTCGAACAGAATTTCTTCATAAGCGAAGCGTGACTGTTTATTTCGATCCTGGCTAAAATTGTTCCACGTTTTTCAAAAAACATTCCGCGAATTGAATTCTCGTTTTTCTCGCGGCATATTTCCCGAGTATTGAAATGAACTTTAATTTTATATAGCCGTTGAGTCTCCAATTTCTTTGTTACGAAGGAACTTGAAAGTCTTCAATTAATTAATCTTGCGACTGAGTTCTGCGAGAGTAATCGGAGATATTTGAAAGAAAAGAGAAAAAAAAACCCGAAGCCGTCGAACTGTTAAATTATATGTAATTGCTTCTGCTCCCTGCAAACATTTTGTTTCTCCTTGTTTAGAACCTCGACACGATTTCGTCGAAAGTTTCGTCGCCGCGACCGTAGTTCGACAAAACGCGGCTGTTTCGTGTTGCACGTAATTGCGAATCGCGTGGGTGTGGGTGCGTATGTGTGCGTGCGTTTGGCTGTGCGGCCTTTGTCCACGGTCGGAAACGTTTTGCGGGAGACCGTTGCGTCAAAAATGTTTTGCGATTGAGTTTGTATACGGTACACGTATCTGGGGGAAGAGGAAACGCGTGGTGAACGTACGCATAAGCTTGTAAGTCGCAATGGACGTGTATGCCCAATCGGTTCGCGAACTCGACGCGGTGAAAGTCCTTCAAAGCTAGTTTCACGTTCGACAATATTATACTGTATCTCCGGATTCGCGAATGCCTCTACGTGCGCGGGTCTAATCGGTTGTCGACGACCGTCTAATGGCTGCGGACCTACGTGCGAAATAAACCTTTTCTGCACGTGTTGCAAGAAATGAGAGCCACTTATCTCATTCTCTCGCTACGCAATTTTAGTGGATCGAATATAATTCGTCGATACCCGAATTTACCAAAAACTGAGCAACAAAATGACGATTTTTATCCGCCGGGTCAAAGTGGACCCTAGCTCCGAGGGTTAATAATTTTAGTAGACCAACAATAAGTATAAATACATTTTGTCATAAATCCACAGTCTAGCCATTACAATTACAATTACCGTGTTAATTAGCGTATGAAGCTATTTAAAGAAGGAAGAAATTATAAATTAATTAAGAAAGCATCTCGTTGCTTTATTTCATTGTATTATAATGCGCAGCTCTCAAGGCCCGTATAATTAAACATGTGAAATGAAAATCATAAACACAAACATGAGAAAGTGAGAAGAAAGTAAACATGAATTTTATTCGAGGACAATCGTCTCCTTGAATAATGTTTGCTAATTTTGCAGAACTTTATTACAAAGATATACGCTGTTAGAAAATATAAAACTTTTTATTTGGCATTCAGAATTTCAAATATATGATGCAGTTTTTTAGTAAATGAAATCATTTATATTCGATTACGGGTAATAAATATTAATCAATTTAAGAGTCAACGGCGCTTTTACACCAAAGCTCCGTATGACGATATTATTGTGTTATGATACCTGTGGGGTTCATTATTGTGCGACCATGAGCAACGTCGGCGGCATCATTGCTCGTCGAAAATTTCATAGCCGACGGTTTAATTAAATTCGTTTCTATCTAATAAAGAGAGTATGGGACGGACTTGTACTTCCTCCATCGTGAATTCTGCTAACGATCAATAAATCTACTCTTCCAGCCATGCAATATTGTCAAGAAACTTCGTCTTCAACATTTAATTATACAACGCTGTTTTCATTATGAAAATACGTCGAATCGCAATTCTGTTACTTTAGCCGTTCAATGCTGAGGCACTTCCAAATGTAATAACTAGACTGCAGATTTTTATGCAAAATAAAAATTGTCTCTATCAAGACGAAGGAGCTATATGGACAGTTATTTTTTCGGAATAATTTTATTGACATTGATTTGAAAGTAATAATTTTACCTTTTTTCCATTCAATTTTATCTAAAAATTTTTAGAATCTAAATAACTTCAGTCTTACAATTTTTATAGAACAACGTCTGGACACCAATCACATTTTGTGCTCGGTGCGATTGGTGTCAAAGATATTCGAGTAGTTTTTGCAAAAATCCGCATACAATTTCAGATTGCTTTTCATGAAGATGGGACTAGCTTATGTCGGTTCAATAGTGATTGCAAGAAACGGAACGCGTCTAGGAAGGAAACGCTTTTTTCGGCAAAAAATTTTTGCGGCAATTTCATAAGAGGAGAAGTGAAAGTGAACTGCTCGAGTTTGTTGGAACAACGAAACGGGAGAAATCTCGTGGTCTTAAAATAAAGGGAGGCAAAGACAAGCTTTTCGTGCCCGCATGAATTATGAAAGCGGCGAGAGACGATGTTGCAAACCCGACGGGAGAGCCGACTTTCCGCGACTTTTTGCAAATCGAAGGATTATAAAACAAAGATACAGCTGTCGCTGACCGTGCAAATATTTGAAAACAATCACTGGAGGATGTCGCGTGCACGTTTCATTTCGAAACCGATTTCGTTCATTCGTATACATACACACACGCACAAAGAAACAACGCCGAGCCAAATATTTTGTTTAAACTTTACACGGTCACGTGCTGTCACTGCTTCGCTTGTAAGTTTTCTAGTAAATTTTACGATTCCGTGAAAACGTGTGCTGTTGCAACGTATCAACATGGAAGAGCAAATGTTTCAGTCTGGCTCGTGTTAAACACTAACAATTTGCCAGAGAATTCCCACACTTTCCTAAAAATTATTGTCGATAACTAAACTAGCGTCGATTCGCCGTGTTTGCAATTTCTTAAATTATTAAACTATTGTTTCGGACAGGCAAACGCAAAAAACTGGCACAATATTAACAATACGTGTAAATACTTTTCATAATTCGACCGATTGCTACGTTGTTTTTAAAATTGAATATTCCCAGAATTTGTAAGTCGGAAATCTACATTTTTTGTTCTGGAGAATTTGCGAAAATGTTTCGAGCCACTGGAAAATGGTTATGTCCGCGTGAAATGATCACCGTATAACGAATATTGCTCACAAGAAGTGTACACACTGAAAGTCCTTATTTACATCTTTCCTTGGGTATAACCGGTTGTGTCCGTCGACAGATAATTGTCATATCAGGCACACGTCTTCGGCTTCTCTGCAAAAGGTCCGTTACTTTCTACAGGAAGTGAACGTCCAAAGCGGTACACGCTGGCTAAGGCCGATACCTTCAATGGGGTTTGAAAATTGCACATGTAAAATATTCACGTCTACTGAATTAAGAGTAGAAATAGAGCATTCACATCAAGCAAGATCCATAGTATGAATACTCATTCTCAGCATTCAAAGTATTTCCTAAAATAACCATGTTTTCACATAAACAGCTCACTTTTTTGAAGGAGTCGCAACGATCAGAGCAATAAAAAATATACGATTCCATTAAAAAAATTCGTATCACCTTCATGTGACCTCTACGCGTCCGTCTATGCAGAAACTGTTTACACCAATTTATGGCCCCCTTAAAACCATTCTCTTCTTATCTAAACTATTTTTTTATATAGCATATATCATTCAAGTAATTTTCATTTACCGACCACCCTGTATACGTAGTACCACAAACGATGTTTTGCAAAAATGGCTGCCACGTCCTACCATATGAAGATAATTGGCTCAATTTTTCGACAAACAATACTCGAATACACTAAGATGTGCATACTGATTTTTCACAGAAACCTAGAAAAGAAATTAAAAATAAATTTTAAAAGTTGTTTAATTCATCTCACGTTTCAACCGTTCGAAGGCACATAGATCATACACTAGTTGAAACGTGAAGACGAACGGTCGCGTCTTATTGTCAGTTCCTTCGCATTTCCCTTTGTCCGACGTGTTCGACCTTCTTGTGTCATTCGTTATGGCGCTTCAATCACCTCGACACCGCAAAAAATGATACCAGTCGGAACTGGACGCTTCTCGCAGGTGGCCAACGCACAGCAATCTGTATTCCGCTCGGCCGGGCTGTTAACATTTCCTTATCACGTTTACCCCGATAGCCGCTGTCTAACGTGAACGAGGTGGTTTCACGTGTTCGTGGCCCCTTAAGGAAATCGGCCAGAAAAAAAGGAGCATGGGTCAATGCCAATTATTTAAATATTCGGCACGAAGATCCTGTTTCAGCTGCTCGGAACGAGCATTACACGCTACTACGGATCACCTTCGAACAGAATACTAATTTATTTTTAGAAGCTAATCAACGCGATGGTTGCCCGCGGCTTATTTGATAAGGAAACGAAACGGAGTTGTTCAGTCGTGACGAGGAGATTTTCAAAATTAACAAACTGAGACGAGTCCGTACCAACGGTTTTGCGCAGAACCGCAGAATTGAGGAAACGTCTAAGGCGATCAGGGTCTTCAGGATCGGCAATTTGGCGTTTAAACGAATACGAGACGAATCGCATAATTCGCGGAAATGAGGCGATCGCGTAATTCGCTATAATTGGCAGTTTAATTCAGTTCAAAGAAGTTCAGGACAGGAAGATCGCGATCAAGTAGTACCGTATAAGCAGCGAGTGCGATGAGGTAGCAAAGAAATCATCTGCAGAAGTGTCTGAATGCTTGGAAAAGAAAAGAAAAAAGAACGTTAACCGCGTCGAGCTATGAACGGCCGTAATCGTCGAATTAGGCACACAATAGGCACTGCATTATTTCATTTCCAAGCACGTGAAACTATAAAACTTAAGTACCTCGAAACTTCGATTGAAGTCGTTTTCACGCTAATCAGCCAATTGTCCGGACGAAGAGAAGATGGACGAAACATTGTTCCGAGAATCGTTACTGTTTGGAGGTTCATGGGTAATTGTTGCATAGGAAGTGAGCACGGATTTTGACGCATCTTCGTGCAACATTGTTGCGTGTTCGTTGCTGAAGCTGTTTACGTCGACTCGCCAGTTTGATCTTTAGCGGCGCTGCGTGATTGCCGGAGCATTGATACGACAAATTTGAAATCGATCGGGGCCCTAATTCCGTCCTCCCGAGGGCAAATGGCGGCGAATTACCGGGAAGGTTATCCGCTCTCTGAATGCGAACTAATACTGTCATGGCGCACGCTATTCCCGCGTATGCGTTCACTCGGCCAATATGTTCGTCTATTCGGTTTTCATTTCTGTTATTGTTGATACACTGTATACGGGCCATTTTTGTTGATTTGGCTGCTTTGAGGAATAATTTCAAAAAATCGTGCATTTATGGCGAAAATAGATCGAATGCAAAACAGGGAATATTTAAAGTACTCGTATATACTGTGTACTGTGCAACGAAAACAAATATTACTAATAACTGGACTGCGGATCTTTATGCGAAACAAAAATTTTCTACCTGAATTGAAACAAAGTAAAATACTAAAATAACAATTATTAAGTATTCAGTGGTCTAGGTCGTATTTCACATTATCCTCTATTTAAATACGATACTGAAGTTCATTATGTGACAACTATTGTAGTTCTGTTTTATCTTTGTGCACCGCCTAGAATTAAATTAATGCAATAGAAAAATTCCATATTTTATAGCTTTTTAATTAATGGTACTACTTATTCGGAACTTATCCTCGGTTTTTAAAGTTCGATTATTGTATTCGGTCAGCTAAATGATACTTAGTTTGCGTTCTTCGCTCTTGCAGTGTGAACGAAACAGAAGTTTCCTCATACGTGGTAAAACCAGTTTAAAAATTCGCAAGGTATCTACACGTGCTATCGTATAGGTATCGGCTAATGAATATTCAGAGTCGATTTGTTGTTACACTGATACCGTCCGGGTCAGTCTGACCTGGTTAAATGTCTCGCGTATCTTGTGAAAGAACTTCAGTCTTATTTTCATTATCGTTAAACCATTGATTAACGTTATGCTCGAAAAACCTGTCAGTTTTATTATTAGCCTGTATATTTAAAGAGCATTGTATCACTAACCGTAATACATATACACATAATCTTCGTGGGTAGGTACTGTATATTTAAGCAGAAATATTAAACAAAAACATTAAACATACTGGTATTAGTATTGATACAAAATTTTACCTTTGAATTATTTGACCTACCGTACATCTAAAAAGTTGGCACATACAGTGAATTCTCGTTACGAGTCAGTTGCGCCGTTCTGGTGACTGACTCTTAGACGAAATCTCAGGTTGTCACGCTGGAAACCTAAGAGTCATGTCCGTCTACAAGTCATAAAAGCCTACGACTCCTAAGCAATAGTGATAAGAGGTAGTTCCACTGACTCCAAATTGTAAGGTTGGCACTGACTCGTAACGAGAATTCACCGTACAAAGGTTCGCTCGGCGTCAAATTGACGTTTGACAAATCGTCAAATCCGCGTCTGTGGAGCATCTCGCGCGTGCATTATCGATCGGAGGATCGGCGCCGGTGGATCCGCGCGATCTTTCACGGTTCTGTTGTTCGCTGATTGTTTCGCTTTTCACTCCTTGAACGGCTCCACTTCGTACGTCGGCGCGGTGCGACGCGGCGCGGCGCGGAAAAGTATGTCAGGGTGATCGGTGTCGCGTTCTCACGTCGCGAGACGGTCATGCTCGACATGCTGGCATGGCTAATGGGCACGGAAATTCGATTGCTCTTTCCGAGGGATTAGAAGTTTTCGTAAGCACCGGCGCTGCGTCGACGGGGACGCGTGTAAACGACAAATTGTCCTCGGGGGTCGATCGCGACTCGCGCCCCGCCGCGCCGGCTAACAATTTCCCTCGGCCGCGGTCGATTCGAAACGGCTCGCAATTAGGTTTCTCGCGCGCGTGCAGGCCGTTGACTTGGCCGCCGCGGAACGGTGCATGGCATCCCGATGCAAACTGTCCCTGGAGGAGGTCAATACACTCGACTTTACAGAGCGCCGCGCGAACTTCATTGTATGCTCGGCGTCGTCCCGCTTTTTACCGCTGGGAAGCCGCATTAACGAACCTAATTTGTTTACGCCGTCCTTATTGCATAGGTTTCAAAGCGGGAACGACATCGCGCGGGGGCTAGCCCGATGCCCGATAATTGCCATATCGAACGACCCTCGATGCGACGTATGCGGAATGCTCAGCTTATCAATGTGTTCGGCTAAGTGTCCGCTCGTTCAACGGCCATTTAAATCGTATTATACATTGCACAATGTTTTCTTAACGATCGCAGTTTCTTCTTCCTTGGGATAGAAAACCTGTGATTAACGTTGATTGAGATCTAAGAGCAGGGGAGAGAGAGAGAGATAGTCGATTTTAGTCGCGATTTTGAAATATGTTACGTGTCATAATGGATAAGTCCAATTTGAAGCAGTGAATCACATGAATGTGTAGTAGATTCCAGTGTAACGCAAAATTGTTTAAAACGACTCTATATGTTGTGGTTCTAGTAAGAGTACGAGCTTTTCAAACAATTCTTTTTACACAGAGTGTACAGAATAACCTCTGCATTGTTTGGCGGTAACTTCAACTTGATTACGTGGGAACATTATGTAGTGTTCATACGTGACAATTAACGAGTTGAACCCAATTGTCATTTAATGCGATCTTCGACGATAAAACTATGCAATCGCTCATGTCTATTTGTTCAACGATCATTTAAATCGTATTAAATCTTACACGATCCACGTTCAGTATATCATTTTGTTTAACGACCGTGGATTCTTGCGGATTGAGATCCATAATCAATGTTTCAAAACCGGAAACAGTACATAAAAGAAAATGCAATAATTTACGCATCTGATAAAAAGGTAATTGATTTTTTGGATTTTTAGAAGTTTGCTTAGGAACGATTTCGAACAATTTCAACAGTCTTGACCGATAATTTTGATTTAATAATGTAATCAACAAGTTAAAATTTTGGTCTGGTTTTCGAATGAAAATTCGTTCAATTTTTTGTTTTAGATGATTGCAAAATCTCTGTGAGTATGTAGCAGTTTGATATATTTCTTTAAACTATGATATTGTTTGCAGAATTATTGTTGGGTAAGGGTATTAACCCTCAAATCAATTTTCTTAATCGTTATTGTTATGATACAGAATGAATAAATAGCATTTATTTACGTGGCACGTTAACTAGAATATTTTCGCTGTCTCGAGGAAGTTTCTGTAGACATTATCGAACGACTGCAACATTGTTAGCTGACAAACCTGTCAACCGATAACTTCACATACCTTACTTGAGAATAGTATCTAGTGTGCGTCCATGTGACATGTAATAAGTTGAATCTAGTTAGCCTTGGACTCTACCGTATTGATGAACATCGCTATACTGGCATAACCAATACTGTACAACTTGTTCAAGAAAAGTATACGAACGTACGCACTATTTGCCTCGTTCCGTAAGTGTTCCTCGTCATTATACTATACTAAATAGACTGCTTATTTTACGAATTTATGACAAAAAGAAATTACTGCAATTTAAACCAATTGAAAAATTAAACAAACTTCAGAACGTGCTGGAACTCTTCCTTGGAATTGATGGAGACAATCTTTAGTTTGCATGAAAATATGCAGCCCAATAATAAACCGCTCGTAAAATAATAACTGGAATTCTCTCTTAGGTAATTTCCGTTCAGTTATTTCAATTTTTGTACACTATACAGGTCAACGGAGATTACCAATGGACGCTGGGTTCTACAGAAAAATGTCATTCTACTTAGAAAGAATCGATGGAAGCAAAAAGGGAAAAGCCCATCATTAGCTGGACATAAGCAGGCACTAAACCGAGAAAACAATTAGGCACATCGAGGCAAGTGTGTCAAGGAGGGCACAGAAATTCAATGTTTGAAACGCGACGAATGTTCGACTGCGGACAATTGGAAATGCCGTATTCAGGGGAGACCATAGAACAATCTACTGCACAGCCGTATTAGTTCATGCTTGGCTGCCGCGCCGGACTAATCTATTTCTCACTATCGAAAGCCATGCTAGTTCTACAGAACGCCATCGCAGTACTGCATCGCTGCGGGTTGCGAAATTCTCATTCCCCGGTCGATCATTTGCCGGGAGTAGGAGAATAAACCGCGGTTTCTTTCATGCCCCACGAAAAAGAAATACCCTTGTCATCTTTTCTCCAGATGAACCGCTTCCTTCAAATCAAGACTTGTCCTAACTTGACCAGGACTTGTTCCCCCACTCTAATTTTATTCAGATTTTATTTAGAATATTGGAGGGTAACTTTTTCCCCTCGATTCGTGCTCCCTCCCCTCATCTGGCAACACTGGGCCCATAGAACGCCAGTTGCACTTGCTCTGACCCAGTGTCGCCAGATCAAGACTTGTTCCCCCACTCTAATTTCCCCTTCCACCGCGCTTTCCCCTTCCCTTCCGCTGCCCGGCCCGGTCACGTGACGTGTTCTATATCTGTCGTGCACATTCCGGTACTGGGAGAGAGAGGGTAATCTTTTCTCCTCGATTCGTGCTCCCTCCCCTCAACCTGGCGACATTGCGCGTACCTTCGATATTATTATTATTTCACTTAATTCCTCATTATAAAATGATTAACTGTTCGGACTTGCCCCATTTTTGCATTGAACAACTCGCACGTTTGGAAACGGAAGAGAGTCCGTCCGCGTTGTATAGAATCGATTCGATCGAAGGTTACTAGAGGACACCCATAATTAATCGTTACATCGCCACTGTCGAGCCGCAATTGCATAATACGATACTCATTGTCGCACGGTGGACAATGATCGATGTTTATTTCGCGAGGGTAATAAATAGCAATCGGCTTGGAATACACAAGTGCCATGTTTTCGGAGATAATTCTGCTTTGGGAACGTTTTTGGAAAATGAGGTGGACCCGAGAAGTATTTGACCGCATTCTCATTCGCGAGAAATCGTCGATGTTTGAGCCGTGATCATACTTTCGGGGTTATTCTAGGTAGCAATAGTTAGTGCCTCGTCCTGTGTATCATTTTTCCAGACTCGGAAATTTAGTACTAAAATAATTTTTCGATTCAATGTATATTTCTATGAAAAGATGATAGTCCACGACCATTTTGTACGCACTACAAGATTGTACTCTCGGTGCAAGATTGTATGGCAATCTTATAATGGACATGTACTTATTCATGCAACCACTCGTGGGGAATAATTGCTGGAATATTTCATCTCGAGACTTACGTAAAACCACGGCGTAACCATAAAATAATTCTTTTCTTTAATAAAGCTTCGTGTTATGTGGGAACATAATTTCCCAAGCTACGCGACTACGTTCGCCTTGAATTATGTTATGGACGTTGTATTTTAAATGCAATTTGACAGCGTCTGTTCTGTTGAAAATTACAGCCCCTAATTCACGAAGAACACTCGCGTAATTAGTAGACAAAAGTAAGTAATAAGTTAAATGCGAAACAAAGTTGGTAATAAGATAAATTCAAAATTTAGAAAGATAAAATAAATTTAATAGTATCGTTACGTTATATCATCATCGACTGATTCAAATTATTAGAAGAAAAACAAATTTTTATTTGGTTCCTGGTGAACATTTGACAATGTTTATTTCGCACAAAGATCTGCAGTCTAGTAATCGGGTGTCGTTAATTCCTATCTGTCCCTCTCAACGATTTCCCGTTTCATTCATAGTAGAATTCAAGGTCTACGGTGTCGTTAACTCGAAGCATCATAGACGCTCTGCCATTAAACACTAAATTTTATTGCTCGCAACGACAGACGACTTCGATCTCTCCGAATTTTACTGTTTTGCCGGCTCCGTTCAAGGATGAGCGCAAGTAGAACAAACTAAAGTTTGTCTCTCGTCGCGCGAACAAAATTGAGCGAGCGTAACAGCGCCGTTCAATTGTTATTCGCTGCCAAACTTTCGTTATTCGCAACTTTCAAGATTTTTATGTTTTCGTGTCACAGATAAAGATGTCAGTAACGGCACGAATAGATTCTGTTCCGAACGCACCATTATGCCGAAGCATAAGGCTAAGCAAGTGCTCGAATTAATCGAAAAAAAAGAAATAAAACGAAAAGATTATATTCGAATTTTCCCGGTGAAAAACGATTAGAAAATTAGCAAAGACCTTGAAGAAGCAATTCTCTTTTTGCAGGAATCCGACGTGGTGGAAGAGGCGTTCAGGACTGGAACGGGGGTTAACTGTAATAGCAGTTTCCGGGGCGCTCTTGTGCATCGCGTTGGTTGTTGTAATCGCAGTTCTTGCAACAAATTCCGCGTCCTGTAACACGCAGTCGGGCAACGGTAAGAATTTCCTCTATTATCCGCAGCAGCGACGAAACAATTAACGCGTACATATTTTCACCTAAAAACGCTTGCTACATGCGAATCAAATCGCGTTCATTAAAACTGTTGCTTGCAGCCAATATCAGCCAACTATAACGCATTTTGTTTTTCACGAGTCACCGGAGCAAAATGTGCAAAAAGCGTTCGACATATTTTTGCAGCGACCCATATTCGTGTTAACAGGGTGAAAGTACTGTTCGAACGCCGCGGAACGAAAGATATTTATCCGCAAAAATTGAAAAGTATTTATACAAAACGTAGTACAAATCTCGAAAACGTGTTTCAACGCCACTGTTCATGCGAGACCAAGAGACCTTAATTATAATTTGTTTTTCGCGCTTTTCTCCGTAGAAAGTCGTTAAAACATAGGTTTCTCGACAAAACGAAACGAAATGGAAACAGGAAACCGGTATCGCCGCGGCAACCTGTATATTCATTTCATAAAAATATTCCTCTCATTTTACCGTGTTTTCCTCTCCCGCGAAGTTCGAGCAGGCAAAGTGCTTTTCGCAATTTTGTCGCGAACAAATCTGGTTACCTTCACGTTCGATAACGGTGCCGCGGTGACGGTAAAAAAACAGTAGAAAAAAGAAAAGAGGGAGCGGAATGAGTTTTGAAGTTTGCGAAAGCTGCCCCGACTGGCTTGCAACCGTGTTGTAAATTTCATTGACAACAAACGTCTCGTATGACCCGTTTCCTCGGTCCTTTGATCCCGTAAATCATTGTTGTCCTGGTAGTTAATTCTTATTGGCGGTACGGGCGCACTAACTACGTGCATCAGTAAGTAGAATGGCGTAGCCGTCTTGAACAGTGCTATATAGAGCATGCCCTAATATCTGCATAAATTAATTTATTCACGCGAACGGAGTAGGAAGGAGTTGAAGGATCAACTTAATCTACGATCTTTTTTCCAATTTTTTAAATGTACGTTTCGATACGTGACGTTTTGGACGGAGAAAGATCGGTGGCAAAAGTAGAAGTAGCTTTGAAACGAGTCCAAATTGACTATTACACTATACTTTTTTTTAACGAATTCATTTTAGATATGGACAATTTCTCGAGAATGAGTGTTCAGATATTTTCCGTATCCGCTGTGTTTCTCCTTGTTTTACACGTCACGCTACGTACACCGCGGACTTAAAGTATCTCGACTAACCGAAGGTTCCAACGGTTACACCCCCGCCGATCGCTTTTATTTTCTGAATTTCCTAACATAGCAAGAGCTGCATCTTCGACCGCGTTTCCTTTCGCTCTGGTTACCTCTCCTACGGCCATCGGGGAAAAAAGAAGATGGTAATCGGTTAATTCGGAACGCGTAATTTGACGTCAAGAACACGGTGACGTCAATAAGCGTACTCGTTCTGACGCATCGGGGTAAATTAGTATTGTTTTTAAAATTACTCATTCGGGCCAGGTCATACTTTCCGATCACACCTTCCCGGAGAACAGTCATGGACACCGTGGGGTGGCTCGGCTGTATATTTTGATCGGGTGTCGATCGCGGACCGCCCGGGGCGGTTCATAAAAGAGTCTGAATCACCGGAACACTTTTAGAGATCATCGGAAAATATTGATGTCTTCGAGGATAATCGACACGCAGAAAATTATTCAGCTTCTCGTGCTTCTCGCGCGGACATGCGTAGTCGTCGTGACACGTGTGAAATCTCATAATTAAGCTTGAACGACAATTGTCGCTGGATAACCAGTTCACGCTATTGTTTAGAAATTCGACTTGAAATTCGTACGTTCATCGCGTTCCGCACAAAATAACTCGCGAAAGGGAGCAAGCGAACATTTTACTGCTACAGCTTAAGCGGCGCCATTACTAACATCTATTAACAGCATCATCTTGCATTCTGTTTTGCAACCGCATCTACACCTGCACGAGAATAGATGCACCTGTTAAATCAGAGGAATTACCGTACACAGCCAACGCGTTGAACGGGTACCAGCACACGAAAGACATTCAAATCGTAAATGGACCAACCTGCGGCGATGACGTGTGCTACACTTCAGAATGCGTGCATACAGGTTAGTGTAAAACAAATTTTATTCAATATTAGGGTAACAGACCCGATTACTTATCTTTAGAGCATAATGAATACTAAAAAAAAAAAAAGAAATGTAACATATTAACTGATTCCAGTGAAACCAATGTAATGTCTCTTTTTTAATATTCATTATGCTCTAAAAATAAGTATTGTTAATATAGGGACAATAATTCGGTCCTTTACCCTATGTACCTTGGCACATTGAAGTTCGCATTTAATCACGATCATTTGCGGTGGGGATTCTTCAGCATCCAGGATATTGAAGAACATGAACACGGAGATAGAGCCGTGCGATGACTTCTATGACTTCGCTTGCGGTGGTTTCCTGGAGAGCACCAATATCCCGGATGACAAAACTAGCGTAAACACGTTCACCGAAATCAGCGACGAGCTGCAAAATCAATTGAGAACCAGCATCGAGGAGAAGAGCGCGCCGAACGAGCCGAAACCGTTCAAGCTAGCGAAGAATTTGTACAAAGCTTGTATGAACAAGAGTAAGTGTCATTGTTTAGCGCACTCGATGAATTATAGCTTTGCGTTCATTCACTCGCCGGGTCGACGGGACCCGGTCAAAATGACGGATAATAATATTTGTAGTTTCGGATTATTAAGATTGTCAGGATGCGTCCATGAGAAATCACTCAAAAAATGTATTTATTATCCTGTTATCATTGTGACGCAGTGCTCGATAGTTCTAGAATTAAATATTATTCGAGTACATTCATTTTCCTAACGAACGTTAATTCGTTTCGTAGTCTCCGACAAAATATTATTTTTATCTCCTACTTGAAAAATGGTACCTATCATGTTTCAGCGCTTATCGAACAGCAAGGTCTTCAGCCGCTTTTGAACATTTTACGAAAGCTGGGTAGCTGGCCGGTGTTGGAAGGCGACAATTGGAACGAAACCGAGTTCAATTGGAAAGAATCGGTGTACAAGTTTCGCAAGATGGGATACTCCGTCGATTATTTCATCGATTTCAGCATCGGCGTCGACTTGAAAAACAGCACCAGACGAATAATCGATGTACGTGGGAACACACATGGAAACCTTGTTCGAAACCAATTTGACAATATTCGCGCGGGACGCTATCGCCTTAAATGGCTGCGGTGGCATAATTCGCGAGTAAAATTACGCCAGCAATGGCGAAGTCTCTCGGTGCAAATTAATATCGTACATGCACAGTTCCTTGCACGTTAAAAGCCATGATAGTTAGCGGTATTATAATACTGCAATAATAGGTAACGACTTATGTGCAGGGAGGGAAAGTGGATAAATCAATGTTTGTAGAAACTCTTAACGTCCTGGTAATGTTACAGTCTACGTTTTCAAAGAGTGCTCGCGCATCCCACACTAATTTCAATGTCAAGATTAAATAACGTTGTGTAAGTTGTGCTATACGAACGTATGTGGTTTTACAGCTCGATCAAGCGTCTCTGGGACTGTCGCGGGAATACTTGTCGAAGGGTTTCGATGAAAAAATCGTGCAAGCATACTACAGCTACATGGTGGACATCGCTGCAATTTTAGGCGGCGACAAGGCTGCGGCGAAGACGGAATTGAGACAGTCGCTGGAGTTCGAGATGAAACTTGCCAACGTAAGTTTCAAAAGCAACCATTTGTATAACTATTTGTATTTGTATAACCGTTGTACAACCGTTTGTATTAATCTTACAGATTTCTTTGCCGAACGAGAAACGCCGTAACGCCACGCTCCTCTACAACCCCATGACCGTACGGGAATTGTCGAAGACTTACCGCAGCATTCCGTGGAAGGAATACTTCAACACCCTCCTGGCGCCGAACCTCCAAGTCGACGATGACGAGGTCGTAATCGTCAGTGTTCCCAGCTTCATCTCGAGCCTGGAGGAGCTATTGGCCAGCACGCCGAAGAGGGTCCAAGCAAATTATGTGATGTGGAGGGCTGCCGCTTCGTCCGTCAGCTATCTTTCCGAGCCGATCCGGAAACGGCAGTTGCAATATTCGACGGCGTTGAGCGGCAGAACGGAAAGGGAACCCAGATGGAAGGAGTGCATCGACACCGTTTCCGGTAGCTTAGGCATCAGCGTCGGCGCCATGTATGTTAGGAAGTACTTCAAGGAGGACGCGAAGAAAAACGCTGTGGAGATGGTGACTGACATTAGAGAAGAATTCACAGAGATACTGAAACAAGTACGTTCACCTTTCGTCGAATTTTACTCTTTGTGCCGATACTTATCTTGCCGTTCGATACTGTTAATATCGCAAAAGTGAAGTCATATCTGACGAGATAAAATCAAAATATGGCCGCAGGAGCCGGATAGACATTTCAGTCGTACTTTAATCGAATACATTATTAAATAAGTCGAATACATCCGTGTTCTTAAATCGTTTTAATCTCCCGACTGTTTTAATATCCGAGTGAAACGTTCTCGATCTTCCAGGTCGACTGGATGGACGAAGAAACGAGGAAGAGCGCACTGGACAAGGCAGCGTCCATGTCCAGCCATATTGCCTATCCGGATGAACTATTGGACGACAAGAAACTCGAAGATTTCTACGAGAAACTGGAATTGACGACCGACAATTATTTAGAGGGAATCTTGAACTTGACTCTCTTCGGGGTGGAGTACTCGTTCGGAAAACTGAGGAAGCCCGTGAACAAAACCGACTGGATAACGCACGGAAGGCCGGCAATCGTGAACGCGTTCTATTCGTCGATCGAGAACAGTATTCGTGAGTATTTCGAAATATTAGACGATTGCAAAAGTTTGTGCCCTACTACTTGAAGTCCAGTAGGTGTTCGAACACGTCTCTCGATTTGAGTATGGTGAGTGACGATAAAGTTCTGTATGTAAAATAAAGAAATCTGTAAATAAAGCGTCGAGGTCTCTGCAAATTGGACGCGAACTTTCGCAATCGTCCAACAGGATTTTCCCGACAGAAATACGTATTAGAGATAAAATCACTGTGACGCATTGTCCGTAGAATTTCCCGCTGGCATTCTACAAGGTGCTTTCTTCAACAACGACAGACCGAGGTACATGAATTACGGTGCCATCGGGTTCGTCATAGGCCACGAGATAACGCACGGCTTCGACGATCAGGGCAGACAGTTTGATAAAGCAGGAAATCTTGTCGATTGGTGGGCGCCAGAGACAAAGGAAAAGTATCTCGAAAGAGCGGAGTGTATCATTCACCAGTACGGAAACTACACCGTCGAAGACGTTGGCCTGAACGTAAGCAACTTCCTCCGATACCATTTATTCGTCGCAGTAATTTATTGTAAACTTTCAAAAATTCTGAAATCATTTCCGACAGATGTTTCGAAGAATTTATCGTTTCCTTTTTACCGTTTACAGTTGAATGGTATAAACACCCAAGGGGAGAACATAGCCGACAACGGTGGCATCAAAGAGGCTTATCTGGCGTACAGAAAGTGGGTCGAGCGAAACAACAAAGAATCAAAACTACCGGGTCTTCCTTATACACCGGAACAATTGTTCTGGATCAGTGCTGCGAACACCTGGTGCAGCAAGTACAGACCGGAAGCGATGAAACTCCGCATTACCACCGGATTCCATAGTCCAGGGAAGTTCCGCGTCCTAGGGCCACTTTCAAACATGGAGGAATTCTCGAAGGACTTCAACTGTCCCCTCGGCTCGAAGATGAACCCCGAAAAGAAGTGTGCGGTCTGGTAAAGGCAGACCTTGAGGAATAGTTAAACGATTACAGAAGTCCAGCAAGCCAGCGGAGATTTTTCGAAGTTCTGCCAGGAACCTCGCGACCTTGTCGGATCGGAAACTGTTATTGATAAGGTTCGCGTGAATTTGAACAGATCCGCTGTGAATCTTCATGGTATCCGTTCGAGGAGAATGCAACAGTGACGGTGGAACTAATTGGTGGAACTGATGATGGAATTCAATTTTTAAGGCGTAGTTGTGCTATTCCAGGAGAGTAATCCTCATCTTCGCGAACAACTATTGAATTAACATGATTGGCTACCGGTAACGGTGCATCCGCTATAACATTTGTTTATTAATACATAAGTCTTTTTTATAAGAGAAAAGTTCGATGTGCGATGAGTATTGTAAATAGGATTAACAGAAGAAAGGTAACTGGGATGGCGCGCCATGACAACTTTAAATTTTATAGAATTACGTTGGACAAACACAACCGGAAAAACCTAACGTTGGGTTCGAGTCGTTAAAGAGAAAGCGTACACACGTTAAACTGTGATGATTTTATAGGAGTCGACAATAAATATTGACACGATCTTTTGGTTAAACCATTAAGGTGACGCGCACGAAAAAGAAAAATATAAAAAATGGAAATACCAACAAGAATACATATAATTGTTAATTATATTTTCAAATGATATTGTTCTATCGACATTACAAGTCAATGTGCTTTTTGCTATCTGTATAATGTTCGTTAGGCTCCGTTGAGCAGTATAAGGTTGTTGATTAGAGTTACCATTTTTAAGTACTTAGACGACGTAGTATTATTCGTAGTTTCTAAATAACGTAATTACTTCACAGGCAACGAAACAAACAAGCCTGTGATTACTTTTGTACCGTGTTTGCTTTTCCCATCTACGTATAGCAATCTTCCACCTTGCAATGGTATCTCTGGAAATTGTAATTTCTTCGTTACCATTTTCCAATGACAAGCGTATCCGGTTTAACGTAGAACCGCGATACTCCTATTTATTGCAATACTGTATTATTTTAAGTTCAAAATAGATGAATGTGTATTTAGTGTACTTGTTGATCATAAAGTTTTAATATAAAAAGATCGAAGAAATGTTTTACCTGAAATTTTTGTTGTTGTAGATCTAATCCGTTGAATAATAATAAATAAAAATTTTCTAAGAAAAGTGATCCTTAAAAAAAAAGCTTCACTTCGTAGAGGAAACAATGCATTCTTTTCTTATTGTGTTGCTTTTTGTTGTCCATTTTTATTTAAGGATAAACTAAAATGTTTTATTATTATAAAACATAAGTATTATGTATATAATTCACATTCAAAGCTAAAATTACAACACTTTTTTTGTTTGATGTAATTACTGAGGATAATTTATATTAGATGCGGTTTATGAAACACAACTGCAACATTTAATATTTTAAATGATGGATGTCCATACACTGCTTCCAAAATCAATAATTGTGCATTCGATTCACAGCTCAATTTGTAAGAAATGATCTTAATAAAATATTCGAATATTATATTATTGTTTTATTACAAATCAAATAAAATACAATTTTTGCTAAAGTATTGTGTATTACAAAGTCATATCATTCATAATCTTCTTTGACATTTTATTGTATAACATGATTTTAATGACGAATGAAGAAGCTTATTGCATACGATTTATTTTCGGACAAAAGATGCTAAAAATACAAATTGATACATTGTCACTTTATACAACAACGAATGGTATCACTTTGAATTAAAACTGACAGGAAATTCTAACACCAGAAGCAGACACGGTTTTCAAAAAATTGTTCTCACCTAATGTACACATCTATATTAATACTATCAACAGTCAACTAAATATACCATATTTTTCCTTTATAAAATATTGAAAATTAATGTTGAATATTTCATTGTTTTCTGCTTCTGGTGTTAGAATTAAGAAACAGTCACTCTTCTACGGATGCCAAGGATAAAAGTTTAAAGTTTTATAACTTAATTATTTTGCGTTTGTGGCTTCGACCAATCTACATTTAGAATAAGGTGATCGTAACCGTAACCATTGAGCGTGGCAATGGCTTTTGCAGCATCTATTCTAAATTTAAAGTGTACATATGCGAAACCTTTACAAAGATTGGTTTGTTTATCTTTAGGAAGATAAAATTTGAGAACTGATCCAAATGGTTTGACAAGCTCATCCAAATCTGTATCCGTAGTACTTTCTGATAAATTGGAGATACGAATGGTAGTAATGTCATCGCGTCTTTGCATTTGCATTGCATCCCCTCGTTTGTTGCCACCGTCACGCATACTAGGCGGAACGTATTTGCTACCTTGTTGAGGCTTCAGTTCAGCTACGGCACCAGGAGCACCAGCATTAATAAGCGGTTTCTTGTCATCTGGTACTTTTCCTAAAAATTAAATCTCAAAGTAAAGAAGCTTTACAAATTTTTAAATATGTACATTGACAGTAACAAGCATACCTCCAGCAAGAACTGTATCTTTGTAAGGACATTTTGAAGTCCAGTGATCTCCATTACAGTTACGGCATTTGACCACACCTTTGTCACCCATATTTTTCAATTTATCAAGATTATCTTCCTCAACCTTATTTTCTTCTTCCTTGCTGGAAATGAACTGCATAAATACATCTTCACCGCCAACTGTAGTAGCAGGATTGGGTCCGGGCCTGTCATCCACAGAATCTCCAAACTTAGCCCAATTCTTGCGTACAGCAATTGTCTTTGAAACTATACGTCTTTCTATTTTGTATGTCCGGACAACTTTGACTTTTTTATTGTCTTGATTGTACTTGTATTCAGTGAGAATCTTAAATCCATTTTCATAAGTTTCGGACGGCGGGGGTAATGCTGCTACCTCTTCTTCCACTTCATCAGCCCAACTGGATTTCACATCTGCTACTGGCATCTTCGAAGCTTACGTAGACTAATGTAAAAGAGAATTATCATTTATAATATTTTTGCAAATTATCAAGAAATGCATGACAATTTACCGAACAAAATTTATTTTCGCATTTAAAAATAAACTAACTGTACCAAATACATATGTGACAGACGTGATACGATAATTTATAGGTTAAGTATTTAATCGATTATTAAATGCAATTAGAGCAAACTTTTCACATGGCTTAGAATATGTAGAGTATGAAAACTCACTGAAAGGGAATAAAGTGCTGAAAATAAGCAACACTAACAAACAAAGATTGAAATACAGTCGCGTTGTATACAATGAATGTTACGATTAAACACGTTTATGATACGAAAAGAGAAACGTGATTTAAATGTAGAAAAAGTGGCAATTCATTGAAACTATGTTACCGTAAATTGTTGGAATGTCGAGAAATCAGGGGAAAATCGAGACTAACACAAACACTGCAGAAAGTGGACAGAAACGCAGGATCTCGTTTGCAAGAACGAAAATGAATCAAAATGGAGGAATTTTCGCATGTGATACTCGGCGTGTCAGCAACCCTGGCGGCAGTTCTGTGAAACATGAATGCTCTGAAATTAATGGCGACGTCTAGCGTTGTCGTGTTCACTGTAAAAAAATAATGTTTCCCGGAGTCGAATTTCGATTGTGTGTAAAAAGGTGTTAACGAAACTAAAAACGAACGTAATCAAATTCAGCACGTAAGCGAAAGAGTAATCGTGATAATGGACCAGGCACCTGCAGGTAAGAAACGAATGTTATGATCTGGCGATTCGGTGAAACACGGTCTTGCACATTCCCTCTCGAAACGAGCATATTAACAATCTTCTTTTCTTATTAATCGTAATGTCTGTGAATTATCATTTTAGCATTTTAGTTAGTCAGAATTCAAGATTTATGGGTTTTGACACGACGCAAGTAACAGAACAGATTCGGAAAAGAAAAAGGCTAGATTCTAGATAGTAGGTTATGTAAATCTGTGCAACACATTAGATTACCACTATAAAATTATTCGATCGATGAATTAAATTATCCACAGACATCTTCGTAAAAACATTCACGAAACGACAATCTTCAAAACAGATTCAATATTTCAGGTTACGATGGGCTGATTTAGGACTGCGTACTTTAGAAATAAGAGATCCTATTTCAGTACTGTATTTAAATATGTATTGCCATTCATATTATAATACTTGTTTAAGTGATCGCATGTGCACAGACGACCGACATACTAATTCTGTTGATTTTGGTATAATACCTAGATACAGAGTTACGGAACATCATAGACAAACTGGCACAGTTTGTGGCTCGCAATGGACCCGAGTTCGAGCAGATGACGAAAAACAAGCAGAAGGACAACCCGAAGTTTGGTTTCCTGTTCGGTGGAGAGCACTTCAACTACTATCAGTACAAAGTGACTACAGAGCAAGCCAGTAAGTGGGATACAGCCCCTTAACAGCTACAACAATTGAGAAGCATAATGGCCATGCTTTATACAACGAAACGAGGAATGACTTTGAAAAAGAGATACGGGTGAAAGGGTCTGAATTCGTCATTGCGAATGTACAAAACTATTATTCATCGAATATCAGCACTTCATTTCAAGATTTTGGGATTGCTATTTATTAAGCAGAATGCTTTAGCTAAAGACATATTCTATTTCTTGGCAATGGTGATTTTAAGAAGATGTAGTTTTAAGATTCTTACTGGAGCTTATCTAATACGGACTACATTGTCAATATATTGCTTCAATCTATATGGGAACTGTAATCCATCTACAATAACTATGTGCCCTGTAATACCCTAGTACTATAAAAAAAAGCTAAAAATATATGTATATGTATGTATATATGTATATATAAAAAAAACAGGGAAAGAATATAGTGTTCCCAAAAGACTTATTGAATTTTCACAATATACTTCTCTCATAAATGCCAAGAATTTTATTATGCACTGGTAGAAGATAAGACTCAACAGAAATTGGACTATTTGTATACTTTTTCAATATCCATTGAAGGAATCAAACATCTTACAATAATCCACCGTCATTCGTTTACAGTTTTAAAGCAAAAAGGAATAAATCCAATGCAAAATGCAGACCCACGTTTAAACGTTTCGCAGCAGCAGCAAACAGCCGCTACCGTCGCGCAGCCACTGAATAACGTCAATCTTGCACCTGGCCTAAATACTCAGAACAATGGATTGAACCCAGTAGTGGGAATTGGACCAGTTGGGAATCAAGCTGGTCCCGTTATACCTGGAGTACCTGGACAAATTGGAGGATCAGGAAATGCAGGACCACCGATTGGACCAGTCCCTGGTGCTATGGGAGGTGTGAATCCACCGATTGCTGGAGTTACGCAACCGGTTAACATAGGCGGGCCCCCTGGATGGCTTCAGAATGAACTAGCAAACCTGCAATCGCAGCAAACCACGCTACAGGAACAAGTTAGACAATCAGAACAAAATCTGGCTGCACAGCATGCTGCATTGATGGCACAACAACAAGGAAGGGTTGAAGATGCTGTTAGACAAGCTCAAGACACAGCTTTGCAAAACAGTGCACAGAACACAAGCACAGATCTCGCTGCGTTCGATGCAGTATTACAACCTATTATCGATAGCTGCACAAAAGACAGCATAAGTGCGGGAAAAGCCTGGATACTGCAGAATTCCATTACTCCACAAAGTAATCAAGTTGTTGCGGATCATTTGCTGAAAAAGTATGTCTCTCCTAAAACTTCTGTCGCATGATTTCGAGAGTACACGAACGTAGTCCCGGTATAACAAATATTATTTGTTTCAGAGTAATTCAAGCAACAAATTTCAGTCATAAACTTCACATTATCTATTTGGTGAATGATGTCCTGCATCATTGGTAAGTATGATGATACTTAGTAACAAATCATTTGCGGATTACATGCTTTGGATGATTGCAAAAATTAAGTGCTCCATGAATATTCACATTCATTACATCATAAGTGTGTTTCGTAATACATTGAATGTCAACCATCAATTCCATTACAACAGAATGTATAGTTTCTAGAAGTGTGCGGGAACCCGAAAATTTCGGGTACTCGATGGTCGAGACGAATCGGGTTCTCGAATATATCGGGAATAATCCCGAAATTTTGGAGAACCCGTCTCAATCCCGACTAAAACTCTCGACCCGTCCCGACCCGACATTTTCTGGTCCCCACACACCTCTGATAGGTTGTTAAAGTTTGACAACTTCCACAAAATGTTTGTGCACGTTATTTAAACTTGAACTTCTTCAGTGCAAGAAAAAAATCTATGGATCTTCGCAAGGCAATGGAAAGTGTTGTTGTTCCCATGTTCTGTAACACTTCACTAGCTGCATCAGAAGAACAACTTAATAAATTAAATAAACTGCTAAGTTTGTGGGAGTCAAAAAATAATTACTTTGATGAAGGAATTATAGATAAGTTAAAGCAACCAAGTGCATCTTGGTCTGAATATCAGGCTAATCTGGTGGCACAACATGCCAGTGCTATTACGCCAATCACAACGTCCACGAAGCAGACTTTCGATAATTATCAAGCTCAACATCAAGCGTTCGTTACTCATGCGTTGCGACAAATTCAAAATATTGAGCAACAAAAGATAGCGATTGACCAACAACTGAAAGCCCCGCCACCACCACCGCCGCCTCAATTGGTATGTCTAAAATTTGAATTCAATATTAATTCGTGAACCACGAATGCGATAAAACACGAAGATAAATATTTTACAGAATCAGCAGAATATGTCTATGCCACCTAGTCATTCCGCTCCCCCGGCTCCGATAGGCACAGACGTAAATTTCAGTCAACCACCGCCTGGATGGGGTGTACCAACTGGAAACGATCCCCCGCCGTTCACAAACGTTCCGTTACCGGACTTTTCGAAACCTCCGCCTGGATTTGGTCCGCCGCCTGTTATACATGAACCATCCGTTGAAGATTTAATGCCCAGTATGCCTTACTATGAACTTCCTGCTGGTTTGATGGTACCTCTGATTAAATTAGAAGACGCTGAATACAAACCATTAGATCCAGATGCTATTAGACTACCACCGCCTGCCCCACCGAGCGAACGGCTAGTAGCGGCTGTGGAAGCATTCTACGCACCGCCAAACCATGACTCGCCGCGCGACAGGTAACATTCAAATAAATATCATTTTAAATTTCAAACGAAACACGACACCTTGAAACACGAATTATATCGCATATTTGTTCCAGTGACGGATGGGAGAAGTTAGGTTTATACGAGTATTTTAAAGCAAAGAATGCTGCACGTAAACGTAAGGAAGAGGATATCGTGGCTGGTATAAGACAAAAATCGAAATCACCATCGCCGATTTTGAGGCCTAGATCGAAAAGTCCTAGCCCACCAAAGAAACGGTACCGAAGTAAATCGAGAAGTAGATCACGGTCAAGATCGAGAGGTAGAAGCAGATCCAGATCACCAGCAACCAATCACAGGCGCAATAGTCGGAATAGCAACCACAATAACAGAAGTAGGAGGAGAAGGAATAGCAACAAAGATCGAAGTCCCGATAGACGGTTGGATAGGCAAGATCGAAGTCCAACACCGCCCAGCTTCCTGTGAGTAATAATATATTATTAATAGATTGTGATTTTCGATGTGAAACAAAAATTGTCTGCGTCAATCGCAGGCAACAGAAGTTTATTCCTTTTAATAGTTTGAACGTAATACGTTGTATGTCTCGTTTCAGTGGATCCACTTACAGTAAAGCTCCTCAAGAAATTGGTATAGACGAAAGTAACAAAGGCCATCAGTTGCTCAAGAAAATGGGCTGGGGTGGTGCAGGACTTGGTGCCAATGAACAGGGTATCGAAGCTCCTATTTCAGGAGGTGAAATTAGAGATAAAAATGATCAATATAAGGGTGTCGGTATTAATCTAAATGATCCGTACGAGAACTTTAGAAAAAGTAAAGGTCAAGCATTTATAACTAGAATGAAAGCGAGGGCGGAAGAACGTGCCGAAGAAAGAGGCGAACGGGACTGAATATAACCAACTAAAATAACGAAATTGTCTATAATCATTTTGACGATAGATATAATTATCGCGTACAGTGTATATCCACGTGGTTACATGATCGACACAATTCTTGGGTGGTCTATCGTGTGATTCTATCGTGCAAAGTACCCGCACTGCAAGCGGCGGGGATTGATTTTCGAAAATCCATTATATTACTGTTCGGCTATCATTGAATTGCATTTTCATAAAAATTGCTCGCTTGATTACAGAAGTGTTACATGGTAATTGTTTATCATTGAAATTACCAAAGTATGCATATGCATGTTGTGTAGTTTTATGTTCTTGATCGGAGTAACGATCGATTATTTTATAATATTTGAGAAGTAGGAGTGTACGTAATATTTCGATGAGGTGTCGATCATGCGCGGATACAAATCTTTTATCTGTATATTCCGATACGAGGAAGATACAATGAATGAATGGTGGAAAAAAAGGACAATTATTTATAAATGATGGTTGCTTGCCTTTTTATAAATATGAGACAAGGATCCACCGTCACTTTTGCGATACCGAGAGTGCACCAAGAAGTGACTGTTATTTACTAAATCGACTTTATGTGGTGCATGGTGCAACAAAAGAACAGTTTTATACATCCCTCTGTACATTATGTACAAAAACCTACGGCGAGATTACCGCTAAATAATAATAATGATAATAATAATAATATTAATAATAGATGAATTGTCTATTAATAATTTGATTAAATCGACGATAAATATTAACTTTAATCATACCAAGAGGACCGATTAATCGTATCTAAAAAAAAACTGTCATCTAAGGAATCAAAGTCGACCAATTGCGCAGTTTATCGTCCATTACGAACTTAAGCATACGCTTACGTTTTAATTGTAACCATCAATAAGTCTCGTACTAAAAGTTCGTTATCCTCTCATTTCAAATGATAAACTAATTCACTAAACGTTAATCAAGCGATCCTATCCTGTTGACGTACGGGAATAAGAGAACACGTGTCGTGTGCAAGCGTAGCCTGCACGTAACAGACGCAAACCTATGAAGAAGAAGACGAAGAAGAAGAAGAAAAAGTACTTGTATCTAGCAAATTAATAAATGATTATATTGGATACATAAGAATAAACGGTGAACGAGAGCGCTGCGCGTTCTGTGCGATAAGCGGCGAAGAGCAAGAAAAACTGAAACTGTCGAGGAGCGCGCAACTAATTAGATTAGCCACGACTCGATTGCGTGCACAAAGTACACTGGAGCTCCGTGGAACTTCCAGTGCGAAGCAGAAAACTCGGAGGAAAATGAATTTAATTGGCTTCCGGATATCTCGGAATAATACGGTTTCTTTTCGATTATTTTTGTAACGCGCCTTATCGCCGATTATATGACGCGGATCGGGGCAAAATGAAAAAAAAAAAATCTCGGTAAACTGGCTGAGAACGGCTCGACCGCCGACGACATTGTTAATCGTCGGTTGCCTTCTTGAACTCCCCCAGCAGCAGTCGATATCGGAACCGAATAAATCCAACAACGAACCGGTTTTGCAGCGATAACAGCCAGCATGCTCGCTTGGTGGCGTCAACAAAGCTGCGGGCTGGTGTTCGCGTTCATACAGACAGTCCCGCAAGGTCGACGAAGCTCCGATATTCTTTTTGCGTCACGTGATATTTTTCATCCGTGCGTTCGTGCACGAGCATCTTGCACGAACGTAGAAAACTTTCACGGATGAGTCGACGGTTCGATGTAGGAGCCTCTGTTGTTGTATATTTTCATAGGCAACCAGACAGACGGATGCTCCGGGTCGAGTTCTACGCAGATTTCGATTCTGATTCGCGTTATTACGTGCCCTCTACGGACGTAATATCCGTTGATAACGATTCTTGAAATTTCCAAAGATAACACTAATTTTAAGTCCGGCATCAGGATCCGTAAACATGTTCGTTACGATCGTGACTGCGCAGTATCTGCCACGCTTCGTAGGAGACAGCTATATCCGAAGCAAAGGTCACTGATAGGGCGGTAACGTAACGCTGGTACTTCGATGCGCCAAGTACTTCTTTCCGTGTCGTGCACGTAGGGACGAGTCTCGAGACGCGATCGTCGTCGTCGCACTGTGTAGAGGCAGACTTTGAATTTCCTATGCGACCGATAAGTGGACGACTCAATAAGAAAACTGAGCAGCGAGACGAGACTACGCCGCGATCGCGTAGCAACGGCCCGGCGAACCTGTCCGGGAACGAGCGATAACCACGTTGCCAAAATCAATTGTAAACGCGACGATGAAATTGTTGCGTTTCCCTCGGGTCGACCCGTCACTTATCTCGGATCAGAAGACGACTATATTTTCAAGAACCGTCTACCGTTCGCGGGAAACGATATTACGTACGTATACGTGCGTGCGTGTACGGGCTCGGTTGACCGATGCATCACGTTTAAGCAAAACGTGACGGAGCGGAGAAGTATGCGAAAGATAAAGAGTAGATTACGTTAACGATTTGGCAGGGCACGTATCCGTCGGGTGCGCACGCTCGCTGAAACGGTTATTTCTAGAACGTAGTTTTTAAGTTTGCAAAAATATTCTTAGAGCCGAGTGCCGACTATCGAGAGAAAATAGGAGATAAGAGAATGAGGTCCCTTTGTTGCCGCCTTCCTCAACCGAGGCATCAAATTTTTTAAACGTTTCGAATATATCTCGTACATTTTAACAAAGTGTTCATTTCATTTTCACACGGCTCCTAATTCTAGAACGCCACCGACGTCGACGACTGTGGAAAAACACAGACATCAAATTTCGGTCTGTTCTGCGAATTAGTCGATAATGTCGAAACTTTTCTCGCACGAAGCGTCCGGTTTCGAGAAGATCGAATTTGAATATTGATGCGCGATGAATAGCACTGTGATCATTAGTCACCGCTTCGACTTTCAGGTATGCCAGGCAAATATTCAAAATCCGTTTTCTCGAAAACACCGATGAAACAGTATCAGTTTTAAAGTAACACCCGCACTGATATACCTGTGTGGACTTGTACGCATACCGAAATTTATGTTTTCGAAAGATCTGTCGAAAATCCATTAGCGCTGCACACGAGAATGAAGAGAGCAAAGTGAAACTGCAAGTTTGTTGAACACCAGGCGGCATAGTAGACGTTACGATGAACTTTTTGTCGCCATCGAAGTCTACGATCCTTCGGTGCCAGCCACAAGCAGCAACCGTCGCGTATATTGTTTTATCCTTGTTTGTCGGGATTTTTCACGGACGACGTCAAATTAGAACGACTCGCAGTCGGCTCTCCTTGTTGCGTCCATAGATCCTTATAAAGACGCAGGGCGATCTTGTCGATCAATTACGACACGCCTGCGACATTCTACATAACGTCGGGCGCGCGGACTCAATGGAAAAAACAGTTGTTGAAAGTCCAGGCATTGAGGGAAAAAAGTGGGAGCCGGCAGATTAGCACTCTGGAGGGGAGAATGCATAATCGGTTACAAGGAGAACAATTCGATTTTCCCATTGAACCGTTTATCGATTTCAGGTGAACACATGCCACCTTTCGAAAGCCTGCCGTAAATCACGTCCTGTCGTAGGTGACCTCATAATCGTCACGCAGCAACCGGATCTTGCACTCGGGACGCGTATTCGGTCCGGAAGCGGACCCTGTAGGGGGTAGCTTTAAATAGTCACACGCCATGGTGATTTCCATGTACGTAGGCGGTCGATAACGAAAATCCATCGTCTATATCAGAAGAAGTTTCTGGACGGTCTATTTTTAAGCTGCAGATAACGAACCCTCCCATGGTCAGCTGTGATTTATAATGCTAATGTAGATACAGGATTTTATCTGAATCGCCTTCGCCAAGAATACACCTATTCTTCACAACAACTTCTCGGTCAACTTTAACTCTGCAAGTACCAGTTAACACGTTACCGATCATTTCTCCAAGTCGATCCATGTCTATGGAACATTGAATTTTAGCTCTGCAAGACCTGTCGTCCGTGATCCATGTCCAAGGACTTGTTCCAGCAACACGCGACTGGCAAACGTTTCTTCAAAACGTGAGGATCCGGAGACACCGTGAACGTATTCAGGACGAGCATAAAGAGCGAAATGTGGCAAGAGATGAAATTAGCAACGTCCCGAACGTTCCCGATTGTCCTCGCCAGAGGACCTCCCGAGATCGGTGACGTCAGACTTTAGGGCACCTAAAAGCAATGCGAATCGGGGACCGAGTTTTAAAAGATGCTCGATTTCTCTGCGGGAGAAGAGCGAAATTAGCAACGTCTCGAACGTTCCCGATTATTCTCGGCAAGGATTGCCCTCTGGAGATCGGTCGACGGTGTCGTTGGGAGTTGTTGCAGCTGGTCGTGCCGGTGGAAGGTCTTCGAGCAGGTTTTCGTCATTTTTCCCCGCGGTGTTCTCTTTCTCCGGGAACGAAACGGTGCACGCAAAGGGATGCCACCAGTGGTCGGCATACCTGCGCGGCGGCCAACGCGAAGAGAGAAAACGACTGGCGAACCAGAGAGGAACGTGGTGCGCCGCCGCCGGTGGGAACAAGAGGGCGAACGGGACAACAACGATGAGACGCCGAGCGTCTAAGAAAGAGGGAGAGACTGTACCGCGTTACATTCAACGTGATTGAGAGAAGGGCACGCCTCGGCCGCCGCCGAGTCACGCGCTCGACCACGCGTTTACTCTTACCGACACGTGCACGCAATGTGTCCGACCGCGCGCGCTGGACAGAACAGAAACTGGTTATTTTGCGCCACGGTGTGCAATGACATCTCTCCTGAGCGTTGCTCCGTTATGGACGTCGGAATCAGGAACGACACGCCGGCCAGCTGTATCGGCGCGACCTGCAATCGCGCTTTGAAAATCCTCGCGGTTTCACGCGATTCTGTTTAGATAATGCGACCGGCCGATTGTGTAACGGAGCCTTTCCGCTGCATCGTTGTCCGAGGATCGTTGATATAAAACCTCAACAGGTGACCGGAAGATAGGCGAACGCGTTCTATGCCCGTGCGCGACCGGCATGTTTTTAGGGACGGTTGTTAGGATGATGGGAAAGTAATTTCAGTTTTTAGCGTAGCAATTTACTTTTACATTTAATCGATTATGTAACTGCTCGTCTGCCTATTCGAGAAAATGCGACCGGTTCTGTTATTTAAGATGAGACAAATCGTTTCTATTTAGAAATGGATTTAGCGAAATTATTCTATAAACGAAATGCTGTAAAGCAACCATACCATCTATTTCGCCGAAGTATACAGGGCTTCGTAAATGCTAATGTTAGCACTTCGAAATTCTAAAATAACGGGGATATATTTAAATTTAAAATGGTCTCGTGGTTGGTCCGATGAATTAATGTCCAGAAACAATATTATGTATCCCGAAGTAGATACGCATTAACAAGCATTCCCGATAAATTATCGATTTCTTCTTATCCCACGTTCACTGAAATAAACAACACCGTATCGCGTGAAAATATTTCATCAATTCCACGGCAAACAAAATTTATTTACTTTTTTCTTGTCGAAAAGATCGAACGCTGGAACTTTCACGCAGTCGAATATAGTAAACCCACCAGTGGTAAAATCGTGCGTTTGTTTCGCTTTCTTTCGGGATCTGATAATCTCCATTATTGTGGTGTGACGGCGGTTGAATGCTACGGTCGGCATCGTATTTCCTTTGGTGGTTAAGATTGATCGTCGTTGATTCGCAACAGGGGAACTTAAAATAGAGCGTGCGATAGAGCAACGCCGCCGGTCGGATCTACTCGCGTCGAATGAAAAGGAAAGAAATCCCGTTCGTGGGATTTTCAGGTTCAAGTACGTCTACGTGGCTTCTTGGGAACGCGCGGACCTATCGGGATTTCTTCTCCGCAGGAACGTAGAACTATGCAGGGCTAGAAGGGAACACCGTTACGGCTATAATTATGCTCGTAGCGAGCGAATGTTCTAATTTGCCAAGGACAAACGAGCGGACGTTTCTGCGAGACGTGATTTTCGAGACGATAATCGAGGGGAAGCACCTCGATGCACAGCGATGCAATCACCATGACGTAATTGCTTTCACGTGCCCTCTCCCGACCCTTGTGTAACTTTTTCTTTTTTCTCTCCTCTCTGTTCTAAAACCGCGGGCACATCAATTTCACTTTGTCACGTCTCCGCTAATTCACCGCAACGACTCTACGGTTTTACATAACGCAAATTGCGCGATCGCCGGGCGAAAAGTTCCGATAAGACAGCAACAAAGAGACGGCGAAACGAAAAAAATGGAATTTCGGACGGTACCGTGTCAGATACAATCTTTCTTGGTCACCGGCTTCGTACCGTATGGCCATACTGTGGATCTAAAAATGTTCTGCGTCAATTGCCATAAACAAAAATTTATTTCTCCCTTCAACCCCACGACATACACCCCAAATACATGCCTACGTTAAGCGAGCTTTTAACATAGCACAAGTGCTATCTTAAAAAGTAAACCAAGAAGTTAACCATTTGAGTAAGTTCAATTTAAAGGTAATAATTTAATTTACTTTTGGCCGGAAATTCATATAATCCGCGGACAAGTGGAAAATGGGCGTTGCAAAACGAGTCGGGAGGTGAGAATAAAATATCGTTTCAGATCTCGTTTTTGGAAAATTCGAACGTGAGAATTTATCGGTTACACGTGCGTTCTAATTTCGAAGTAGAACCGTTAAGTCATGAGCAGACACGTTAGCAGATTCCTGTTTAATGGCCACGCGTTTCCGAATGAAACGTTCCTTCGAGATTATTCCAGACATTCATCGACCGTTCATTGTTTTGTATCGCGTTGGCTAAAAATACGCGAGTGAAATCGAAAACATGCAAGCACCGGTGACTATTCATTGATGTGTATCCACCCACGACAGCCGTCCGAGCCGACAGTCTCGCGGGCCGAGCAGACGACTATAGTCACCGTTTCGAACGGCGCATAATCGAATTCAGATTCGACGAGGAGTCCCTCGATTGCTCCAGAAAGAATTTAAATCGCCACGTCTCGCGGGGGATTTCAAATCAAAGGTTAAAGCCTGTTCGCCCGCGATAACAAGCCGGTGACACCTTATCGGGCCCAGCTGCGTTTAACGTTCGGAGCCACCGAAATATATATCGGCGTCTTAATGTAACTTAATCGACGAATATTAGCCCCAATAATAATTTCTTTCGAGGCGGGGCTCGGGCGAGGCTCGAACCAGGCGATTAAACGCGACACGATGCACGTAATGGTGTACCAGATCAAGAATAACTCGAAGTTGCCACAGATCGCGTTTATTTTCTCCCGAGCCGTGCAGAAAATAAGACGCCTATTTTCGAATCGGTCGCGTTACACGCACACTCGCGCATACGTCAAGTTCGCAGCCGCTTTAAAATGGTCGCCAATCAAAAAGTTCGCATTCTCGGTAACGCGAAACGCTCGAGACAGTGCGACCGTTCGCTGTCAAACCAAGCTTTGTTCTTCCGAATTTCCTCCGAATTGTTTACAAAATCTTCCTCCCGACCGACTTGTTCCTACGCGAAAAATTTATTAGGTATTCCGTTACCGCAATAATTTAGCATGAAAATTTATTTCTACTTCCACGCGAAAGTCAGAGATATAGGCTCCGAGAAATATTTGTTCGATTCTCGAAAAATTGCCCACATTTAAACTGTAATAACTTCGGAGAATATGACCGTACGACAATAAATTTGGACTCATTTTAAAGCTAGAAGTTTCTAGTTTCATAACCCAATTATTGTCTTCGAATCTATGACAGGTTCATTTAAGAAAGTTTTGAAAATTCCTTGTTGACAAATCGAGGGAATCGTTGGTAAAATTGGGAAAGTGATGTACTTGTTTAGAAACGTTATTTAATTCGTAGGAGCGTACTCTATTTACGGACGCGACAGTAATTTCTTACAATTAGAATTCAGCTGTCCACTGTCAGACCACCTTTTACATAATCGCCGGCACTCACACTTTCTAGTCCGTCTGTGCTGATTTCAGCAGTACAAAAATGTTTCGCAATGGACAAATCCCGTCAACAAAAAAAAACCGCATCGTTAGCTGCATTCTTTCCATACGACAGCCATAATTTCTTTCCAGCTTCAAGTCGGTCGCATAATCAGCGTTTGGACGTAATCGGTTGCGCAGTGTCCAATCGTGTGCGACTGAAACGAAATCTAGATTCCGCGGGTGACCTGTAAAACTAGAAAACCGCGTGTATCGTCCAGGCCGGTGTTCGGCAGAGTATACTGAATTCGATTAACGCCGCTGTTAGATCGGCGGAGTGACGCGCGTCTTCTACTTTTATTCTTCCACCACAGTTCATCTACGTCTGCAATGCAGTCGTGCAACGACCTACTAAACCTTATGGAGGTTTTACTCTTCTTTAATCGTCGCCGCTGCGTCTATTATTTAAAGTGGCTAGCTATTGTCAAGTGGCGCGCATTCCAAATCGCTATAGCAATAACAGGTCTACGCTTTCCTCAACTACTGCATCGGACGCAACGGTTTCAAATACGGCAAACAAGGTTCCTCGTCATTTACGATTAACCTGTGTTCCCCGGAAACTTTTGTTTTCACTGTAAAATGAAAGAAAATCTAATCCGTGGTTCGCCCTCCAAAATAACGTCAATCTTTCTGAACCGTGACAATGCCCAGTCCAAGGAAAAAATCATGATCACAGATCGCCTCTAACAAAGGGCGAAACAAATGTTCGCGGTTAGTATTGCTCGACCCACGGCGACGCAAGGGATACAAGTTTCAACGAGCCTGCTCCAATAACCCAATTCCCATAGCGCAACCAAGCACCGGAATTCATTGGAAGCGACACCGCTCCTTTCGATGCTGACCAACGAAAATTCAATATGCTTCCCTGAAAATCCACCCTGATCGCATTCGCGCGCGAATGATAGCTGGCAGGGCGCATTGCCACCGTGCAGTCGCAGACACGTCGTTCGGAGCGTCCTGATGGGAGGAGAGGCTATCATTCTCTGGTGTGTCACGGTGAAGCTTGAATACTCGTGTCTGCGACCCGTACCTTTGGACAGAACCGCGAGGAAGATAAAGAGAAGTCGAGGCGCGTTACATGGGACCCGTGATCCAGCGATGGGGTCGATCCAATTCCTTCTCGCGATTTTCAAGCAATTCGGCAATCGAATGGGCAGCTGATAATGATGTTGACACTGGATCGGAATGGACATAGCAATACAAACGGAATTGGGTGTTTGACCGTTTTAATGCCGGAGGCCGATGACACGTTATAAATGGTCCAATTTCATTACGAGAGAATTAAAATAAATAGTTTTTCGGTTTAATATTCTATACGTTATATTACTTATAACAATTACTTGTTTCGGATGAGATCGTCCGGCGCCTACCATGTACCTTAGAGTTATTCAATTTGTTACAAAATATATTGGAAATGCAAAGTATATACCTTATATTAAACGGTCTATATAAAGTTATGGTAAAAAGATGACTTTTCGTATGTGCAATTATGTTTTGAAAGAGAGAACTCAATTTTTCTATTCTTTATGATCACGTATACCTTTGTTATTTATGTAATTTTCAATGAATATAGAAAAATTAGCGCCACTGTTGTATTATCTATTTCTTCCTTAATGCACTGCTTTTTGAATTATGTAAATATTGCTTTTCGTTAGGTTTTTCTGAGCCTTTTTCCAAACCCTAGAACAATCGTGAAATTCGGCCGGTTATGTTCGCATTGGCACCTTTTTTTCGCCCGGCACTAAAAAGGTTAAGTACTTCACGAGTAACAAATATTGTCTGAAATAAATATTAAATATTGTCTGAAATATTTTGTGCGGTGAAACTTGATTTGTTTGACCGAGTCATTTTTGCCAGAGGTACCCAGTAGTATTTCTATAACATTCGAAGCGTTGAAATTATGTCTTGGAGACAGTCGTACTTAGTGTTCCTGATTTCTCAACATTTTTCATTTATCAAGAAATGAGAAAGAGAAATGAGACTATATTTCTCGAGAATTCTCGAAAATTTTTAATAAAATAAAAAAATATTGGGACACTTTTACCAAACTTTTATAAAGTGAAACATTACGCTTTTCGTTTTGAAATGACTTCTTAAGAAGCACAATGCGTCTAGCGTAGAATCAGACAATCTACTTCTTCTTTTGTAACAAAATCTGTACCCTTAGAAAAATTTCTTTCATTTTGTATGGATGTTGGCTGTATCGTATACAGAACATCGAAAAGTTGCTGAAGCTTGGGTGTCCCTTTTTCAGTGGACCCAAAAATTTGGAATTCCTTTGTTAGAGTCTGGAATTTATTTTCTTCTGCGGCTAAACTCTTGACAGTAAATTCTTGAAGGCTACCTGCAATTTCTAACTCTGACTGTTTTTCCAGTGATAGTTTCTCATTCTGAGAGTCTGAAAGTTTTTCACTATTTTCATTAGAATCATTGTTATATTTTCCAAAAAGTCTGCTTAGAATTTGTTTTGCCATTTTATACATATCTGCCTTGGATGTTAAATAGAAAAATGTACCTTCCGAATCTTTTTGCAGAGATTCTGGATTATGCAGATATTTCATAAGGGATACAACTATCTTGTCCCTTCTTCTAGATATTTCTTGTTTGATAACAACAAGAATCTCATTACTCAATTCAGTATTCCGTTTTAAAATGTACCTTCTGAATCTTTTTGCAGAGATTCTGGATTATGCAGATATTTCATAAGGGATAGAACAATCTTGTCCCTTCTTCTAGATATTTCTTGTTTGATAACAACAAGAATCTCATTACTCAATTCAGTATTCCGTATTAAAATGTACCTTCTGAATCTTTTTGCAGAGATTCTGGATTATGCAGATATTTCATAAGGGACACAACAATCTTGTCTCTTCTTCTAGATATTTCTTCTTTGATAACAACAAGAAACTCATTACTCGATTCAGTATTCCGTTTTTCTACAGTTTTAAGTAAGAATTTCAGAGAATTTTTCCTAAATTAAGTTTCCCGAGAAATACTAGAATGTTTCTCGAGAAATGAGAAATAATCAATTATAAAATTTCTCGAGAAATTCTCGAGAAGGAACGCTAGTGGTACATTGCTATTAGGAATCGATACTAATTGAGAGGGATCATGCCCATCGCTACCGCGCTCGAGAACGGGCGAGACAAAGCGGAGGGAAATAAAAGGCAGACAGAGACGGCCGGTGGTCTCGGTCGGTGGTAGGGACGCGGATCGGCGCGGATCGGCGCGGAATGGTGCGGAGCGGTGCGGAGCGGTGCGAGATAGTCCGTGGCGGTGCGGGAAGGGGAGGGAGCCGAGCGCGTGACAGGACACGTGACCGGGAGCACACGGTGCTCGCGTGACCGGCCCCGTGACGTCACACGCACGTGTCACATAGCGTGGTAACTGCCTGTTCCACTCCTCCCGGGGCTCTCTCGTACCCAGCGAACGAACGTTCCTCACCTTCCGTGCCCCTCCTCGCGTTCACCACTCCGCGTCCTGGTCAGTAACGTCTCAAGACCCCGCTTCACCCCCCTCGTCGCCGACTTTCACCAGGAAAGTCACCATTTTTGCTGGTCCCCTCCGCCCCGCGGGCGCCGTTTCGCCGTGACCACCGGATTTGCATCATCACGCGGAATAGTTACGCGACTCCTAGTTACTGTGATCCTCCTAGTCGAGGAAGAGAGAAAAATCACCGGTTTCACCTGAACCGTTCAGTCGAATCGTATCGCATCGGCGCGACGGCGACGGCGACGGCGACGGCGACGGCGACGGAGACGGCGACGAGCTACCCGGAGAAATGGAAGGGTGAAAGCGTAGATAGTTGGCTTGTACCCGCCGGCACCGTGTAACGTAACCACCGCCGCGTTCGATAACCGCGAAAACACGGGATCTCGTATCTGGCGCCCGTTGTCTTCGGAACGATCGACCATCGTCGCCGCGCGACGAAACCGTTCGGCTTCGAATTCCTGAGATTCTCGAACGATACACATGTACACACTGTACGCGACGCGGTTTGTTTACATGAATGAACAAGTGACAGTGTGTATTCGTACAATATACACGGTGTCGTCGACTCGACTCGACGGCCCCGCATTATCGTCAATTCATAATTTTAATTTCTACGTGGAACAAGAGCTTATCTGCCGGTACATTATTTCTCTTTTTTATGTAACGTCCCCATCCGGCTGATAAGCGGCACTTACGTTCCATTACGAATCAAAGCGATTATTCGGCAATTAGTTTTCGGACGAAGCGATCGACGCGGTGCGAACACCGTCTATCCTGGGACTAATTACCGGGGCAAAGACAACGGTAATATTCCGATAAAAATTTCGTATTCGTTCTGTTTTTGTTTTTGTTTTTATACGCGTGGAACACGTATCGTCGAAACGATTTCGAGATCGCTATCGCACCGTAACATTATCAAAACACGGTGCAACGAGAGGCGTCTTATCTGGCCCAACTTACCGTTATCGTTGTGTTACCGTAGTTCAAAAATTCCACCGATTAGAAAAACAAAGTCGGAGCGCGTAACGGGTGATTATTTTCTGTCAAAACAATATGGCAATTTGGACACGCTCGTGGAGATGAAAGTCTAACTTTGACAATCGTACAGGGCCGACAGTATCAAACCCGTCGAGCTTACACTGTACGTCGACGAAGATTTCGAACAGGATCTACTAAATACGTTATTGATATTGTATTACTAGCAATACTTTAAAAATAATATATACCCAAAGAAATAAATTTGCTAAATAATTTCTCATGTATGCATCCTCGGAATCTTAATAATTTCAAATTAAAAAAAAACGGCAAATCTTGCCGTTGTCGATATATAAGCAATGAAGAATACAAAAAGCTTCGATTGAGCCGTTTAATGCAGAAGTGGTGTAAGTCAATATTTGTCTGTTCGGTTCAACACCGTGTCTAAAGGGTTTATGACGCCATCGTGAACGTTATCTTTTCATATAATACATGTTCGCTCGCTTGGAGGTAGTCATTCAGTGTACGCCAACATTATGTACGATTCTCAGTGCGAGCGACTGTAAGTAACGTGGCCCCGGTGTCGCTGGTTCCGCGCCTGAGACGGCTACGGATTGCTCCCACCAGTGGTCTGCATGCCACACCGCGGCCCATCGCGAGAATTGAACAGGGCCGCGTATTATACGCTTAGTGTAACCTGCCAAGGGAACGACGCGCGCTCAAACACGACGCAAACGTTTTCGAACGATCCACTTTACCTTCATCGACTAGAATTAATTCGTAGACTAATTCATAGAGTACCATCGATAGCCAAAAAGAAAAAAAAATAAAACAGAAAGGGAGAGATAGAGAGATAGAGAGGGGGAGATCGTGCGGTGCAACCGATCAAGTTTTCCCGGCAGACAATGCGATCGTTGTTGGTCCAGCTCGAGCGCCGCTGAATTTTACCGCGTGCAATTTTCAAAGTACGCGAACGCGCTCTACCGTGGGTAACGCACACGTTAACGGATGATGCGCGAGTGAATGCGCGGCGGCACGTTCAATTTTTACGCCCCTGCCGGTTAGTATATCGTGGAATTTCACGGTCGGACGAGTCAACGGCCTTATCGCGGAGCGTTTTAGGTCTCAATATCGAACTGTATTCTCTTTTCTTTCGATATCGGCGCTCGCTCGAGAGCTCTCTCGCACGCGCGCGCGCGCACGGTCTGCGTATCTTCGTGGGTGTACAGCGTGTAATCGGATTCGAAATATATATATACGATCGTTCGCCGAGATAACGAACGATAAACGGATTCGAGGAGGGAAAAAGAAATTGATCGGTGCACGGGAAACAGGAAGGAAGGAAGAAGAAGAAGAAGAACAAGAAGAAAAGAAGAGGGCGCCAGTACAGATATATCGGCGAGTGTGACTGGACGGAAAGACGTGGGCGATTCCAAAGTACCGGCCTCTTGGTCCGTCGTGTCGTTAGGAGTGTGTCAGTGAGTATGCGGAGGCGAACCTAACCTATTCGTCGAGTGCGTACTATCGATCAAGGAGTCATCAGTCTCAAAGAGGAGCCGGACCCACTCGTTTTCGGTGTACGCTGGTTTATGTGATCCCCGAATCCGTGGAAATACTGGCTGTGCGTTCGTCATTATTTTCCCGCTCACGTACACCACGAAACAACCTACGTCCCGAACGTGCGTGAGTTCCAAAAAGGAAAGTGCTGAAATCATTGGTCGTGTCGAAAGGATCTAACAGGACTCGAGATCAGATATTTTCTGGCTACCGAAAAAACGGAAGTGATCGTGCCCCCGCGTGTAGGTAGTGATTCTATGCGTCAAGATGATGGAGACGCAGAATTATTGGGAGGACAACTCCGCTCATTCGATGCAAGTCAAGTACGAGAGGTGGGTATTGGTGTTTTCACCTAATTAATAGTCGTTTTTGTCTAGAAATTGTAATGTTCGTTCACATCCCTCGGACACGGAATTAAATGGTTCACAGTAATGTCCGATGCACGTGTCTGTAATCGTTGTTCGGGATAATTGCGCGTGTTTCGCGCAACGCGAATCGACGGCCTCATGCGGTCCTCTCCTCGTTTCTGACCAATTAAACAGTTTCTTTTTCTTTTCGTTGTTTAATTGGCTCTCGATGGGCATTTCACTTCAAATATTACGGCATCAGCTTACTTCCGCTTCTGAAATAATTACCGTTTCTAAAACGTTTCAATCCGCGATTTGCTGCCCGAGAAACATTGGAAGACACGCACCGGCACCGGGCCACTTTTGACCCATGTCGGAATTTTCGTGGCACGGGTTTCGACTGTGTTAACAAAATATAAATAGGTTGACAATATTCACGAGGCATAAGATATTTCATTATATTTATATTGCACGGGTTGCATGCTGGGCGTCCCAGGTCAATCAGAGAAGATTATGTTTCTATAACAAAAATAAAGAACAGTAATGATAATATTGTTTAAAGTCTCATTACTAAAAATTTTGAAAAATGTTTAATATTTGTTTAGTCTAACACCGCGTCTCAAGGATTTAATCGTCATTAAAGAAAATAATTGTGATACGATTTTAGCATGTCAACTGTTTTGACCTATGACCGATTTCGACCATTTTTGTGTTAAATGGCTCGGTGGTTCAAGCCACTTCGTGTTTGCGTTATGAAAATCGGAAACGAATAAGAAGTAAAATAACAAAGGTTAGTCGCACACAATTATGGTCGGTCTACATATTACGCAAATGCTAACGTGACTAGCGTGTCGGACCACGTGCAAGTGATCGATCAGTGGATTGGACTCACGTCTCAGGATATTCGTGTCGAAAAGTGGAATCGTGCAACGAGATCGGGTAACTGTCGCGCGAGCGTAATTTCATTACCCGTATTACGCTAATTTATTGCGCGCAAAGAACTCGCGCAATGAAATTACGATTAACGTAAGAAAGCGAACCGGCATTTATAGGAATAATTGTGTTACTATTGCCGAGCGACGATTGGTCCGGATATCATGAGTTTTCCCAGGAATCGCACTGGTACACGTTATACACATTTGTGTACAACTTCAAACCGTTTGAGATATTGAAATGGGGTTTGAACTAAAAAATATTGTAAAATAATCTCTTTCTAATCATACACGTTAAAAAATATTTTCTGTTTAATTTGTTAATTAATTATTTTTATAAACTTTTATTTAGTTGTAGAATCAGTTGCTTTCCTTATTAAAACCATTGTCTAATAATTCGAAATTCAAATCTTCTAATTTTTTATATATAATGTAATTATGTTATTAAAATTTTTGTTGTTGAAGAAGCAGGTGGCCTGTTTGTTATAGCCTGGGATCTTTTGGGATAAAAAAGATCTCCTCTGACAAACATATAAAATTTTTTTAATCTGTCATGTATCATGCAGCATTATTTTTTAAATATATTATTCTAAGTTATTACTAAAAAAATATATGGTTTTTCATTGGAAAGGAATGCTCTATATCATGCAAAAAAAATTAGAACTTAAGAAATAAAATAAAGAACTTAAGCAATTTTTCAACTTTAAATGATGATAGAATCTAAAATATGTATTCAATTTCATTAGTTTCTTCATTTTTGAGGTCTGTGGACATTTACAAAGCAATACAAATTGATTAGTTTTCAAGTTCGGACAGTCGACCTTTTGCTCGAATGTCCCTAAATTCTGCGATCCGGACCACTGCGTGGCACGAGCGTATCCTGACTCATGTTCGTGGCTTCTATTGTCAGAGGGAGGTGACGCCTTTACACGCGTTCAAGTTGCTCGTACAGAAGCTCGCAACGAGTGACATTCGCGGGGCCTGTCGCCGACACGATCGGTCATAAACACTTGCGAGAGATCGAGAATAGACTGGAAACACGGTTGCGTTACAGGGCGATTCCAGAAACTGGGTCGGACCGTTTCAGCAAACGCTATGGCTCACTTCGAGCGGAATAAATTAATGATATCGTATCTTTTATTAGCGTCGAATCCATCGGCGATTAATGTATATCCCCCGGTTTTCTGGAACGGTGGAAATAACAGGTGTGCTTAACATCGTTACATCGTTACATCGTTTCCACTTCGTCCATAAGAATAACCACCATAGTAATCTAAAATCATACAAACACCTTACGGAAGCACGAGACGGTGCACTTGCACAATTCGGTTCACAAGAGCCAAACAATTGCCACAAAAAAACGTGACTTGAGTTTTTTTTTAGATATCGGAAGGATTAGTTTAACAAATAAAGAAATTAATTAACAGAGGAAAAAGTAGATAAAAGTTTACGATTTCGAACTTTTTTTTATGTTTTTCCTTCAAAACTCCGGGCATTGGTAATTTCAGAGAATTGTTTTCAAACATTACCCAAGTAGACTGATCCTTCTAATGTCTAAAAGAACTGAGCAATCTTTTCAAATAAGTTATCAGTTTTTAAAGACTGTCCGGTTAATTTTGCCTGCGACTGTACTTAAGGACGTCATAGCAGAATGCGACTGATGGTGAAAAATGCAGACAATGTAGAACAATAGACGACGCGACGTCGGGATATAAAATGCTTACAGGAACATCCGAGCAGACAATTTACTAGCTGGAATTGCGCACCTCGAAGTAGCTCGACATTACGAAGAGCACACGTATCGTAGGTACGTTCTCACAGCCATAATCGAAACAAGGAATCCAGGCTGCACTTGAGATCTGATTATACACGCGGAGAACCCCGAAGCATATACACAGACAGTCTCTCTCTCTCTATAAATATATAGACGCAGGCACAACATTGTTGCATAGAGTAGCAGAAATAACACATTGAATGGACATAGTAACCGCGAACGTCATCATCATACAACAGAGTACAGGGAGGAGATCAGGAACATCATCGCGGAACGTGGAATTAGTAGAAGTCTGGAATTAGACGGCCTGCGTGGTACCAATCATAATGTCAATCACTGTAACAACGCTATGTTTACGTATCATGAACCTTATGAAACTCTAATTGAACCGACACACACACACACATACACGTCAGGCCATTAGAGAAAGTAGTAAAACTGAGAAGCGTGGTTTCAAGCTTCCCAGGTGATTGATAAATCTAATAAGAACTGTCTGTGACTTATTGTCACTTAGTTCGAGTCCATTATAGACAAAAATTAGCAGTGTACAGGCCAAGAAAAAAATTATCAAGGCAACATGGTGTTTTTATTCAAAATTACATCGGATAAGACAGGCAGTGCGCCAGAAAAATAATTTTAAAATGTACTTATCAAAAAACATAATAACTTTTGATAAAAAAAATTAATAGATAGTTTATAATTTTGTATGATGCACTACTTAACACTTTGACCGCCAAACTAGAAATCCGAAAAATTCCATAAAATCAAAGTAAGTTATTTAATGGAACAAAATTGAAAAAAAAATTAAACGTCTAATACTGAGTAGTCCTTCAACTTTCTTGCATGTTACAGATCCTAATCGAGTTTGGTACAATGAATATATCAACGTAAAAATTCATTTTAAAACCTGCACAAATAATTCCGTCACCCACATATGGGTGACGTGGCAGTGAACGTATTAAAGAAGTTATTGTTATTTTAAAAGTGTTTAAAAGAACATTTCGTAGAACTCTTCCATGTTTTTTAACACATTTGCATATACGCTCAATTTTCCTGGTGACTATCACCGGAGCGTATATATGTATTCGCTGAATTTATTTTTTCTTATAATGCTGAAATATGACCTCTTAATTAATAATTTCCATTCACAGCCTTGAGACAGACTTAAGATCCGTTTTGGTCTTGATCCGACGGGTCTTAAGTCCGTGACTAAACCTGTCACATTTTTTTCTCTGTATTATCGATATTCTGAATTCTGACGTCAGAAAATTGCTTCAAGTTTTTGGCTTTATTTCGCAGAGAATCAATACAAAATAATAGCTGAATTTGTAGCTGGAGATATTTTCTAGTGCGCGCTGCACTCTATTTTACCCAAAAAACTCATCCAATGGCATATAAAAAATGCTTGGATTCCACGGCACGCACATCCTCAATTTTTCGCCTACTTCCAACGCTTATGTTACCAAATATCTGCATAATCTCGGCAGCTTCAGACCACCGCGCACTAGATTCAACCGTCCTCTTTCGAATGAGCCCTTTGCCTGCGACAAAATATTCTTATACAAGGACGAAAACTTGAGGCACGTGAAACCATTTTTTGACGGTAATGTAGTCACTCTACCTTATCGCGAATCTACGAAGACCGGGCCCTTAAATATAATTTAACACTGGATCTATCGAGCAATAAATGCGATCGACGTATATTGCTTTGTAACAGTGACAAGACTGTGTCCATTCAGACTTCATTCGAGTTCATTGAAAAATTTCCGATGAAAACATTTTTGCAATTTTAGTAATTGTAAAAGAAAAAATTAGGAACCAGTCATTTTGACTGTTCCGGTGGTCTAGAACCACCTAGTCTAGTGTTGAAAAAAAAGTTTGCTGATATAGGCCTTCTTTACATGTTTCCTTATGATGCAAATGGGTAAGTAAATTATTGTTTATCAGAGGAACGCTGGCCCGTTTGACCGCGACCACCCTGCACACACACACAACTAATACGTTACGGAAAATTCCCGGTGTAGTGGTCAGACCGGATTCGTTGAGCCAGCCTGTAGACGAAGCACCGAGCGCTCGCAGCAACCGGGCAATTTCTTCGGGGCACGCTATAGGACGCGGCTTCGCGTCTTGGCCGCTTGAACCGTCGTCGTATCGGCCATTGACACTGTAGATCGATTCGTACCGGATTTATTTCAGCACCTTCTGCATACTTCGTGAACGAGCGGATACCCGTCCCCGCACGTATGCACGGCGTCTCGGCGGCGATTTAACTTGGAAATCGAACGGCACATTTTTTTCTTTTTCGGCTCGCCTCTGGGAAGACGCTGCAGAACCCACTCTTTCGGCCGGGATCGGAGCCACCGAGGCACGAACACGAGTCACTGACACGAATAGGGGAGAGGTGCTACGAAAAGGACATCAAAAGAAAGGGGTCTTCATGGGGCCAAATCGTATTGACAAAATTCGGCTTAACTGTAACATTTAGAGAACCGCGGTGGCCATCACAGTGGCCAGGGATGAACTTTGAAATTCTGCACAACGTGTCGGTTCGTATAGTTACTGTTATATTTACTAGCCAGCGTTTTTCTGGGAAAAAATATTTAAAGAGGTAAAAGAGAAAAGTGGCCATATTTGATTAAAAGGATACTGTGAAACAGACAAGCCTGACTGTTTTTCTTTGTTTTGAGGTATATCTTGTAATATACACCAAACAGAGTGTCCCAAAAATATTTCCTTGGGACAGGTGATTCCTGAGATAATTTTGAAGTAACTTTTTCCTTTGCGAAAATGTTCTCCGCGGTCTTGTTAAGGAGTTATTAGCGAAAAACAAGGTCCAATCAGAGAGCGGATACAGCAGGCTGGGTCAGAGCTCAGCCAATGCCAACACCGCGCCAGGATCCCTCTGCTATAGCCGCACTCTGATTGGTCCGTGTTTTTCGCTAATAACTCCTTAACAAGACCGCGGAGAAGATTTTCCCAAAGGAAAAAGATGCTTCAAATGATCTCAGGAATGATCCCTTTCGAGGAGATACAACGTATGCAATGAAGTATCTATAATAATAATTAGAATTGAACGCTCGATTAACACACAGGCGGTTTCATAGCGCCTCTCCCCTAAGCGAACCGATGAATCGAAAGCCATGTCCGTGAAATACGATGAAATCATCGGTTTAAATCTGGTGAAATAATGGCGAGGTGATATTGAAGGCTCGTTGCTTCGCAGCCTTCCGATTTTAGATAATGACGCGTTTTCTATAAATACGAGAAACCACGCGACATTGCCCGAGGACTCGATTTGATTAATCGGCCATTCGACACGCCGTGCCGCCGGTAATTCCCCCCTCGTCGTTATCGCGTCCGATGCAGATAAGACAATGGACACGATACGCCTCGGCCACCACGCGCGAGCATTACGTTGGCCCACGCAATTCGGCAGAAGCGACTGGCTTCGATCGAATCGAACAGGAATTTTTTCGCAAAGTTTGCGGGGAACGCTGGGTTTTATTATTAACGTAGGCGCGGTGGTCAGTTCCACGAGAATCCGGGACCGGATTTACAGCCTCCCGGATGCTCCAGTATTTAATCATTTCCAATTATTATTACAGTGTCCGATGGTGCTGTACAGTCGCAAAACAAATGTCATATTTTGGCCATATTATGCCTTTCACAACATTTTACTAAAAACAACGAGACGAATACGACGGTAAAAGTTTCATTGACGGCAAACGAAAAGAAAGAATTTCGATTATTTGAGTTTAAAAGTCCCTCTTTCTTTTTCAATCGCTATCCTCCTCTACGGCACACAACAAAGAGTATAGTACCTTTCTAGGACTATTGCTCGGCAGACTCGACGATAAGACAGTTACGATGGAGTATTCACGAGATCATAACCCAAAAAGCGATTCACTCAGGTTTTGGCAGGCTCGGGGAACCGATCGAACAGAAATGCACCTGCAGCCTGGTGCAATAGCGTCGCACGAATGGAGGTCGACGCGTCGGAGAAGGGAATTTCATCGATCGGCGATAACTTATGAGACCATGAGGCGTAGGGAGGCATCAATCCGGCCGACAATGACCGCCGTTCCATTCAGCGCAATTATTAACGTCTCTCACGTCCGCTGGGTATCGATGCGTAAACACAGAGACCCGATCCCGTGTTTCTGTTTCTCCATCTTGACACAGATATTTCCCCGGTTCGCGTTGCCTGCCGCTTATCGCGAATCAAACCGAAGGTCCTTCGACACACTTTGCCGAGCATTTCAGTCGTTCCGTCAGCCATCGACGATCTCCTGTTCTCCATCAATCCTCCTTTCCTCCGCGGGCGCCGTGGAATGCGATCGTAAATTAAACGCGAGGCACGTCAGTCGAATTCAAATCCACCTGGTTTCCAACATTCTGATCCTGTTCTTATCGGCTCGATCCATCGGGGGAGGGGGGAGGGCGGCGGCTATCAATCGCCGCGATAAAAAATCTCGTTCCTCTCGGAAATAGAAAAACAATCGCAGAGCAATAATTCTGAATTTCTTAACGAGCACTTAGCGAGTATCTGCACTCGTTTTTTCAAATGGAACCCTACGAATGTTTTTACATCGATCGATTCCTCGTGCCGTTCCGAACGAAAAAGTGTTAGCTATGTCAAAAAAAAAAAATATTAATGTTTGGCGAGATATTTGAAATTTTATTCGAGATCTGCTAACGTTGAAACATCGTGTCGCGTCGTAAATATTTTTCAAGACAGTCGTGTCTCGGGAATGAGAAATTAATCCCGTCGAGTGTGAAGCGATCAGCGTGAAACAATGTTGTAGTTGTAAAGAAGTCTCCTCTCTCGTAAAAAAAAAAAAAGAAGTACAGTCGTCGCCGGCCTCGTGATCGCGAAACACATTCACCTTCCCAAAGTGAAGAGGAGAAGGAGCCGATAAGATATAACGTCAGCTGAGCGGTATTATTCTTATAGACACTCGACTGCGAGGATTATCGAACGAAAGTTGTGGACAACAATTAGGCGGTCTTCCTTTCGCGGCCGAACGATAAACCACTTCCTCGTCGATACGAATTTATGTTGTTGCGTCTCGTCGGCTCGTTGAAAAATTTTCCGCTTGCGGTTCCAAGACCCGTTCACAAAATCATCCTCGTCCTTTGCCGGTTCGGCGAATAACATGAAGCTACGTCCACGCCGACGCCACGACGAGCAACTTTTACGTTGCACAGAGGAAATGTCCGATTTTGAAATGCAAATATTATCAAGAAATTCTATTACGACATGCAGGTGTATCGTATACCTTTTTAGCATACGTAGCTGATTAAGAAGGCAGCAAGAGACGACAGAAAGTCGTTCGATGCTGTTTTCAGTGTGCACACAGCTTTAGACACACGGCAAACAGATCTCTATCTCCGAGGTTGCGAGAATCGGTGATGGCTGACCATGACGCCACGGAAACCTTTGTCATAGGCGAAATCAATCTTTTCAGATCGTTCAATTTTTTCCTTTTTTCTTTGTTCAACATTTTTCTCTCTTTTTTTTTCATTAATCGATATATTTTTTGTGTCCCCTTTAAAAAAGTGTTAGGGCTCCTAGATCGAAAACGAATTAGTTTAGAAGTTATTCATTTTCTGCCCGCTCCCATTCGAGTTCGAAAACTGTGTGTCTGTTCATGGCGTACCATTCTACTTACAAATGCTGAGCATTGGAACTTGATCTTCAACGTCGATTTTCCCGGAAAACAAAGCCTCGTATGAAAAGATTTGATTCTTCATTTTCGACGTATTTTTTGCTGTAGATTCAAATTGCTTTTCGGTTGCAAACAGTTGTCGAACGGCCTGTGTTTGCCGAGACGTCAAAGCGATCCAGATCTGTTTACTCCACTTTGTTTCACTTTCTACGATAAACGGTTATCCATGCTCAGATAAATCCAGCAATTCGGGATAGATATGTTTCTCCGTCGCATTCTAAAATGCAAGTTCACGTCACACTAATTTACTCGCGCGTTTGTTTGATACATTGTCGTTGGATTTGTTGCGAATTATCGTCGACCGGCGTTCGCTTACGTCTTAAAACTTTCCAATCGACTGTGTCCGGACGCTTTAATACGCATCCTCGCGTCTTTCATTGGCAACCCCAGGTTCAACAACCCTGCGACGATTGTTTGTTTACCGGACCGAAGACGATAGACTTGTTTTTAGGATTTATAACGCGTTCCTGTTCTTTATTTTCAAATTCGAAGTTCTGGGGAACGGGTTCTAGATTTTCTTACATCGTGATTAGATTAAAAAGAATTAAAAAATTTCTGAAAGTTTTCACAGACGTTTCAATATACAGTATTTTCGAGATAAAATGCGTCTTCAGTTTCTCACCCGTTGTATCTGAGTATCAAATTTTTCTTTAATTTAAAATACACTACGTATTTCCAATATTTACCAGAAAATTACTTCATTCGAGTATTTGTTTTGAAAGTGAATGTCAATAGCTTGATTTCGTACCGTTGTTTCACGCGAGATTCTACGATCGACGCCAAGCAACGATTTCGTGAGAGCACGCGTGAGAGACAATGTTTTCGGATGGCGATGAAACCGGTGGAAAATTTCAACGACAAGTGCCGCCGCGATAAGGCTCGTGTCCCGGGCGTTCGAACGCGACTCCATTATTCCCGACGAAAATTCCGTTCCGCCAGCGACGCGCGCCGTTAATTGCTTTTTATTGGCAATGGCCGGCCCATATTTCTCGTAATTACGACGGCGTGGTTCTGGGGACGATCAGTGTCGTTCAGAGAAAAAGTGAGAGTTACCTTGGCTGATACACGCCGCTCGAATGTGTGTCCGTGCGGAATCGCTCGTGCCCGCGAGCACGCACGCACGCACGCACGCACGCACGCACGCACGCCAACAATTCCCAGCGAGCGCTCCTAGAGAGGGGCTTCTCCATCGCCGATGAATGCGCGTGCACAAGCGCGCGTGGGCGTGGAAAATAGTACAGCGATTTTATTTGCGCCGGGAAGGATGATTCACTCGGAAAAAATCTCGATTATTGGAACGTGCAAGAAACTAATTTCGAGATACGGGCCGTCCCACGCTGAAAAGTTATTCCACTTTTGAGAAAAACAGAAAACCCACGCGACCGGAGCCGACCACTGCAATCTCGAATTGCATTCGACGCTGCTAAAACACAGAGCACTAAAATATTTCTTAGAATTTCCCAGAAATCCCTGAAATTTCCTAGTTTTTATAAAATAAACCACGAGAATGAGTACAAAGATCCACAGTCTAATTATAACTGGATAACCGTTTTAAAATGACCAGATTTTTTATTTTACGATTACTGAAATTATAAAGATGTTTTCGCGGGAAGTCTCGTCATTTTCATAAGACGTGTACCGGTTAGTTTTAAAGCTCGGTAGGTTTAGTATTAATATTCGAACAGTTTCCCTGTTTGGATGCGTGAGAGATTTATGAAAATTGCTCATCTCTTTTTGTAACGAAGCAACAGTATTTCACACTCGCCGGAACGATGACGTAACACGGAGCCACGATTTCCTCGTGAACGTGTCCGAACGTTCTGTGCCGTTATTATACAGCGGGTAATTGAATTTGAATAATGGAGGGACTGTCAGCTGTACACCTGATTTTTCTGTCGAGGTTAGGGCGTTTTCGCCTTCTTAACCGCGAACGGAGAGAGTCAAGGTTTCGGCTCGCGGCTACGCGAAATCGGGGTCGCCGCGGACAGATTTAACTGCGCCAGTGAAACTATTTGTAGAATTATGAAATATACGCCGTGGTCGTTGCTCACGGGATAACGAGCTCTGCGGCCTGGACGAATATGTTTCTTGCAGTTATGCCCCTCGTTATTTTCCGATCGTACGATCTTTTCTTCCGATCGAAGGCCCGGCGGGAATTCGTCAGCAAATATTTCGGAGGACCGACCCCGATTTTTTCCTTGGTCTTCTAGGTCGCAAATTGATTGCCGAAGAAAAAGTAAAAGGAAAGCGAAGTGCGGCGTGACATTGCCTCCGTTCTGGAAACAGTTTGCGCGTTCTTGATTTATCCGCGTTCACGAAGAATTTCTAGCAAACTTTGTCAAACATTTCTTGAACTTAAAGAAATCGCTTTATTCCATGCTTTAAGTTGGCGTATTTCTAAATCGTGGCTTTGTTGTCTTTAAGGCTTGCCCAAAATAACGATTTTTAAAATGTTTTGGGAAAAAAGTCATTGAACATTTATCTAAATGAATTCCCAGTTATCAATAAATCGCAAAGAAATTTTCCAAAGAAATGGAACGACTCAAAAATATTAATTTCTAGTACTCTGTCGTGTCACCCATACGTGGGTGAGGGAATCATTTCTCCAGGTTTTAAAATTAATTCTTACGTTAGTATATTCATTGTACCAAAGTAAAATGCAAGAAAGTTGGAGGACTACTCAATATCACACATATTTTAATTTAATTTTAATTCAATAGAATTTCGAATTTGCGAATCGATTTCCCCTTTTCCCGACGAAGAATTACTGATTGTCGCATATCAAACGACGTGTTCTTACTTTTCCGATCCATTTCGCTCATATTTTGACCAAGACCGACAAATACTCGATCTCTAACATAGTATGTTACTCTGTACATAGTATGAATGATATGTTTACAAACATTGTTTCAGTCAGTTCCCAGAACCTGGAAACTTGAGAAGTATACCAAGTGTATACTATTTTCATGACATGAAAATGAGCGTACTTCCCATTTTTCTTTTATTATTTATATAATCACTTATCGTAAAAAAATACCTCTTATATTTTTGTTAACTATACACTGCATAGTAACATACGTGAAACCTCTTTTTGTTCTTATTGCATACATTTCTACGGACTATGATAGTCAAAACTATGGGGGTGTCCGAATATTTTCGTGACCGACTGTATATTTGGATTTCAAACCATCCCCTTAACTGGAATGTAGAAGCCCGGCCGGAATTAGTTGGGAACCGAAAGATAACTGTACGTTTCGACCTCTGATGAAGAGGTCCCAGGTGTTCGCCTTGGTAGCCTGTACAGGTAGCGTCGTCCTCCACTTTTTTTCGGCGAGCTATCCGCGTTGCATGTAAACGTGGTCGCGTATACGCGGTGTGTCCCGGCGACGCGACTCGACTCGACAAGGCAGAACGAGCGCACCGGTTGGCGGGGAGCAGCAAGATTGCTGGCACATATCGGCGAGTCAGAAGTCACGTTGCTCGACACGCGCTTCGAGGCTCGGCTGGATGTAGGTTAGTATTTTTAAGTAAGCGAGCAACCCGGTATATACAAATACGGCGGCCGAGCAGCACGACTTGCAGCGCGACGCGGCGCGGCGCGGCGCGACGTCTAGCAAAACAATACCGGTGTGTGTGACCGACCATGCCACGTCCTAGCCCCCTGCCTAGTCGCTCTAATGTTCCCTCTACGATTGCGACGCGATTAAGGAAACAAGGACCGTAGCTGTCTTGCGGGCTGGCTGCCTGCGCAGCTCTACCATACCACGCGAGGTCCTCGCCGCAACCTTAGATGGAATTTCCTCGCCCGCGTTTATGTAAGTTCCGCTGTCCGCGTTAAGCTCCTTTGCACTTTCGTGGGAGTATGCCGATGGCTACCCAGACCCCACTGCTTCGGCTCGCCTCTTCATAATTCATCAACCCTCCTCGGGGTGGAAATTTTACATTTTCTGCCAGGTCGTTCGGAAATCTCAAGAAGAGAGATTTAGATATACCAATTTCTATACAGTAATATTAATCGAATTTTACCCATATTTGTCACCCATATTTGGAATTATTTGTGCAGGTTTTAAAATGAATTTTTACGTTGATATATTCATTGCACTAAACTTGATGAGGATCTGTTCGGCGCCGCGTCACCCATATTTGGGTGACGGAATTATTTGTGCAGGTTTTAAAATGAATTTTTACGTTGATATATTCATTGCACTAAACCTGATTAGGATCTGTAACGTGCGAGAAAGTTCGGAGATTACTCAGTAGCATATTCATCTTTTGCAATTTTGATTTCATTAAATAACTAAATTTGATTTTATGGAATTTTTCGGGTTTCTAGTTTGGCGGTCAAACCGTTAAAATTGTTCTTCGAGACGCGAGATACATAGATTTCTGCAGGATACGAATTGTTTGATCGAATGGACGACGAAATGAAGAATTATGTGTTTTAATACTCTGGGTCAAAGTACGAAGGGTACGTACCCGGCGAAGGGTTCAGGGAAAACTTACTCTGAAAGATAGCAAGGGGGTCACGTCGATATCTGAAACCTTGGCTAAATTAGGTTCGTGTAATCGTAACAGTCCGGTTCACCTCAGGCTGCGGAGGTTTACCTCAGAATTTGAAACGGTGTGAGAAAAAGGCAGTTTCGAACGGGATAAGCGCCCGATTGGTCGAGGTGAATGGAGCACTAATGCCTTCCGGCATTAGAGTGTCCGGTGTCAAAGGTAAGCATTCTACCAGGGATCGATTAGTTTCGATTCTTCGATAAACGGTTAGAGGGGACGGATATCTTTAATCTTTAACACGTTCCGTGACACGTGGATCATCGGAGGCCCACGGTGCATACAGTGCGACGTCATTCATAGGACGGGTACAGTCCGCCGCAAAAGCCCGCGTCCACGTGTTCACACTCGCATCGACCGATTCGAATCCGGTGTAATTCCGACTTTCTTTTTCGCGTTCGGAAAAATGGAATGACGACGGGTTCACTGACTTTTTTCCAGTATTTTTGGAGGAATATTTTGTGAATTAAACGGACTAGAAATTGCCAATCATGGAAGACAGGTTGTATTTTACTTAGACACGAAATTGAATGATGTGAAATAGCAATATTTGAAGGTTGGGAATCATAAAATCCATTTGTCGCTCCTATAATTTTCTGTTCGCGAATTACCTAGAACCGCTGGTCACAAAATGCCAGATTATGGAAGCGACGATTAACGTAGCCGATTTCAAAAGTTTCCTGGAACTAACTGTCGCGTACGATAATGTCCGTAAGAAATCCAGGATGTACAGTGTTTCCCAATGTTTACAGGCTTCTTACATCCCTATCGACAGATTCGATTAGTGAGTTCTACAGAGATGATTCATCATTGGGAAACTACAACGCTCGTTCCTGTAGGACGATAATCTTCGATTGTGAAACCAACGTAGGTTTGTCTCCCCGAGGCAACCTTAAAAACGTTCGAAGTTGTTCAAATTTAAAATCAGAATGATCATTCGCAAATTATCGTAGGTCTTGAATAATTAACGGTACGGTTGTAATAAGTGCGAGTCTGCGCACGGAATTGATTGAAAAACGTGCCAAGAAACGTGGGAGCTCACGTTCGTTTGAAGTGTTACTCAATATGCAGGTGTCTGTTCATTCCTGGTTAAATCTACTGACGCTATCTAAAGATGTTTAACTTCCAAATTAGAATGATAATTGGCAAACGATTTCATGTTTCAACCATTCACGGTACGTCTGGAAAAATTATAATTCTATGAAAAAAAAATTGAACGAAAAACGTGCGAAGGAACGTGCGAGTTCGCGTTCGTTTTACTACTCAACGCGTGTGTCTGTTGCACGCTGACTGAACCTACTTACGCTGACGTTCGAATATGGCAGCAGCTTCCAGAACGTTGTTTGAAATGGTTCGAATATTCGTAAATTATGTTTGTAAAGCTTCACGCCACGGTTGAATAAAGAATATAAAAGGACAAGCATGCAAAGAAATTCGCAAGCGTAACGCGCACGCTGTCCATGGCTGTTTAACTCGACTTAGGCTCGTTCAGAAATCCACGCAGGGGCGACAGGAGCGGTTGTGTCAGCGGTTGGTGTCACGTCGGATTTTTCTGCTGTTTTTCGACCACCCGTTACGTACACGTGCGCGGGCATGCGACGCCGTGCATATTTATACGTCGTGACTTTCTACTTACGTCTAAGCGCGTCCAAGTACCGGCCACGTAACACGCGATCGATCGGATAATATGGTCCACACGTGGCCGATAAGAAAGTGCACGGGCAAAAAATGATCGTCGCACGATCACAGCCGTCCGACGGGTCCGTGCTCGAAATTCTTGGAAGCCTCGAGGCTTCGTTGGCCGACTGTTTGTCGAACAGTGTCACGGCCGCATATTGTCACGGAGCGTGTGCGTGCGCGCGTGCACAAAATCCTCGCTGGTATTCACGTGTCCCCGCGGTCACACTATATCAGCGATTCCTGCCGATCGTCGGCACACGGACGCTTCTGTCTTCTGCGCGAGACAATGAAGCCTCAGTTCGGCCCTTCTTTCGAGGAAGTCGCGTGCAACGAACCTATGTTTTTCGGAAATCTAGTATAATCGGTATTGCGAAAATTCCAGGCAAGATAAACTCCGTCGCGACGATGATTCGCAGGCTGTCGAGAAGTATGATATTCGTGCCTTGTGACAATGGTATCTGCGGCCCCATCGATTTCCAAAGTCCGCCACGTGTCTTGCATTTCGAAAACCAATTAACGGTACCTGTAGATTTTCCGATGAATCTTTCAAATCCCATTTTATCTTTCTCCGTTGTCCTTGGTCTTTGGAGAATACGATGTTGAAGTTAAAGAACTGTTTATTCGATTAAAGGACCGTCGAAAACAATGTGCTTGAAGGAAAATTATCAAGAAATTATCGAGAATGAAGAAGTTCCAGTCACTGCAGCTGCGGAAACGATGATAAGGGCAACGGGTTAATCGAAAGGCTTCGTGGAACGATACGGAATAATTGTGTGTCCGTGGGATGTTTGAAATCGGTTCCCAGGGGAAGTAGGAATGCGTGGCATCGCGGTCAGTTGTTAACGCGTTTCTCAATCGTCGCGCGATCCTTTCACGGGAGCACAGCCGGTGGAAGCGATAAATTATCCGGGGAAATTCTTATTGTGGCGGTGATCGGTTGCTCTATTCGACATCGCAGATTTATTTTTTATTTGCGCGTAGGAATTGCGTGGCCGGCCGAGTCTACGCACGTGCGTGAACTTGTGCGTGTCGCGTGTAGTATCGACGAGAAGGTGAACGGTAGCAGCCGGCGTGTACACACGCGTGCAGCTCGGCCAGAAAATTCTGGGAAGGACGTTCACGGCATTGACTAACTTTCTGACGTTGACTCAAGTCCGAATTTAAATTAGTCAGGGTTATATAACGCGGAGAAGTAATCCCACAAGCCTCTGGCCTCCCCTTGTGATCGCATGATCATCCTGCGCGATACTTAATCTATAGAAGCACTTGTTTCCTCGCTTTCGCTCTCTCTCTTTAGAGTGCGGTCAGGTTTACAGAAATCGACGGATCTCTGATAAAGGTGGGTAGCGATTTCGTATCCGAGGCGAATCGCGTCTTATCAGGAACATGCGAGGAGACATGTCAGGCACAGATAAGCCCTGTCGGCCGTTTGGTCAATGATATGTCTCCGTAGGAACGCCACAGCTTGTTTTTATTACGTGAACGATTTTCTTTGTCCGCGGATCTGTAATTCTATTCAACACGCTGGCTATTGTCGTCACAGAGATATATGACGTTTGCGATCTCGCAGGTTACTTATAGATAGTCAAATTAATTTCATGTACTTTGTTACTTCAAGTCGCAGCACGTAGTATAATATTTGGGGGCTCCACCAGATCTCTGCCAAATAGTTTGAACCCTTAACCTTTCTACAACTCGGTGTACGATACAGTAGCGAAAGCTAGTGTACAGAAATTTTGTTGGGGTCATCGGGGTACCAGTTAAGGGCTGAATGTTAAACCTCCCGTTAGCAAAGTGTCGAAAACATTTTTTTGGAACAAACGGAATGTGTTCGGTGGCCCAAGGCGGCCAAAGAATGATCCCAGCGAGCCAAGTCAGTAAGCAGGTCGTCTTCCAACTGGTTAACCGAGGCACGTGCACGAGGCGAACCACTGGTAGGTGCAACCATATGTGAAAGTGACAGCCACGGCATGGACAACCGAGCAAGGTGGTGGGCAGTAAGGTCGACGAAGGACGTTGCGGATCACATAAGCGCTGCTGGCGATCCGTCGTCCCCTGATCCCGTGCCAATTAAAATCCGAATTCGAATTAAGGCCGGTGCGAATTTCTGAGCGTTCATCGCGGACCGTGTTAATCGCGCAGGATATCGCTACGGTCAGATTATTATTAGCCCTCGGAATTCTGGTAACTATGCAGGGTTACTATACCGTGATCGGTAGCCTGCAGTGCAACCGAACAGGGGGTTGTGTGATCTACGTGAAAACATAATTTCGAAAAGTACGATTTTTGTCATTTCCATTTTACTTGTCTTTTATTTCGATCTTCGTAACACTTCGTCAAAAGTGACGCAATTGGAAGACGATTAGTATCTTGTAGTTGTAAAAGCCTATTGAAAGTACCGGCGTTGGAAACGTGCGGACGATGACGTTGATGGTGATTCATAACATCATCTTCCTGGTATTCTCTTACTCATACAGATGTTCGTACAGTTCTGCGATTGCGGAAAACTGCCAAACCTGTTTCGAATGTTAATTGCGTGTTTTTCTCAAATTTTTAAGGTCACACGAGCAAACTACCTTGACGTCATTCTTAGGAATGTTCTGCTTTCTTGTATACAGTCGCACGGCTTCTATCCTGTAGATGAAACAAATAACACTAATAATTCGAATTATCGTGTCCGATCATGAATTACAAAAATAGAGAATAACACTAATACAGTATATGCACTTATCAACCGAAAAAAAAACTTTTAGAAGAAGCACCTTCTAGACGGGCGGATATTTTTAAAGAGTCAAGATCCGTATATAAATTATCTTAACTTATATGCTATCAGTGGATTGCGAATTTCATGCATTTATGACAAAAGTAAGTCGGTGTAATTCAAAGCAGTAAAAAGATTAGAAGAGTATAACAATATCGAGATACCATTTTTAACATATAAAAGTGATTAATGAGCAAGATCAATTTTTACTTGGCTCCTGTAGATTGCGATTGATGTATGAAAATTTTATTTGGCATAAAGATCCGCAATCTAGTTATCAGATACGGTGGACATTGCTAACTGTATCTGCTTTTATATTTTTGACGACTTTGTTAGTTCAGAAAATGTTTCGAGTGATCATCTTCAAGACACGAGATACTTTCACGTCTGACATCTTATTGTTAGACGCTCATCGATCGAACGGTATACACACAGTGTCGCCAGAACAAGAATTTTCTCCCACTCCACCTTACCCCTTCTGCGACGCCCTTCCCCTACTCCCCGGCGGCGGGCGTCCCCACGATTCCGCCACAGACCGGTCACGTGACGTGATGCGCGCATCTAATTGGCATTGCGTCTGCGGAGAGAGGGGGGGTAACTGTATTCCCCTGAATTTCCCCTATCTGGCGACACTGTGTACACGTCTTTTGCGTCGACTTACGATCGCGAACGGCGCTTCTGTTGCCCGCGGGCAAGCAGAATGGGCGAACGTGCTGCGATCGATCCATGATTTCGTAACAAGACTCCACCGAGTTACTCCATTAATAGCATCTGCAATTACACGGATCCACCCATCGGCGCAAGAATATCTGCGAACTCTGCTCGGAGCGGACCGTGATTATGACGTAACCGGCGTTCACGCAAAAGACGCGGCGTTTCCGATATCGACCGGACCAAGTTCATTGTATGCTTCCGGGACACATCAATTACTCCGCTATCTAAATTACCTTGCATTCCGTTCGCATAAGTCGATTTGTACTGTCCGCGCAGATACGGTAACGGTATTCAGCGCGATAATACCTTTTTTGGCTCAGTTTTCGATGTGTGTCCGCGCTAACAGGTCCCGATATTATAAACATTTATGTTCAAATGGATCGAATAGTGTTTGTCTTTATGTAACGCTTCCTTACGGAGGTACTTTTGTATCGCGCGGTTTATTTACGAGCGATCGGGTTACCATGGATGCACAATTGCACAGGTGTGCATCGTCGAGCGCGGATCGGCGCGGCGGCGAGATCGTGCAAGCGGTGCGTTAAACAATGAAGAAGGAGAGAATGCTCGCGAGTCACATGCCGGCAAATGTCAACCACGTGCAGGTACACGAGGTTCTCGCCTGTAACCTGTTCAACGTGATTACGCTACTGCAAGTAACGATGCAGAAAATTGTTGCAGATAATTCACTTGGCTGCGTTACATAATTTGCCCGTGTGCCGCGGGCAGAAAAATATCGCTCGAAGAACCACTTGCTCATCAGCGATGCCAAGGACACCGTTTCCCCAATTTCGTCAATGATTAAAAACAAGAAATTTTCGGAACTTTACTCCACGGAAATGCGTACTTTGAGCTTTAAGCAACAATGAACCACCAAATTCTAGTTAATGTATACTTATTATGTGAACACAAGATAAATTATTCTTATAGGAACACTGGCAAGTGTAATTAAACAATCATCTCTATGTACAGTACAAGATTTCTTAAACTATCCTTCAGTATATGTATAATAGTCAGACAGCCTCCTTTATGCTTTATTTAAAAAAAAAAAACTAGTTGAAATTATAATGTAAAGGGGATCAATTTCGTATTCAAATCGCACAGTATGAGAACGGTATAATTCGACTGATTCAGCTCTGACTACTGAATAAATTTTAATATATCGCACTATAGCTGTCTATTTTCAGGATAATTTCATAAGCATAAAGAGTTCTCGGGATGTTGTGTGCACACGGATAATTGTCGCGACCACAGAATTCGAAAAACTTCATTGCAATGCCACGTGTTTGTCTCGCCGAAATTGTTTTCATTGCGTTAATAGGCCGACGTTAAACGTCGAATCATGGCAGTGCACCGTCGTTAACGTTGGAATAGCATTAAAGTATAAATACTATGTCAACCCATTCCTCTGAAAGTCATTGACATACTGGAAGCAGCGAAGGCTATTTCCACTAATAACTAACGCAAACGAAACGTGTTTGAATATTCTCTCGGTATCATGGAAAGCAAATCAGAATATTTCCAGACAGAAGATTGTTAATACAATCAACGCGATTTCGCACATTACGATGTGTCACGGAAGTGACAATTTTTACACTACTTTCATTCGCACTTAACGCTTTCGCGATTGCACATTCGATAACGAAAGTAGAGGTTTCAAAATCAGTCTAATTATACTGTTGTACTACTTTCTTTTTAACGAAATCAGCACAGATCAAATATCGATAATTTCTCGAAAATGGGAAATTTAAGTGCTTCTTTGGATCCACTGTTTATAAAATTTCTATTATAATTAGATCTATATGCAAAATACCAATTTCCCAAATTGCAATAAACTGGAGTGAAATAGAAAATTTATTCATTTCTGAAATAATTTATTAATTTTTTAAATACGCTCAGTAGGTTGTAATATAACAGTATTTTAAAATTCTTCTAATGTTTTTGCTGTTTTAAATTACAGCTACTCATTTTCATTATAAATACATTTAAATAAATACATTTTTATCAAAAATGTAGTGTTTCCTTGAAAGGGGTGAGTCCCGAGATAATTTTAAGTAACTTTTTCCTTTGCGAAAATGTTCTCCGCGGTTTCAATTGAGTAGTTATTAACGAAAAACGCGGACCAATCGGAGCGCGGCAATAGTGGAGGGGTTCCGGCTCGGCCAATGCCAACGCCACGTCCGCAGTATCCGCGCTCTGATTGGTCAGCGTATTTCGTCAATAACTCCTGAACAAAGCCACGGAGAACATTTTTGCAAAGGAAAAAGTTACTTGAAATCACCTCAGCAATCAGCCCTTTCAAGTGCAACATTTTTGGAACAGTCTGTATACTTGAATGACGATATTCATTTGGTATTCGCAGCTTCAATAGTTGTAAAATGAAAAGTAGCGTTAAACTTTCGTTTGTTTATCGCCGCATGGACGGTAAGCTCGTTAACGTCGAGGAGCAAGCAAAAATACAGGGTCGTCGGATTCGAACGCTGGATCCTACGGGGGAGTAGCAATTTATTATTGGCCGGTTATTATACAATCGCGGGTAATTGCGCGCGCGATAGCTCTGGTATCTGCGTTGCTTGCACCGCTATTGCAATTCCGGTAAGCCGCCGGAGAAACAACACTCCCGCGATTGGTTGTCGCAGCGCGGACGAATTGTGTAACATCTCGGCGTGCAATTATATAACGTAAAATGTAATTATGTCACGGAGCGGGAACGATAACGTATAAATAGAACCTTCGCGTCACAATGTTCGAGCATCGCGGTGGAATGTTCTCTCCCGATGCTGATCGATCTCGATCGCAGTTTCCGCGGATCGTCCCGGAGCGTCCGTCTTCGTTCCTCTTCGACACTTTCGTTCGCAGAAGCTTGACGCAAACATTTACTATCGGTTTCGGTCACGGGCCGAGCTACGCGCCCTTTCGTGTCGATTTAACGAACCGTACGGAACCAGTAAACATCGTCGATTGTTTATAATCTCGCTTGATTAGTTGCTGTCGTTAAATCCTTGATCGGACACTTCCCACCGGAATGCTATGTAACAAAGCATAAAGTAACATTAAAATCCTCGTCGCTAACGAACTATATTTAACGTGCGAGCCGTTAGCGAGAAATGCGAGTCTGAGGCATCGTTGGATCGTTAGAATTCCACGTTCCTAAATCGTCGTACGTGTTACGTGATCGATGCAATGTTTAATTTGCCGGAGAAATACACCCGGCACGTGTCGCGACGGGGAAATTTTTCGCACGCTCGTGCTCCGCCGTTTCGAATAATGAATTATGTCATTCCGGCGCGCGCGTAGATTCCTTCACGTTAATCGAATCGCTATCCATCGAACCGCCTATTGTCACCATCAGTTTTTAACGAGGCGTTCGTGGAATTATTTCGTCTTTTCACTCGTCGAGATGTAACGTTCGACGACGGTTTCGTCGTTGCTATCGCAATTCTCTTTAACGATTAAGCCTCCGGTAATCGGACTCTCTGTTTCGTGGTGCAGTTCTTCGAAAGACATACAACGTTCACGACTCCGAAGCGTGGCAGACAGTCACCGAAGGCATTAATGAGAATACGTATAGGCGAGCAAGTGATTGCCAAAGCTACGCGTGCAACTCGCATTCTGCGTCTGAAAATAGTCCGTCGTGTCTACATTTTAACGAGCGAATTCAGCTCACTTGTACTTTGCTTACGCTGCGCGACGACAATTCGTAAAGCAAGCGGCAGAATGTCTCAAACACTATGCGGGGTCACGAAGCCCAGGAGTGTAAACATAACGCGTCTTCGGTTATGTCTCCTGGACGATACTCGACGCTTGCAAGACTCGCGTCGTTGACATACATCGGGAATTCACTGTAGCTGAAACGCGAATGATATTTATCACTCGAACGGTGACTGTGAGGCACCACTAGAAATTCCTGTATCATTATTCGAAATATTTTTTACATCATTAAATTCGTTTGCATTTAACTAAACATTTCTTGTACGAGTAAATGGCACCATTTTCGTACGTATAAGATGAAATATGTATATACAGAAGGGAAATATTCTAGGTCGGAAGAAGTGTTTCGTTTCGAAGGGTTATAATAACTTTTTACTTCTAAAAATATGAAAACAGTAATGCAGGAATTGTTCGGAATTCTACTGAGACAATTTCCAATGTTGCGTCGGTCGCGAATGGCTAACGCGTTCTGGAAACAAACAAATAACCGTTCATGTCGATCTCCGGTTGGAAGTCTCAAAAGCACGTGTCGTACAATTGACCTCGCTTGTCCGCGTCTGTGAATCAGTATAACGAAACACGTGACGGTCCCGACGAGCTACGTATTGGCAATAGAATTTGCTTGATCCGCCAGCTTCAGGATTTTCGTCGACCCTCTGAGATCGCGATGCTAAGCCGGCCCGCTCAATATTTGAACCGTTCCTCGAGATGGCAAGTGTGGCTCGTTACCGGCGGCATAGCGTGCGGGCGGACGGAGAAATGCCCGCGTTACCGGCTGCAATTTTTATGAGGAACGACATTGCCGGAGGTTCATCAATAATGCGCGATGGCTCGTGCCTTTTTCCGTCGATTCTATTTACGGAGTAAAATCTATAACGGGGCAGAAGTGGCCGCGGCGTGCTCCGCCGGGTTATTGACTGAAACGCTCGCAGGCGATTCGTTACGTAAAGCCGGAGACGACCGTGGGCGAGAGCTAGATGTTTCCGCCTCGAGATATTCCACGAGTCAATCGCTAATCGATCGACACGTGGTCGTCATTGGTAAGCCCTCGCGCGACCCGACAGGGATTTGCCATTCGCCTCGCCCGGAAATGAATTGAACGCTAAGGGCGGTCGAATTGACCTTTCCACACTTCTGCGTACAATTTCGTACATACATTATTATCGCATCGGTGTTAGAACTTTTCTTAACACGTTGCTGACCTAACTCGTGTTTTCGTGGCCAAGTGTTGGTGACCAGTCACGAGTAAACTCGTGATAAGCTGTGCTAAGCCGGGCACAAGAGGTAAATTTTCAGAAAAGTTGCCGGTTCAGTAATTTATTAACACTAGAACCACCGAACTAGTCGAAACGATTGGTGGATGATTCCTTCTTTCCGATTGATCCGTCATTTTATGGAGGTTGTTCATCTACTAATTCATTCAACAAGAAATTGACTATCATCTACGTTTATTAACAATAACTTTTTTTAAAGGCCGGCCATTTTTACCACGCACGGTAGGAACAGGTATACAAGAACTGTCGGTAGGTTTTTGGTGTTAGGACTTGAAAAATAAGAGGAATTCGAAAATTTTTTTCATACCCAAAATTACGTTCCACTGGGAAATCGGTATGCTCATCTGATTATGTGGTGAAAAATTCAGTTGAAAATCTTCAACTACAAGAACGCGGCGGCCATTTTCCCAATAGCCATTTCTGCAGAATTTCTGGTACCAGATGTCTGTTTCATTCCATACAAATTTTATTAACTTTATATTAAAGTAGATAAAAAACTAGAGAAAATATAATTAAGTGTCCGAGCAATTGTCCGAGATCTCATTTGCTCGCAGAAATCGGTTAACACTGACAATTTCCCTGATAATAAAGGGAAACGAAAATGTTTTCCGAAGCGACGCGGTTGCGCAACGATTCCTCCACGAACATTTCCACACGGTTTGTAATTATTGCTGGCGGGTAGAATCTCGAGTTAAACGACACTGTAAGGTTTCAAAATAATCCTGAGAATTTGATGGCGTCAGTCACGTAAGGATCGTGAATTCTTGCCGCGATTGTACCGTGACACACACTGTTCCGACGAAAAGAAATTTCTCGCGACAGTTCCGTGAACAATGGCAGCAACGGCATAAAGGATGTCGCGTTCAAATCACTTTCGTCGCTTTCACATTCTCACGTGTTTCAACAAAGTACTTCAGTTTTGTGGCTTGCGAAAAAGGAATAAACAAAATTATCGTTTCTTTAACATCGGAACTATCGCGACCCTAACAAATTGTTCTTGAAAAATTTGAAATACGAACAAATTCAAGGCTATTGTTATTGTAATAGAATAAACATCAGTCATGTTTAGTGCTTGGTGTCTACGACAATATTTACGAATAGTTTCACTTTCACGAAGTAAAATTTGACTGTTGTTAAGTTGAACCACGAGTTTAACGATGTTCATTAGTGTGGTATGTTAAATTTCAAACACTTGTGCAAATATACAAAGAGATGAGAAAGTCTAAGTTTCAACATTTCCGTTCTACTCCGATATTGTCGTTCAGTTGTTTCATCGATATAATTAGCTGTTGTAATTTTTCAAAAGTTCACACTGCCCCTATCTTTGTTATCAAGAAACGTGACCGGTTATTTTATACTTTATGATCCGACACTTGTAGATAGCTTGCAGTACACGATATTTACATCTCTTTTTGTTATAGCCGTGCGAATATTGACGAAAAACTATCAGAATAATTAATTCGTCGCGTTCACCGCTTCCGACATAAAATAGCTCAACCGTTGCACTAAGTTCCAGAAATAGTATCCGAAAATAATATTTTATTTTGAGGATACCAAAGATAGCATGGATTTATTTTCGAATATTTTCGAGCAGTGCCCGAGCATAAATCTACTTTGCCAAACATTATGGTTTCTTGCGTTACAATACCATTTCTTTCCCGAATTCACTTTCACTGCCAACAAATATTTTAAGCACAGATATTGAACGTCACATATTGAAATAAAAATATTTTAATTGTCAGATGTACTTCCCTATTTACAAATGACATTTCAGCCGGGATTGAGAGTGATTGTCTTTTATATTTACGAGTGAAGATTTTATACATTTATTAGAATAATAGGTGAACGAAATAGAAGATAACGAAGCATCTGAGAATACTGTTCCCTTAAAGAGAAAAAGATATTACAATTATTAAGGGAGATTTCTTGGGAATTTCTACTTTACTCCTGGTCCTTGCAATCTATGCTATTTCGCATAAAGATCCACAGTCTAATAATTAACTTAAGAAAACGTATCAAGGTTTAACGGAAGTTCGTCTAAGTGCACATTTCGTTTGTTTACAGTTTGGACAGTAGATCGTGCAAAGACGAGATATGCAGGATGGGAATAGGCGCCGGATACTGTGAAGGAAACCTGAATTTCGCTACAGCCTCGGAGGATGACGAGGTTTACACCAAGAAGAAGGTTTCTAGGGTGAGTCGCTCACTAATTAGACCATTATATCTCATTATTTTCAATTTCTCGAAAATAATCGAAGAATGACAATTTTATTTCACTCTTACAACCGACGCAGACCATTTTTATTTTCTACAATCCGCAGCCTAGGACGATTAATAACGATTAATTACTCTGACCGTTAGCACGAACGTAATAAGCAAAACCTGCCTTTTGTAATTCCATCGTGGAAAAAATGATTCTGCTTCGAACGGTGTTGAAACACCAATGTGAGTCACTCTATATCGAGTTTCTCGGTAAGAGATCTCGAGGGGTGTGGGAGGGGGGACCGGAAGGAAGATCGCCGCGCCAAACAACGAGGTGCGTACACGAGGGACACGCGTGCAGAGCCGATCGGCGATTTAGGCCGACACGACACAGAGATGCCGAGAGAGAAAGGTTTTCCGTGTTGTCGTTCGTATCGGCTCGTGTCGCAATCGATGGCCGCGGACGATGACGGTCACGTTTCTCGAAATCGAGGATTGCGACAAACGCGCGCGTCCGGGCGAAATCGGATCCACGCTCGTCGCGCAGGATCATTTATTAATTCGGATCTATTTGGGAGGGGCCGGTTTTTCGCCGACTGTTCGCCAAAAGCTGATCCGACGATGTCTCTTGACATTTCATTCAAGCGGCTCGTGTTACGCCCGGCGTATTTATGGGACGATTCGCCGTCCTCGCCTCGCCTCGCCTCCTCGCGGAGATGCATCCGCTTTCGGGAACGCACCTGTTAAAGTCGCTTGCAAATCGCTCGAATCGTTGCGAACGTGACGGGCAAACTGGCGCGTCTCTGCGATCATCCGCTCATAGTGGCACGGTTCGAGGAAGCCGGTGACGTTTCTTCATAAAGTCACCTTCTCCGAATCTGCTGTCCAGCCAATTCGTTCCGCCGTCCTCGAAAACGAAGAAATCGATCGAACGGAATAAACGTTTCGCCTAGATCCGTTCCTCGCGTGGATTTCAAATTTTTCAATGGACAATGTTTTTTTTTATTGAAAGCTTAATTGAAACTCCCCATAGGGGGTTATAAAGCTATACATTAGTAATACATGTACATCTTACTGTTAAGCATTAATAATGTAGGAACTGTAGAACACATTAGGTATATAACACATAAATACATTTTAACACATAATACATTACAACTTTAAATCTTTAAATTACATTGCTTGAAAACATTGAAAAGAAAATAACGTGCCTGAATATTCGGTTCACAAAGTAACGATCTGATATTTAAGGGTGGAAACAATTTGAGCTTCCTTAATTTTTTCATGAGATCAACTCTTTGTGATTGGAATAAGGTACATTGCCACATGATATGGTTAGGATCTTGAACCTCATTACCGCAGTTACATTTGGAATCATCTGTTATGTGTAGTCGTGAAAGAGATGCTGCAAGATGATAGTAATCTGCTCTACAACGATTGAATGTGACAATAAATTGCCGTGATAAACCTCTGCCCGAAAACCATGGTGCAGTCCCATCTCTAACATAATACTGAAAGTATTCCTTGCCTTTAAATTGACCTTGCTGCATTGTGAAATCACTAGTACTTTGTCTACATTTATGTTCAAAAAATTCCCCTAAATCAGAAAATGGAATGACAATACTCTTATTAGCTTCTTCTAGTGTAGCAAAGGACAATGTTACTCTGCCGTTTGTTGAACAATTGATCTGACACTTTGTGACTTCCATGGTTTTCATCTTTGAAATTTGCATCATAAGCAAACATGAAAAGGCCTTTATCACCGAACTTGTTTTCTTTTTTATTATACTTAGGTACAAAAATGACTGAAAGAACTTCGTATCTCAATATTATAAGAAAAAATAAATCGAGCGTATATATACGCTTCGGTGATAGTGACCAGGAAAATTGAGCAAAATTAATTATGCAAATGGGTTAATGAAACAGCCTGATTTGTAAATAGTGGGCAGAACTTTAGGAATAGGTTCCTAATGCTTAGAGAAGAAAAAAAAGTTATATCGACACGGGTCCGGAAGAGATTAGTTTCTGAGTTATTAAAGTTTTTGTGCGACAATTCTCGTCATATCGTCATGAAGGCCCGTTTAAAGTAAAAAATAACTGAGAAACTAATCATTTCCGGACCTACGTTAATATCACTTTTTTGTCTTCTCTAAGCACCGGGATCTATTCCTAAAGTTTTGCCCACCATTTACGAAACACACTGTATATGGTCTGGTAGATATTAGCGCATCACTATCTCCTCTGTTCCCGATAATATGAAAAAACTATAAGAACCAAAGCTTTCCAGCATAAAGAGGACCACAATATAACAGTTTTTTGTGGGTGAAAGAGTTTCGAATATTATAAGGTCACGTTCATTTTTTCAAATATATTTTCTAATTTTTATTAAGAATTAGAAATTTTGTGAAAATCCTGTTGCTAAACTTAGCTGAAATACCCGTCGACACACTATGTAGAATTTTGATTATGAGCGACTGTATAACGGGAGCACGTGCACCCTAGTGTATCTTAATCTTAGCTTGTAAGGCGATAAAAAATCCATTCTATAAATTTTCGATATCTATTTAAAAAAAAAATGATTTTTGTATAGCCTAATAGTGCGTGCATGATGTGCCAAAGTTAGATTTTTGAAAAAAAATTTTTTTACGGAGATATACGCATGGTAAATAACCATTTCCTCGCTCGTGGAATTCATCATTTTTCAGTGCGACAGTTATGTAATTACTCCGCCTATAATTGAATACTTAAGGGTCTACAAATCATATGGGTTATTGCAAATGGCTTCAACTATGAACTGGAAAAAAAATTTTCTCAAAAAAGTTGTTTAACATTAAGTAATATGGACTAACTTGAGCCCCTTCGCGTTACGCTCATTTTTTATTTATGGAGGAATACAAAAAATCCTTTGAATAGCTTCGATCTGGAACTAATCGTTTCAGCAAGCTAAAATATTGATCTAGCTTTGTGCTAAATTTCATCAGATACTTCGAGATGCTTTCGCCGCAATTTAAGTTTGAATATCAACTTTCGGAATTGACAGAAAACAGGGATTTTCGATTAGCCCATATTACTTAATGTTAATAACTTTTTACAAAAATTTTTTTTGCGAAATAAGTGTTGTACCTATGGCAACCTCTCCACAAATTTTCAAACAAATTCTTTGGATAGTTTCATTCTTACAGATTTTTGGCCCCTTTTTGGCCATTTGGCAACACTGTGCGCCGCACAGTGGGCAATTTGGACAAAATCGCACTCAAAATCAAGGAACTTTTGATAGAAACGATTTAAATTAAAGCTCAAACTTTGTAGAATATGGGAAAAATAGGGAGATTGTGGTACGACCGTTTTTTAACCTTGAGAAAATTCGTTAAACGTGCAGAAATTCAAGAAAATGTTGGTTTTTCCAATACCATGCGCGGAAAAAAATTTTTTAACATGCTATACATTATTTCCCATAGATATTTTCACGCTGATTTCAAATCTGGTCTCAAAATTTGTCTACGACCTCAGGATTTTGCAAAGAATAGATTTTTGTGACAAAAACTAATGAAATCATTTTTTCGTTGAAATGATTGGATGGTAATAATCTCCCTACTTTTTCCCGTGTTCTACAAAGTTTCAGCTTTAATTTAAAAAAAATTTCATCGCTCTACCTCACTCCTATCGAAAGTTCCTTGATTTCGAATCCGATTTCGTCCAAATTGCCGAGACTGTGCGCCGTGGCGCGACGAGTCGCGACGCCTCGCGTTGCATCGGCCGCAACGACGCAAGTGCACGCGAGCAATTGTGCAAGCCGGCTTGAATGATCGTTCGACGGGACATGATATCCGTGCCACGTTCGCCCGGATATATCGAGTCTGTTCCCTGCCAAAAGTGGCGTTTCACGCTCCCGTTCGATGGCCGACGATGCCAGGATTCGAACGTGCCCGTTTGCACGTGATATCCGCGGCGCAATTGCGGGCCCGAGCGGCGCGCATCGGTTCACGATCTGCCCGCATGCTCGACGTGTGTAAATATTAATTACGCGCCGCTCGATTCTCTTCTTTTCTGGCGCTCGCGGCGCGGTTTCGCGACACGAAACGCGAGGTTTATTCCTCGACTCGTCGCCGCCTGTGCGCACCGCTTAGCTAACGTTTATGCGACTCTCGTTCCGATGCGCGAACAACAGCATTCCGTTATCGAGGCGCGAATATTTTTCCGTTGCCGCTGCGAATGCATCGCATGGTTTTCCGTGTCATTCCATCTGAATCCCGCGGCGCATTATGCTCGAATCTTGCTGCGGATCTTTATGCAAAATCCGTGACAATAGCGAGAGACGGAAGTGAAATACGAAGGACCTTTCATTCCCCGTTTTAATAATGTAAATGGGAATAATTAATATTCTAAAATTATGTTAATCTTCCAACTGATTTGAATCACGTCTACCCAATGTTCTTAAGAATGCATAAAATCCGCAGTACATTAATTCCCGTTTGAAATACGGTTTCTTTGAATTTTGCATAGCTCCCGCATTCCTTTTAGTCGTACCTTCGCATTCTCGTTGCATTAGACGTAAACATTTCGTTTTCCATTTTGAATTTGTGTTGTTTGTGTGGAATATTAATCCTACGACTGTGGTGCTCTTCGGTGTTGACGGCATAAGCGTTTTCCCACGTGATGGTCGCATGGCAAACGTTTCGGTTCGCTGAAATAATTCACGATTGAATTATTTAATTTAAAATCGCATTTTTAAAACTCGCTCTTGTCAGCCGTTTTGGTTTAATGAAAGAGATAATGCGAAATTAAATAAAAATTGCCTTATGTGTACAGGAGCTACGCAGACATTGTTTTCTTTTCTTCATAATTTTAATAAGCTAAGATTAATAGAACGGTGCTTTTAATTTCTTTAAATGATTGTATTGTTTTGTTCTTGAGCCATTCATTCTATTTCGCTATGCAGTCTATTAACCTTCGAATGATCTCGATTGATTTCAGCATCGTGCTCCCAATTTCTCACATTAGGGTGACCTGCAATCATCGTACCTACCGATTATTCCTAGAATGACCTTTACGTTTAGTCATCAGAATAAATAAAACGCCCGACACTTATACGGGCATTACCAATACAACGTGCGACGTTGTTCGTGGCGTAATCTAAAGGATGCGAATCCACGTGCAGAAATAAATCGATTACATAAAACGAAACGTTCTCCTTAATGCTCTCATTTTTTGCGAAATCTGAATTTCTACAATCTTTAAATACTTGTGCCTCTATAAATATATACTGACTGACTAATATGTCTCGATTTATTGCTCGACATTTTTGCTTGTAAAATGAACACGCGATGGTGTTCGAATACCCACCAATTCACCTAATCGTCCATCTACCATTTGATACGAAAGTAACGTGGAAAATCGATTTGCTCGAACAGTAGCATTTTCTCTGTAACAAAGCTAATTACTAGGCCAAGATAATTTGGTAACTAATACACGTTGATTGCAGCGAATGTCATCATTATTGGCATATCGTGGGGTGCATGCTATTAATACAAGGTTACAAGTAAAACTGTTCGCACGGAATCTTATCGTTTAGATTATATAGATAGGCGCAATATGTCGAACGCATACGCGATAAAAAAGAAGTTCTTCGACATCAGAACAAGATCTATGCAATTATTTAACTCTTGATCCCGATCACCACAACCTGATAGTCGAGAGCATGACTATAGTTTAGCTGTCTGCATATTATCATACGAAACTGCGTTTTAATGTGTATCGTTCGTGCTTTCGTCCTGTTACGTTAATTACCTTTATTTGCAGATCCATTTTAACGAACTCTGATTATGTTTGTTGGCAACAATGTACCGTTGCTATCGAGTGGTAATGAGGTTTAATTAAGATTTAGATCATTAGCATCGACGGTTTTTCCCAACGAGGTGTAACACGACACGCTCTATTTTCGTAATAATTTATTCTCTCCTGATCCCAACGAAACATTTCGATATTTGGAAACAATCCTAACTGTCACCGGAGGTGGTAATTGATAGAGGAAAGTCTGGCGAATATGCTAATTGTGGCAGAGTTTTGTGTTTTAATTTAATTGGTTTTGCTATGGCGATGACATTTTCCGTCGAACATAAATTTTCTAGCAATGCTATGCTATCACCATACTCTTCAGGAGTTTTCTAAAAATATCCTTCAAGGAGTCAGTAATTTTGTCATATAAATATACAATGTACAATGTATCCAGATATTTAGAAATTTTATTAATACAGAACAATTCAGTGGATGTTTTTCAACTGTCGAATCCATTCTGCATGACAGGTCGAAGGCAATTGTGAAAAATGAACTCCCCCTGTCCAGACATACTATTATTAGCACACCTTCGATCGTTTTAGCTCTCCGTTATTTATCACTTCCGTAATCATGGTATTAGAAATATTTGTCGAGCTAAAAACGCTAATTTCTATAAAAATGGAACGCATCAGCTGATATATCAGATGATATATATATATACATATATACATACATATATATATGTGGCAATACTTTCGCTTTGCAAAAGCATCGTTAAATTATTTTTATAGATAAACACGTAAATTTGTATGCGAAACCCCTACCAAAAGAAATGATTTGGACAAATATTGTTACATATCTCTATATGAAATGTTCGATTTTCAACAGTACTTTTTCAGCAAATAAGTGTAATCGAGAGAAACATTTTTGTAAACGATTTATGAACTATTATAATTTATTCGAGATCAGTTACATGAAGGTTGCAGAAAAATTGTACCCTGCAGTTCTAAATGTGTCCTATTTGAGCGTATGTTAGATCAAAAAGTTCATTCGAAAGAGTTGGATTTACTATGATAGTATGCAGCACAGGTATAGTTACGGCGTCACATTCAAAGGAGTGCACCATCCCTCGACGGTCGTGCTACTTTTACATAAGTGAACTGCTGCTAAAGATACGCAATAATTTTGATCGGACATGCACGAATAACAACGTTCGAGCATTGTACAGTCATCGGGGAAAGTGACTGGATCGAAGACCGACGAAGTTATGGCACTTCCTAGCAGGTTCCGTTTGAAACGTGAACCGCGGAGCTTCTCACAAAATATATCCTTACACTATAAATACCGATGGGTGTGACAATACTGTTGAATTGTTGTGAAAAAGAATGCTACTTTCAACTTTAAAAAGTTGGACACTGATAGTACCCTTGTACGACAGATATTTATTTACAATTTATTTAGAATGTTTACTAGAAAAGCTTCTGCAAGAGAGACACAAACAATCTGAATATCAATTGATCACTATTTAATATCGTTACTATCCGTTAAATTGTATTCAGTATTTGCAACAATGATTGAGAATTCTTTTAACGTTGATAGGTTAAACTTCACCTGGGGAAACCAGAAATTTTTAACCTTTTTTTATGCAACCTTGTAGATTTCGGCGAGAAAACACCGAGAATCCAAGTTTCGATCCCAGAAGATCAGTAGTTCAAAAGTTATGCGTGTTCAGACTCGAGCGATTTGCATCGTGTTCAAACTTTTCCTTCCGATGAATTATTTTTAAAAAAAGGTCCACGGTTTTAAATAGAACTAGAAATAGAACTAATTACAAAGTTCTAGGCCGCTTTCGATCGTTGCTTTACGCAACGCCCGATCAATTACTGAAACTGTATGTTCCGACGTTATTTAGGTAAATGGATATTATACAATTGGCCGGTGTGAACTGTTGCGAAAGAGCCGAACCGATTAGTAGCATAAGCTCACGCTTATTTTCGTGAAGCGAACTTACCGCCGGCTTAAAAATAATTTATTTCGCGTCCCCGGCTTCAAGTGTTGACGCTCCCGAGCATCCTTGACTCGTTTCTGCGGATCACCCCGAAAACAATCTTATATCTTCGGCATCATCGGGATTGCCAAATCAAGTTGTCACCAAGTTGTTCGACCGAGAACCAGGCGAAAATCTCCGAGACTTTATCTCCGGTTACACAACCGGGGGTCCGTTGTAAACTCTTGCGTAATCGCGATTAATCTCTCGACGATCGATTACACCGACGACCCCGGCCACGTACGAATCGGCCGGCTTTTTTTTTCTCATGCGAAAACAGTTCTGCGAATACATTATGGACGCTTACGAGTCGCTAGACATCGATGAATGATGGATCGAGGCAGATGTAAACAGATTGCTATGAATCGCGATTATACGGCTTGCGATGGACGTATTAATAGACGAATTTGTTCGTTTTGAGTATGTGACTTACGCAACGTCATAACGAGTAAACACCTCGTGCATTCGTATCGGAAGAACACCAAAAATCTTTTTCTATAAGTGCCCAATTGTATAGCATCGTATTCTAGGAAGACTGTTCGGTTCTTGAACCATGTGATCATAGTCTCTTCCCTTTTCCTACGAGTCAATAGAATTTCTGCGTCGAGTACAGGCCAATTCCAGAAAATTAGATTGGAACAGAACCATTTGCTAACTAAGCAAACGTTAAAATAAGACCGTCGCGTGACTCAATCAATGTTGAAGATATGCTTTATCTCGTCCCTTGGGTCGTCACTCGCGTTCACACGTGTTAAAACCTCGCGACTCATTCATTCGCCGTGCACGTGATGCCATCTAGTCAACGATTGGTTAAGCTCGGTATCGGTTTCGTTCAACGAAATCGCTAATTCCATGAACACCCGTTATTATCTTCGTCCGGCGAAGTGTAACAAGAAAACGGGAATGACTAGACAGTTACGGAACGTGCGATAATTTTATTTGTCGTAGAAATCGAAGAACCGTAATCGTTGATAACATCGTCGCGAATCACGTTTCCTAGATACAGGATAGTCACCTGAGCTTTATTCGTTTCTTGAATGAAACTGGAATTTTACACCGCACTGACATATACGCTGGAGAACCGGCACCGGGTTGAAGTGGCAGATTTGCGACGTTAATACTACGACAGATAAGAGTATATAGTGTACGTGTAAACTGTGAGATAGATAGTCTTTTCATTTATGAATCTTGCGGAAATTCTTTCAAGAATTAACGACTTGTAAAATTTCTTTTGAAGAATTAACGATTCTTCTAATAAAACTTTTACCAACATATTCGCGACAGTTTTCCGACTGAAACGACTCCAAACACGACACACTTCTGATCACTTTTACTCGTTTAATTCGCTATATAGTATCACCTCGATTATCCGAACTGACGTCTGAATTCTTCATTGTCCGAACACGTGTTTCCTAAACAGTAAAGCTTAGATATACGTTACAGTGTACAAATCAGTAAAAATCCAATCCAGCTAGGTAATAATAATTAATAACAATAACTGTCCTATTATCTGAACGCTTTTAGGACCCACCGATGATCGAATCGCGTCTCGTTTGACGCAATATCTACCAGAAAAATGTCGCAAATATATAGATTCCTGTGTTGGGAATAAATTTTTAGCAAATATCGTGCGTATCTGTTCCCCGTATATTAGGACACTACTCTGCTGTAAGTGTTAGTCGATTGCGCAGCATCCTGATGCAATGTTTGCTGTCCTTTCTCCGCGATCTCCTACTCCCCCCCCCCCCGGGTCATTATCGATTACTTATCAAGAAAATGAGAGTTTCCTCGGAGTTTTGTTTTACGGGGAAGCGTCACGAGGGCTTGACGTAGACGTAACGATTGTTATGAGCTTTTCGGCGAATAAGAGGCAAGTGCGTTGTAACGGAGCTGTGTATCGTGTTGGACTTCGCGCGGTGTCGTTAACGACGTCGATAACGGAGCTTTCTCGATAACCGATCGGAGGTTAATCATATTATGGACCGGCGCGTGAGATACACCAGCGTAATACTGATTCTCGAAAATAATGCCGGCTAGTTTGGACTTTAATACAAGTTATCGTGGCCGATTGTTGTGTCTCGCGTGTGTGAGTACGTAATACGTATCGATGTCCTATCGGTTTTTTTTTCAACAGTCACGCTCGGAACGTCCACATTGTCGCGGATGTTATTGACCGTGTCAGAGTTGCCACTTTTGTTCAAACGCTAAACTACGGTCTCGACCATGCAGAAAATAGGTGACGGACTACAGTGTAACAATGTAACAAAAGAGCACACGGTTCCCAAGGTGTCGTAACCTTTCAACCCTCCATCCACTCAGTGGTTTAGTCGATTGTAATCGTTAGACTGCGGATTTTTATGCAAAATTAAAATAGTTTCTATCAACTTCTTGCTGTATCGGTTTCTTCGCAGCTCCGGAAATTCGTTCTTAAGAATTTTCTAGTGGAGAAACAAAATCTGTATTTAACGTATGTCTGCATCGATATTAATAACAGAGAAATGAAATTGTATTTAGATTTATAAATTCTATTCTATTCTATTTGACATATCACGAGTCTGACTCGTTGTAAGGCAAGGGGTTAATTGTAAAAAGAAAAACAGGAGCCAAGTGAATATTTCTTTCCTGCTTTAATGATTTAAATGAACTAAAATTGATACACTGATAGTCTTAAATTTTTGCGATCTGTCTACTGTTTTTAAGACGCATTTTTATCAGAATTATCAGAAATTGCGTAATTAAGTGACGATTTTAATACGCTAATTGTTATTGTCACAAATGCAAAAACAGCCTCGGTCAAACAACAAGAAGTATTGAATCCAGAATGCACCAAATTCATGCGATCATTTAGCAAAGGAACGCGATTTACTATTTATAGATTCCACTAGGTTTGTAGATAGTGGGCAGTTCTTAACAACGCAGCTGATTCAGCAAGTTTATAAATAAACTTGCATACAATTTGTTTTCCTGCACAGAGATACACGTCTACCACAGGGAAAAGAATGTTGCAAATTTGCGCGTTCATGTGCACTTTACAAGTGGTTACGAGTAGATGCAGGAAGCAATAAACAAACACGTGGGCCAGTTGTTTGTAGTCAGTAGCACACGTAAACGGCGTATACAGGGTATGTTAAAAACCATGTCAGAAGATCATTCTTCGTAGGACTGTGAATCTAAAATACAAAACGGAATTCTACAAAACTGACCATTGATTTCCTATAAAATTAAAGACGTCAGATAAATTTTTAAAATGAACTTTCTCGGACACAGAACATTATGGATTACACCCTTTTCGTACTATTACATTATTATATAGAAACTATTGTTGACTTCCATTTCTCTGTAAGAAAAAAAAAGAACAAATAATAATTGTTAGGCCAGACGAAGAATGAGTTTATGCATTCATGGAAAAAATGAGTAAACGTAATTGAAAACAGTAGAAAGAAGAATTGAAAAAAACTTATTTCCAACCTATTCAACAAATTAAGAAAATAAATTTCTACTTCACTCCAGTTTGTTGCAACTCATGTGGAAAATTTTTACTTACTTGTTATTAGACTGCGGATCTTCATGCAAAGTACATTTTTACACGTCAATTGCAATCCATGGGAGCTAAGTAAAAATTTATTTTGCTCATTAATAATTTTTATATGCTAAAAATGGTGTATCGACATTGTTAAACATTTTTAATCTTTTTACTGTTGCGAAATACACCTACTCATCCTGGTCATAAATGCATAAAATTCGTGGTTTACTTATTACTTAATAACCCGTGATATTCAATGTCAATATTAACAATTTATTTCTGCGTAAAAAATCGTCTAGCGTTCGTGCTATCAATACTGATCACGTTGCGCCTGTAAAAGCAAGGCGCAGCGTTCCGATAGCGACATTCAACCGTGAAGATCGAATCGTCGACCAACAATTACGCGGATACAATTTTCGCTATTTCGCGCGAATTCGGGCTATAATTAATTTCTCATGGATCGTCCGCGTTCACGGGGGAGCCGTCATAGTGTTCGCACGTGACAGAAATAATATTGCTGATTGCGTCAGGGCTGCTGAAAACAGCACGTGTTTATTCACAGAACGCCTGTCCGTAATCAACGTAGTCACATGTTTGTCCTTGTAAACGTATCTTCCACGTTCAACGTGATGGTTCGCCGGCCAGGGACAGTGGACAGACATTCCAGAATTAGCCGACTCTCGCGAAAAACGACGCTGGCCGATGACGCCGATGACAAACAGAAAATTTTGTCGAGAACCGTCTCTGTACGTCGAGCTGCGGGCGACCATAGCCTTCAACGTCGTCGAGATCGAACGAACAGGCTAGTCTCGTTATGACAAGCGCCGGGAAACCAGACTACTTCGAGTTGTTTAGACGCGCGCTCTTTCCCGCCACCCATTGATTAGACTTTAATTTAGAAGACTCGCATTATCGCCGCCGCCGCCGTTGCGCAGTTTCACACTTCCCCCGGAGGCCTTCTTCTGTTTTGTTCAACCTGCGTCGTGAACTCTCCTACTCGCAAGAAACGTTTCCGGGTACGCGTCTCGAATGGAAAACACGTTTTTCGCCGCACACACGCACGCACACACCGTCTTCGAAAAATCAAATGCGCGCCATTTATTCGTTCGAAAATTTTCTTCTTGCAATTTGAATCCTCAAGGAAGAAAGTTTCGATAGCAGCGGCCATGCTGATACCAATCTTATTAACAGCTCTGAACAAATTAAGTCGTGGCTCTCGCAGTCAACTGCAGCTTCATTTTAAATTCCAATCGTTCGTGGAATTCAAAATTCCATTAATTTCCAGTCGCTTTACGATAGAAAAAGTCCTAAATACAGTGAATTCTCGACATATGTCAACGCTCATACATATGTTTACACTCCTCGACGTCCGAGGCCTCCGAGCTTCGCGGCCCCGTCGCGGGGTGTACACCGCGATGGTGGGGACAATCCCGCGACGTTTATCGTCCAGACGTTCGCGACATATATAGAGAAATCACTGAACATGACTTTTTAGTGAGACGAGGCAAGTCTGTGGATGCGGGACCAAACACTCACCGAACGGTTCTCTGTTTTGGATTTCGTCGCGTTGGCGTGGCACAGTGTGCGAGAGGAAGCAGCTCGCGACGCGGACAGCTCCGCTGTTAGCCGGTCATGGCGGCGGGAGCCGTCGGATCCGGTGATGCCCGGTTATCGTTTCGAAAACACTCGCAGGGGCCACCGCGGTCAACCGTTTGCCGATAAACCCCGGTCAGAACGCGAGCTGCGATGTCAGCCGACGAAGATCTCCCCGGTCCGGTTCGAACCGGACCGTCGATAACTCGACCCCATTAAAGCGGTTCCCCCGCAAATTTTTATTTTCTCTCTTTCTTCCCGCGTTTCATCTCCTTTTTCCCGGATAGCTCTGCTCGCTGTCCAGCGCTCGCGTCGCGTCGAACGAGTGGAAGGTTCGATGTCGGGGGTCAGCGAGCTGTTTTGACGTCGGAACGCCGCTCTGCCGTCCCGACAGCCACCATGTTTGCTGCCAGAACGACGTCTGCACGCGAGCCATCCTTTCACTTCATTATTCCAAGCAACGATCACCGCGTTTCGGGAATCGCCGTCGTCTCGGCGATGTCTCCGGATTTACGAGAGATTGCGATAGGGGTCGTGTTCGCGCGGCTGTTAGGTCACCATTTTCTAGCGGAGAAACAAAATTTGTATTCAACGTATGTCTGCATCGATAACAGAGAAATAAAATTGTGTCTTGATTTATAAATTCTATTCTATTCTATTCGACGTATCACGAGCCTGACTCGTTACAAGGCAACGGGTTATTTGCAAAAAGAAAAACAGGAGCCAAGTGGAAATTTCTTTCCTGCTTCAATGATTCAAATAAACTAAAATTGATACACTGATAGTCGTAAATTTTTCAGATCCGTCTACTGTTTTTAAGACGCATTTTTATCAGAATTATCAGAAATTGAGTAATTAAGTGACGATTTTAATACGCTAATTGTTATTGTCACAAATGCAAAAACAGCCTCGGTCAAACAACAAGAAATATTGAGTTATAGGGGATTGTGTAGACGATCGACTTCAGAATGCAGTTTTACGAGGTGTTCCGACCGCGAAATGCTATTCTAATCTACAGGTTTATGCACTCGAGTAACTTCTGAATTGTGCGTTGTACAATTATTTGCACAGATGTTGCATGGCACAGAGGTGGACATGACGGGGAGTCTTGTACTTTTTATGCGACAATCGAGCCAGTTTTCTCTGTAAAAAAGTATTAATCCGTGCATGTTGAAGACTGATTAGTTCAGCAGATATTTTAATCTAAATATTGCTATAAATTGTTTCTATTGCAGTGGTATACAAAGTTGTGCGAGGTTTAATTTGCAATGTAATATATGTGTGTTTAGCAATATATATGTACATACGAGCAACAGATAGTAATTAGATAGAACCGATGCTACGTCGATCGGTACCGCTACGCTGGTTCTCAGAAGTGGTGGAGATAGCGACGGTGCAATATCAGTTTGGATGATCCAGGTTCGCATAATCGACGTTTATCGAAAATTTCGAGTCATTGTTCTTGTAGTTACAGCTGATTTTTAGTGACCATCGTGCCTGGATTGCGGATTGCGTACGCTTGTGATTCAATTTCGGATTTCGTGTGAAATTTTTCACAGCTGACAATTACGAGAAAAATGAACGGACAAAACACGTTAAACTCTGGGGACATCGGAGAAATTCAAGAACGTTGTCGCATAAAATATGGATATACACTTTTATGTAACTTCTGCTCCGAACAACAATTTTCTGTTTTGCATGCAGATCCGCTATAATCCATGTATAATCGGCGCCTCTCTACAATTAATGCTTTTTGCATCGATGGAAAAATTTTCAGTCAGATTGATGGATACGATTATGTAGCTGTATGACCGGTTTTCGAATATTTGTTAGCCGCCGGTTCTACGTCAGATTCTTAACAGTCTGGTGAGACGCAATTTTTCACGAAACTCCGGCGAGCGTGTCACGTGTCTAACGATCGCACTCTCGTACACGCGAGTATCTGGTTCAAGGCAGTGCAGTGTGCTCTTTGCATAGAAGAATACGTGATCCCGATGACAGTCTGAATTTTTTCTAGATAACTATTCGTGTCGAAACCACGTCCGGAATGAAAATCAGAGCTCGAACGAAACGGTTAGTCTAGTTTTTCTTTTCGCGAGAGAACAGTTGTCCATTCCGGGTTTCACTTCCAAATGGGTGAAAACGAAAAACGTCGAAGAGCTATACACTTAAGATATATTATATCACGTTATATATATATTATATCATTACTGTACACTGAAGAGGACAGGAGCGATTCTCTAATGCGAAGCATTGTTTAAGGAGCGCCAACTATTTTACATCAATTTACAAAAATGACAAGAACGTGCTACCCAAATTTCTAGCAATATTTTACAAATAATATATACTTGAAATACTAGAAATAAATTTGCTAAATAATTTCTCACGTATGCATCCTTACAATCTTAACACGGTAAACGCCACATATTCTCAGAGGTTCGTACAAAATCAGAGTAATTTAATTAATGCTAGCGAAACCAGAAAATTTTAATTTATTATAGATGCTGTTTTAACCCTTTCGAATTATGATAATATTCGGTTTATCTGGATATATCACAATAAAAACGAATGTCTAAACAAAGTCAAAAATCACTGTCAGTGATACGTGACTGCCATGGCGGTTGACGTGTTAAGAATTTTAAATTAAAAATATTAGAACCGGTCGTTTCGATGGGTCCCGTGAACCCCGTGTTAAACGCATACTCCCATCATTTTGTTCCCTCGAATTTACCCGGAAAATTGACATTTTTCTAGACAAATCCATGCGGAGCACCAGCAGTTTCGATTGACCAACCGAGCCGAGGAAACGGTGTGAAACTTCGTTCGCGTTGTTCGCTAAATAAAACCGAACGAATTGCCCTATTCTTTTTTCGTCGGCGACGTTCCCCTAGTCTTCTGGGCAGGAAAGGTATTTCCGAGGCCGGTGCAGGCGGCCAATAGGTGGAGATCGCTCGAGCGGAGTGATCAGTTTCATTGAGCGACCGGGGAAAAGTGCTGCGAAAGATAATTCCCTCGCGAGCTTCCTTGGCGGAACGTGTTTCCTCACGTGTTGGGCGTTATGCATCGCGTTTACAACACGTGATAGCACCGCGGCGTCATCGTCGAGCGACATCTCCCTCCTCGTTAAAGGAACGTAAGCGCCGCCGCCCGTGGATCGCAGTCGTGTCCGTGCCGTATCAGAGCACGCACAGTTCTACGACCGGGGACCGGTGTCATCTGACGCGTCGATTCGCAATCATTGTGCGCGAAGCCGTGCCGCAGCACGCATCTACACAGTTCCTTCCGTCGCGCAGAGAATCTCCGACGCCGCGTGCATAAACGATAGTCTCTCGTTTCGGTGAAACGATCGAGCGCAGGTGTTTCTCGTTCGGTGAATCTTCTTCTTCTTTTTTTTTTTGTTTTGTCAACACACTGTTCACCGGTATAATAAAAGAGTTCGAACAGCCAGCCCAGGAAGCAGCAACGAAGACGCTCGGCTCGCGACTCGCGGACGAGAGGGTTGACCAGTGACTTTCCGAGCGGTGCGCGGCTAGCGCGGAGAACGATTTAGTGTGTTTTGCGACGTTCGATTCTTCTGGTGAGGCTCCGGTGACCGTTCTTAACATAATGGTGACGCATAGTATGGACAATATTCTGAATATGCAATATTACCCGGCGAACAGTCACGTTGAGGCGGCGATGCACTCGTCACCGATGCGGAAAAGGCGTTGTTTGAATAAAGAGGTGAATGTTTAATCCGTGCGACCCGACCTCCGTACACCGTGACCGAAACCTGTCGGCAAATTTGGAGAAAGTTCGCCCGTGCTGCGGACAATGTTGTCTTTTTCACCGTATGAAAAAGAAAAGAAAAAAGAAAACGATTCTTTCACGTTGCACGGTTCAGGACGAGCGTCGATTGCGGATTTTATGCATTTATATAGTGGTCACCGGTGACACGGAACGCATAATTGGTGGGGCATAATTTTCATTTCATCTTGAACTTTTGATACTGTGAATCTGTGATTCTCATCGAGCAGCGTGCTATATTTGCATAAACATCCGAATTTGTCCGAACATCCGAACATCCTTCGGCTCGACGATAGGCGATCGGCGCGCGATTTTCGGCAATGTGAAACACTCTAATCTCGGCATGAGTAATTCGAAAGGCTCGGTGTTTGCTGCGTCGAATGACACAGAATCACGAGAACCGATGGGGGATTCCCCCTAAAGTTTGTATCACTCTCGATAACGTTAGAACGATAATGGAGGAGCGTGCTCGTAATTCAGGTTTCAGATAACCATCGCACTAGCTCTCTAGCTACTATAAAAACGTTGCTTTCGTTTACATCGCAAACGCGAGAAATTATACGATAACGATCGTCTCGATTGTACGCCAAACAAGCGGGACGTTTCTTACGCTGAGACTTTATCCTCGAGCTTAATCCGAAGTTTTTTCTCGTGTGCATCTTCTAACGATTCTCTTTTCATTGTTCTGTTGCAGCAAGATCCGATGTCTCATAGAATCATCGAAAAACGGAGAAGGGACCGAATGAACAACTGCTTGGCTGACCTGAGCAGACTCATACCTGCCGAGTATCTGAAGAAGGGCAGAGGTCGCGTAGAGAAGACGGAGATCATCGAAATGGCCATTCGTCATATGAAACATCTTCAAAATATTCGGCAAGGTACTGATCAGTATGAACCACCACCAGCTGTTCTCAGTGTTGCGCCATGTTGTCCGCGGGTTATAGTCTTGTATTCCGTCACTTCCAACACTGACCATTAAATGAATTTCTTCGTTCAAAAATTGTTACAAGAACAACTGGAAATCCAAATAAATTCATTCCTCGCTCGGCAGCATTAGCGTTGGAATGCCAATCGCGAGGGCGCTCCATTTCTAATTCGCTGTTGGCCACGTTTTCAGACACGAAGCACCCTGCGGTGACGTCAGCGTCCACGCACCCCGAGGACAGCGTGGACAGCGTCTCCCACTCGACGGTGACGTCCACAGCAGCCGAACACTATAGACTAGGTTTCCAAGAGTGCCTCAGCGAGACGATGCACTTCCTGGTGGAGGTGGAAGGTTTCTTCGCTAGGGACTCTCTGTGCGTGCAGTTGATCAACCATCTGCAACAACACTGCGAGAGGATTTTGGCTACCAGTGAGTATCATGCTCGATACGCTAAGTCCGCGTACCGATTGGAATAGGAAAGTTCGAAGGGGCAGAGTGGCTCTAGCAAATGGAATATTACAATAATCGGATTCGAATGAATATGTATATGTCGTACACACTCGAGTATCAAGTGTCATAGATAACCCCCCACCCCTCTCTCTCTCTTTCCCGGCGAGTTGAGTAATCGAGCGTCTTGCGAAGATTAGGCCGACGTGTTCTCACCGATAGAATTCAATCGACGCGATATACCCTTTTTCGATGTCCCTTCCCCCGTGGATTCGGTGTTCGATGTTCCCGAACGATTCGATCTCTGATCTGGTAAATCGAATTTCAGGCGACCGGCTGGGCTTCCCTCATCCCGAGATGCCGACGTCGAACGGCACCGTGAACGGCGCGTACGCTCACACCAGCATTCCGACGATATGTCAGCCGAACGCGCACTCGGACCAGGGCTCGAGCTCCGGCGTGAGCTCGTTCGGCGATCCGGAGCGTCCGCTGCAGTCGACGATCATCCCGCCGCCGATGATCGTCAGCGACGACAGCAATCACAGCACCCATTCGCACAGCACGCCGCCGACCGCCAGCTGCAAGCCTTCCAATTACAAGTTCAAGAGCTCGATCAAGCAAAGGTTCTCCGCGGAGAGGATAAAGTCGAGCCCGCCGCCGGCCACCGCCGCGGAGAAGCCGTCGTCGTCGCACGGCGTGCCGATTTTCGCTCTGCACGACGGCGGCGCTTTCTACGTTCCCCTGACGGTCGAGGCGTCGCTGTTGAGGCCCCACCTGAACTTCATCCCGGACACCGGGCCGGACACGGTCCTCCATCCGGTGACGATCTCGGTGAACTTCAATCAGCCCCCGGCGTGGTCGAATCATCACAGCCCGACGCATCAGCAGACATAGAACAGCGAGCGGCGTTTTCGCGGCTATTTTCTTTTTTTCGAACGTGACACGACGCCCCCGTCTCGACTCACCGACGCGATTGTGTACCATTCGCGTACAAGTCGGGCATACTTCATGAACAGTATGAACACTCTTGGTAGAGCTACCCGACTTGGCGAGCGAGCACGATCCAGCGAATTATTCCCCGGGGGGTCGTCGCCGGTTAGCATAGAGGGAAACTGCTGCCGCTGGATATGATGGGGAGGAGATCGTGGTTTAAGTTTCTTTCTGGTTCTTTAGTTCGTAAGATCCGACGAACACTGCTTATTACCATACCCGTTACACGAAGAATGAAGGTGTCGAGGATATTTTTGTATATTTACCGAGGCTGTGGGTTGTCTTAGCATTTACAAGATTCGAGAGACGGAGCGATAGAGATCGGAGGTTGAGATAGAGTATTAGGGCGTCGAGCCCCTACCGGTTACTTTAGCTTCTTCGGTGTGCCTTTCTTTTTCTCTTTCGTAGGTGAGAAGCATCGTTGTGCCTGCCCGTCGAGCCCCGATCCTCCTTGTTCTTTTGTTTCTCGCGAAATCAGTTTCATCCCCGTTTCGTTTTCATCCTCTATCTCTCTTCCGTTCGTTTCCTCCGTGCTTTCAGTCTAATTTTTCTTTTTCTTCTTCTTACCGTTCTGTTTCTTCATTTCGTTTTTTTTTTATTCCTGCGACCCGACGAACGACGAACGGTGTCGCTGTGTCACAATTTCTGCATGTTATTCTACGTATCATCGACGTTTGCCAATTAGTATTAAGAATTAGTTCTCTTTTCTTTTTTTCTCTATCTCTCTTTCTCTCAATCTCTCTCCCTCCATCTCTCTCTCTCTCTCACTTACATTCAATTTTCGACATTACGAACGATCTTGCGATGTGTCTTTTCGGCAGGAACGTCGAAGAATCGTTAATGTGTTCGGTCGACCGGCGAAATTTCTATTTTTTCGGGACGCAAGGCGACCGAGAGAAGTGCCTACACGCTATTTGTTTCTTTTTTTCGTTTTTTTAAATCGATTCCAATTCATGTGATTAGTCCCGTATGTACGAAGAAGAAAGTGTTTAGTTTCTGCGATTTATTGTGTGTCACGTGTTCGATCGCGGACGCGGATCGAAACTGCTTGACGCTCCGGCGAAACGGGCCTCAGCAATTAAAGACTGACCAAGACCTGCATTACACTAAATTCTTGTAAGATCATTGCATTAAATATATATTTGTACATACCATGTCTAGTTGTAACGTTAATGAAGAATTTATCCGGAATAAATTATATTTACCATAGGAGTGTGCTTCTGTTACTACATGCCCATAATGTATTGTGATGTTCTTTTATATCTGTAAATTTTCGAATGCTTTCTTATATTCGAAGGTAAATAGAATTCAGTCACTTCACTTGTCTTTAATCCACGAGGCAGACAATTGAATGAATAAAATCTCATAAATGTTTAATCATCTATGAGACATTCAGGAATTTTTTATAATTACCTGGCCAATATTGTATAATCATAATTCTGTTCAAAATTCGTATTCAAATCGACATTCGAGAAACGTTTCGTTTCGAATAGACAACAATTTTATTAATAGTGTTTCCTTGTAGAAGTTGGAAAAATTATAGTGTTGTGTAAAAAAGAATTGAAAGTGACTTTGGAAGCTTGAAAAGAAGGCACAGAAACAATCAAATGTTATCAACTTCAAGGTGCTTGCAAGTCGTATCGTCTGTGGCAAAAAAAAAATGTTGATCGGTCAACTAATAACGAAAATTATTAAGGAGGTTACGTTAAGTGGTCTATGTATACTTTTTTAAAAGAAACTAAAAATATCCGTGAATTCTAAAAATTTCCTAACCAGTACCATATTGACAAGTTAGATGGAACTCTTATAACCGATGGTCGAGTGAAACTGTCAAACTTTTCAATTAGTTATGCAAAAATGGTAACTTTACGACTACTATCAAAACAACTAAAATGCATTTTACTCTCCAAAATGATCTGCAACACGGTATGATTGAATTAAAGTTATTATTAAGTACCTATGCGGAATTAATTTGTATACCAAATGCAAAATAGCATAAGCAATCCAACTTGAGGGTCGCAAACACATTGTTTGAATTATCCCGGAAACCAGAGGGTATAGAATGTGTTTCATAGATTACAACATAATCTTTTACAATACTTTGGACTAGAATATGGTGTTCCATATCGTTAGTTGCTGCAGAAGATAACCCAGCTAGTATGGAGTACAAACCAGCATAAAGGACGTGGACAGTTCACGACTAAAAGATGTTGATAATATTAATGGAATTGCTTTGCACACTTTCTGAAAATGAATGTGTAAACAAACCAAATCAGAAACGGAGTGGTGTGCTCAAGTCAATGTTCTCGATCCCCAACTTTCAGTGCTGTTTCCCTCCTTCAATGTGAACGATGGCCGATCAAGAAGAGGGGCTGAGGGTCGAGGGAAATAAGACCAGGAGTTGCAATTAAAATTTTTTTTATTACATCAACATAATACTGGCTAAGGGTCAAAACAATTGTAGAACGCGTCTATTAGGGGTACGGAGATTAACACGAGCAACCCGTAACGCGAGGCCCGCTTGTGAGCGAAAGGAGGGTGCTTTCGTTTTCCCCTTTCGCCGTGAGAGAGCTTCGCCCGGGTCGCGACAGGGACAGGAGGAGGGGAGGGGGAGTACAGTAGTCTAATGATCCCTAACTAGAGATAAATACAATCTTATAGAAGTAATAAAATTAATTGCAGCGAGGCAACAACCAAGTCTTCAAAGAAATCAGCCTTAACGAATTCTTCGAAATAAATCGATTAAAAAAAGTCGGGGATGCGAGGCAGCGGCGCGTTCTGTCCGTGTGGTCGCGGGTTAACGCAACGCGCGAGAGCGTTGGAACGCGGCCTGTTGTCGTCGTCGGTTGGGGGGAGGATCATCGATTTGCGAGTCAAATTGGTTTCCTTTTCGAAAAACAGTCCCGTGAGAAATGTACGGTTCGGGCATCGGCGCCGCTTGCGTTTACGGTGGAGAACAGAAAAATCTGTGTCGCGAGTAAAATCGAGGAGCCGCTGCCTCGAGTGTCGCTTCGTTCGCGTCGCGCGACATCGTCATCCCGGTCTTGTCGTCTTTCGGTGTGTACTGTAATGTGTGTATGTATTTAATTGAAAAACCTAACTACACAGAGTCCAAGGGAACTGAGTATTACCTGTAATTGGACACATATCTTCGTCAATGTAAGAATGAGTAAAAACGTAAGAACTCCACCTAGCATATGTGGGGTGTGCGCGGGGCATGGGTGAACTGAATGTGCAGATTCGGATAGATGCGCGGATTCAACACTATCGGATAATGTAACGGGGGTAAGCACAACATTTTTTCATTTTTGGTATAATTAGTTGAGTATGAGTTGAATGGAGCAGCCGCGGCGAACTGCATCCGTGAGGGGAATCCCCTCGACGAGGAGACGCCCGCCGGGAGCCAACCAACGGACTGCGAGCTTCCGAGGAAGCTTGATGGTTACTTTTTCTTCTGGGCCTTCTCCGCGGCCTTTGTGACCTTGCCCTGGGTATCTTTGAAGGTGACGCTCTGCGAACAAACCAACCGGTCAATTACTACCTCTGACATTCACTGCGGAGATGCGGTTTCACGATCGAGCACTGTACCGCCACTATAGCGGCTTTACCTGGAAGACAGTGTTGCGGACAAACGCGTCGTGGTTAACAGGCTAAGCAATAGGACGAATAAACTCTGAAATTATTTCCGAAGCGTCAAGCTTTCGGAAAAATCTCACTTCATTAGCGAAAAAAGAATGAAAGTAACCTTCATATCTCCTTTAGGCACCCATTTATCAAAAAACTGATATCACTAACCCTTAGCACTCGAGTGGCGACTCTGAAGCACCATTAGAAATTATTGTGGCATTATTTCAAAGAAATTACAAAATATTTGATACATTACAAAATTTCTATTTAACAGATTACTAAACGTTTAAATATTATATGCGGTCAGTTTCGTACGAATAAAATGAAAATATTCCAAGACAGAAGAAAAATTTAGATTCAGAATGAAAATAGCGCCGAGTGCAAAGGGTTAATTGCTTTAAATCCTGTAACTTCCATTTGAAAGAGCCGCCGGTAGCGTATTCGCGAGCCCTCCGGGTCATGGAAAGGGTTAATGTTAAACGACCACGTACTTTGATGACGCCTACGGCGACGGTCTGACGCATGTCGCGTACAGCGAAACGACCCAACGGCGGGAACTCCTGGAACGCTTCCACGCACATCGGTTTCGTAGGCTGCAGCGTCACGATCGCCGCGTCGCCGGTCTTGATGCTCTTCGGATTCTCCTCGGTGGTTTTACCGGTACGACGGTCGCACTTCTCCTTGATCTCCGCGAATTTGCAGGCGATATGAGCGGTGTGACAGTCGAGCACAGGCGTGTACCCGTTGCTGATCTGCCCCGGATGGTTCAGGACGATCACTTGGGCGGTGAAGTCGGACGCCCCTCGGGGAGGCTGGTTCTTCGAGTCCCCTGCCACGTAGCCGCGTCTCAGCTCCTTCACCGAGATGTTCTTCACGTTGAAGCCGACGTTGTCGCCGGGTAACGCCTCCGTCAAAGCCTCGTGGTGCATCTCCACGGACTTCACCTCGGTGGTGAGAGCGGTCGGAGCGAATGTCACCAGCATACCTGCGCCGGAAACGTTCACGTGATAGAGACTTAGCCGGAACAATATGTACGTTTTAGAAAGTTAAATTGAAATTTTGCGTCGTGTTTGTAGATTTGCACATATTTGAAATATTTGTGACGGGCCCAAGAATCTTTATTGAGTTTCCACGAAATTCCTGCCGGTTGCAATTTTATCAAAATCTGTTGATGTATTAACACGTTGACTGCCATGTCACCCATATGTGGGTGACGGAATTATTTGTCCAGGTTTTGATATGAATTTTTACGTTAATATATTCATTGCACCAAATTTGATTAGGATCTGTAAAATTCAAGAAAGTTGAAGGACTACTCAATGTCACATATTTAATTTCTTTCAATTTTTATTTCATTAAAAAATTTACTTTGATTTTATAGAATTTTTGTGGTTCCTAGTTTGGCGGTCAAAGTGTTAAACCAAATATTCTCGTTGCGGAGAAAAATCGGGTTGTTAGTTCCGATTTTAATTCTGTTTTAACGCTAGGTTCACGGAGCGCTAAAAATGGCCACTTCGGACTACTTTATAAAAATATTAAGAATATATTCAGCCAGATTTTTAGCAGCTTTTACCAGAATACATATTCCAAGGAATAACTCCAAATTCCATATTAAAAGAATTAAACCCAGCATCAAATTCAATGTTCCAAGGAATAAATGTGTTAAATAAAGTTCCTATAAATGCGTTTTTACAATCACAGTAATTGCAACCGCAAATCTACTCTTAACACGTTAACTGCCACGTCAGTCACATATGACTGACAGTGATTTTTAACTAGGTTTAGAAATTCATTTTCATTGCGACGTGCCCAGATAAACCGAAATTTATTAGGACCTTTAGAATTCAAAAGGGTTAAGACAGCATCCCCTATAATACATTTTAGGTTTCTAGTTTCAGTCTCATTGATTAAATTACACTGATTTTGTAAGAATCTCTGGGATCGATTTCTGGCATTTAACGTGTTAAAGGGCGTTCGAATACTTTTGTGGGGTCCCAAGAAAATCTGTCCGGATATACGGGACGAACCGATCTCGCCATCTTTGATAACTGTTAAAAAGCAGAACGTACCTGGCTTGAGAATGCCAGTCTCGACGCGGCCAACGGGCACAGTACCGATGCCACCGATCTTGTAGACATCCTGGAGCGGTAAACGAAGGGCCTTGTCGGTGGGTCTGGACGGCGGCAGTATGGCGTCGAGGGCCTCTATCAGCGTCTTTCCGTCGGCATTGCCGTCCTTACGTTCGACCTTCCATCCCTTGTACCAGGGTGTCTTCGGGGACGGTTCCAGCATGTTGTCGCCGTGCCAGCCGGAAATCGGTACGAACGCGACGGAAGCGGTGTTGTAGCCGATCTTCTTAATGTAGGAGGACACCTCCTTCTTGATCTCCTCGAAACGGCCTTCGGAATAGGGCGGCTCGGTCATGTCCATTTTGTTCACGCCGACGATCAGCTGCTTCACGCCCAAGGTGAACGCGAGGAGCGCGTGCTCCCGAGTCTGCCCGTTCTTCGAGATTCCAGCTTCAAATTCGCCGATGCCGGCTGCGACGATCAACACGGCGCAGTCCGCCTGACTCGTGCCGGTGATCATGTTCTTGATGAAATCGCGATGGCCGGGCGCGTCGATGATCGTCACGTAGTACTTGGCCGTCTCGAACTTCCACAGCGCGATGTCGATCGTGATACCACGTTCACGCTCCGCCTTCAGCTTGTCCAACACCCAGGCGTATTTGAACGAACCCTTGCCCATCTCCTGGGCCTCCTTCTCGAACTTCTCGATCGTACGCTTGTCGATGCCGCCGCATTTGTAGATCAGGTGGCCGGTCGTGGTCGACTTGCCCGAGTCTACGTGGCCGATCACCACGATGTTTATATGAATTTTCTCTTTACCCATGCTGAGGGTACTCTAGTCACCTGGAAGAACAAGCGGAACCGTGGGTACTTTATTTCCATTTTCAGCCCTACGCGGGGGTGGCTGCTGACTGAAATGACTAAAGGGTAGCTGAAGGTCACCGACTATTTTCAGAATGGTCTCATCGGTTCCTTCGTTTTGTCGTTCACGAATAATTTTTCCAATAAATCGCGGTGTTCTAAAATGTATCGGTTTTAATTTTGTTTCCGTTTTCAGCCCTATGCGGGGGTAGGTAGTCAAGGGCTAAAGGTCGCCGAGTATTTTCAGAATGGTCTTATCGGTTCGTGCGAAAATAATAGCCGAATTTCTTCGTTTTGTCGTTCACGAATAATTTTTCCAATAAATCGCAGTATTCTAAAATGTATCGGTTTTAATTTTGTTTCCATTTTCAGCCCTATGCGGGGGTAGTCAAGGGCTGAAGGTCGCCGACTATTTTCAGAATGGTGCTCAATGATGGCCGAATTCTTTCGTTTTGTCGTTCACGAATAATTTTTCCAATAAATCGTAATGTTTCCAAATATGTTCGTCTGTAAGTCAGCGTATGTCTGTAATCACGAATGTCTGGTTTCATAATGAACGGCACGCAATAAAAACCGAGTAGCGTTGCCTAATCAAAGCGACAACGATCTCAAAAGAGCAGTGGCCGATAGATTACGACACACATCTAATTTTCTCAACCTGATTTATATTGAGTGATCCCATCTGAGCCGTTATTAACCAGCTGTCCACTTTTCTATAACAATTAGATTCGACACCACCGTATGTCAAACATTGAAAGAACTTTTAATAATATTTTTGGTGTATATTGAAATTGTGATTTTTATAAAAAATAATGAAGAAATGTCTCCCGATTCTTCGGTTCCTTCGATTGTTAATTTTTAGTTTGACGTTTATGGTCATTAAATAGAATTAGGAAGTGCCGAAGCAAATATCGACCGAATTAATTCGTAACGTGCAATGTCTGCGCAGAGCCCTCTCGATTCTCGCATAATTGACCGTACACGTCACAGCATTGATTGAGTAGAATTCGATATCACGGAATTTTGGCTATTTGTTGTTCGGACCTGTATGACGGGAACAAATTGAAAGATTGATACTCTTGGCGAGAGATATTGGGATCGATCGATCGTCACGGCTGACCGTCCGTTGGCTTATACTACTAGCCCGCTGAAAATTCAACTCTCTCCGACCTCTGCTGTTTTTGCGTCAATTCTTTGCGCAGATATCGCTTGTTTTAATAAAAAATATCAATGCTCCGCGAGAAGTAAACTGTGATATATTAATCGACTATTTCCAATTAAAAAACGGAAAATTGCCTCGTGTTCCAATATACATTGCAAATACTTTACATCAGTTTGATTGTATATTTTGACCCAGATTTCATTTTACAATCTGTAAACTCACGGTGGTAAATGTTGGTATGTGCAAAAAATTTCGAAGGCGAGCTCGAGTTATTTTGTGTATGTATGGTACTCGAAACGTAAATATTTTACTGAAGTGCATCATCACTCGTGCGTTTACGTTCCACGTACTTTTATAGCAACATTATTAATGAATTTATTTGTATCTAATTTACTGCAAGTCCTTTTATTAAAAGATGTAACACGTATGAATACAATAAATTTAGTAGAGTAATATTCAAAGAATTATGAGCATAATTGCGCACGTAATATTTTCTTTAATTTCAATGTAAAGATTGAAAATACATACAATGTAAATCAAACAAATAATTTCGATCAGAAAAAGTAATTCGCAAAATAATTGGAACAGTTACATTTACAATATTTAGTAGACAAAATGTGTATATTAATCTGAATAGCCGTATTGTAAAACAACACGGTAGCAACGGAGAAGTCTGAAGTTCATATCAGTAAAATTAGAAAATGATGTAACTGAATACATAGTAGTTATATTGTGTTTAGTCGAAACAGATATTGTGACACACAAATACTCCAACACTTAGACTTAAATATCTCAATGACGTTATTACCGCCAAAGATGACTCGATTAAATTTGAATACAAGATAACACACAAAAATACTAAGTAACAATTCCTAAATATGTTATGAACCCTGTATACATTGTTGAATTATTTTCTAGTATTACCGATCTTTTGATTTTTACATAAAGTCCCTTGCAAATTGTTCCCGATTTCCTCTATTACAATTACTAAAATTACAAAAATGTTCTAATAAACCTCCGTATGACTCATTCCCAATTTTGTCTCTTACAATTATTAAAATTATCAAAATCCTTTTTAGAGAAATTTTTTAGAAAACCTGCTTTCAGCGTAGCTTTGTCCATGTCTTTCGCAATTACTAAAATTACAAAAATGTTTTAATAAACCTCGGTGTGACTCATTCCCAATTTTGTATCTTACAATTATTAAAATTATCAAAATCCTTTCTAAAGACATTTTTTTAGTAAACCTGCTTTCAGCGTAGCTTTGTCCATGTCTTCCGCAATTACTAAACTTATAAAAATGTTTTAATAAACCTCCGTATGACTCATTCCCAATTTTGTCTCTTACAATTATTATAATTATCAAAATTCTTTCTATAGAAATTTTTTAATAAACCTGCTTTCAACGTAGCTTTGTCCATCTCTTCCGCAAACACTAAAATTACAAAATTGCCGTGATGAGAATCGACCCGTTGAATAAACCCCTTTCTTCAAGTACACGTACCAATGAAAACCGTATAAAATTTGAATAAACACAGCACAACAGTCGCGTATAGTGTTCGATACTTCCGAGACGTTAATTGGAACTGTTACCGAGCATAAAACATTCACGGCTGCCTGTGGCCTCTAGTGGTCACCATCGCGCGATTATATCCACCTGTAGCAAGAAGAAAAAAAAACACGAACCGTTGTTCGACGAGCTTGTGCAGATTCGGGATCCTCAGTTACGGTTCCTGATTCGCGGAGCACACGTAACCGGGCAATCTATCGTCGTAACGAGCCGCTTAGGAGCGTACGGGAGTCCGGTTATCGATCCCCGGCTGCATTTTTCCGGCGGGGTAAATATTGGATTACCGCGGCCGGTCACGATTATTACCATGAATCCGATTACAAGACGATTTCTCGGGGATTAGGCTGAACGAACTCTCGCGTCGTCGCCGAGGCGACGCGTCGAAGAGGTCCCGGTGTGCCCGGACGTGCGCGGCCGGTTTCGTTGCACGCGACACCGACGCCTCTGCACGATATCGGCGTGGACAATTAATATTAACGTGTCAACGAAGAGACTGGCTAGCGAACCCCGAAAGGTATTGATTCGCCGGAACGGACGATACGCGGGCCACGTCGAAAAATCCGAGGCGCGGGTGTGCGCGCGGTAGCTTGCTCGATCGCCCAAAAAGAAAGACGGACCTGGCGCAGGCGGCGAGAGAGAAACAGCGAAAAGAGAGAGAGAGAGAGAGAGAGAGAGAGAGAAAGAGAGTGAGAGAGAGAGAGAGTCGGGGGTCTCGGCTTCAGCCTCCCATGGAGTATGCCCTCGCGACCCAATACCGTCACCGATCGATATTATTCCTCTGTAACGAAAATCGTGCAACCCGGGCACCGTCGCCGTTAACGTTCACGGCTCTGTCAGAGCGGCAAACTGCATTTCACGTTAGATAGAGCGCAACGATTCGCATCCACCGGCCTTTTCTAATAATAGGCACAGAGCGGCCGGAGCAGCCATTTCGCGGACCAGCAATTCCAAGCTCGCGATTCCGGCATCGGGCTCGAACCGGCCGACCCGGAACGATCGGTTTTCGGCATCGACCCGGACCGGGATCGTATCGACTTACTTCTCCGATTTCGCGGTGGTTTCAAATCCGCCACGTAACTCTTCGGTACCGTCACGCAATCACCGTACGGGCAGGAGGTTACACACGGCGAGAGAGGAGACCCGGCGAAGACTGACCGACCCGGACGACACCGGTCCCGGGACGGTTCGATGGCCACTTACCTGGTGATCGATCGCGAGAGAACGCTCGCACCGTGAATTTTCCGTGGATCCCGGGGGAGAACCCGAGGAGAAACGAAGCCCAGAAAGGAGATCCAACTGCGTCGCAACGATCGCACGCCCTCCGGATCGCGTAATGGCCGCGGCAATGAACTGGCGGCGCACTCTCGGCTTGGTTTGGTCCCGTTTCGCGTAACCGGCGCGCTACCACCCCGTCCCGGGTCTACGGTTGTTCCTCAGGTGGAACTTGGTCCGGGCGGTAAAAACTCGGGCCTGGGTAACCGGCGGAATCGATACCCGCGAATTCCGTGGCCGTTCTAATCGAATATTTCGTACGTTCACACTAGGGGGCGAATTCGCGCACACCGCACCGGGTCGAATCAATATGTCCGTCAGGCCGCCGCCGGCTCTGCTCGGTTTCCCGTTTATGCGCGTCGCGGGACAAGAGGATGATGATGCTACTCGCCGACGATTCTTTGTTTCGCGCGATTGAATTTCCGATCGTTCCGGATTCCGGCGTCGTTTCGACGGGAGGGGAGGGTGGACGGGGGACCAGATCAGACCAGGTTTACTCACCGGAGTCAACGGGATGGCGACGCTGGAAAATCCGCGTGTAATCGCACGTATTTTCGCGGCCGTTTGATGGCCACTAGGACGAGACACGGCCGATGGGAGCGCAGAGGGATGCGAGAGGGTGCGAGAGGAGGCCGCGAGGAGAGCGAGAGGAGCGAGCAGGGGTGAAGTCGCAGTGTCATCTGCTGGCCGTTGCATTCGGGACGAGGGGGCTAAGGGCGCATGTGCCATCGCCATGGAGGACGACGGTCCGCTGCCATGATTGGACCACTCGATCCGTCGTCGACGGTCTGCCTCCTATTTCGCGACGCGCGACGCCCGGCTGCATCGCCGATCGACAAGACGCGCCGCGAACGGCGTTATCGCGGACTCTCTCACGTCGCTCGCTTGCTTGTTGCACGCGCTTCTCCTCCCCGCGCGCCGGCCGGCCGGCCCGACGTCCGCCGCCAGGGTTCGCGGTTTCGAACGACAGTTGAACGAACGAACGATCTTTCTTTTTTGTTTTTATCCATTTACCCTGGCGAGCATCGATTTTTTCGACGTTTCATTTTGTTGTTTCGAACTTGCGCCCCGCCGCCACGCACCGCGAACATGCAACTCGCGCGACGCGACGGGCAACATGGACGCACCGGCTTTTCCGGTGGGAAATTCGAAATGATATTGGTTTGTCGGCAGACTGCGGATTTTATGCATTTATCACCGGAATGGGTCAGCAGAATTTAATGCAGTGCACAAACTGAAGAGATTTGAGCCTTTTAGGCTCAATTATTATATATCGGCCCGCAACTTGTAGCGCTTTACTATTCGCATTGCTAGAGAACTCTATCTCGAAATAAATTTACAATAAGTTATAAATTGTCTAATTTCCTTATATTCTATATTTTCGATTACCTGTAACAATTATTTGTTTCGGACGAGATAATCCGTTCGGTGCCTACCATGTACCTTGGAGTTATTCTTTATGTTTGTTGTGCAATATTATTTTCTTTGTTACAAAATATATTGGAAATGCAAAGTATATACTTTGTAATAAACGGTCTATATAAAGTTGTGACGAAAAGATGACTTTTCGTATGTGCAATCACGTTTTCAAAGAGAGAACTCAATTTTTCTTTTCTTTATAATCACTTATACCTTTGTTATTTATGTAATTCTTAATGAATATAGAATATTTTTGAATTATGTAAATATTGCTTTTCGTTTGGTTTTTCTGAGCCTTTTTCCAAACCCTAGTAAAATCTATAGGCACCTCTTTTTCGCCCGGAACTAAAAGGGTTAAGGGCGCCAGCGTATTGGTTTTAGCTTAATAAAACGATCAAAGGAAGAAAGACATTTTTATTTCACTCCTGTGTCTTGCAATCAATGCAAATATATTTTATTTTGCATGAAGATCCGCAGTCTAGTCATCAGGGAAAGAAAGATTAGGATAGGTGAAAGGGACGGTGGGAAGCTCGGATATTTTATAGAGGAGTCCGCTAGTGCAAGAATAAATTATGTGCAGTCATTTGTTTACAATAATAGTTATAATTGTAAACACCTAATGTGTACAGCCTTTTCTATTCCACATTTCGGATCGATCCGTCGATCTTTTTCTCGACGACGACTACCACTATCGACCGGAAACCACGGTTTCGAATCTTCGCTATGTCATCTGATATCACAGTGGGAGGTAACATCACAGTTGCCATAATTACATATCGTCGTAACAATATTCTACATTCGTATAATTTGCAGTGGAACTACGGATCAAAATGACTCGATCTCTTCTTTCACGATTATTGAAATTATACAAATAGTTTCAAGAGAATTTCACGAATCAGCTAAAAAGCTGATGAAGCATTCATAAAAGTATGAATGAAGCTTATGTTACAATAAAAATTGTGCAAAATCTGAATAAGTGCAATCTTGTCATTACTATGAAGCAATGTAATATCAGTCGTACATAGTGCCCAGTAGTTCTAGTATTAATTTGAATAATGCTAAACAGAATAATAGTAATTCAAGCATTACATTTTAGGTAAGGCTGAAGGAATGCTGTGCTCCGGGATTTTTAATTTTCTTTCTGTACGACATTGGATAATGTTATAAATTTTCCTCCGGTTATTGCAGGTCATTTAGACCGCCCGATGTTTTTCACAGCCACCTTCAAATCCTAGAACGTAAGCAATGAATAATAATAATTTCTCTAATAATCTGATCACCAGACCGCGGATCTCAATGCAAAATAAAATCTCTACACATCAACTGGAATCCATAGGAGCAAAGCAAGAACTTATTTTGCTGATTAATAATTCTTACATGTTAAAAATGGTATATCGACATCGTTAAATTCCTCGAATCTTTTGTGTTGAGTTGCACCCACTCATTTTTGTCAGAAATGCGTAAAATCCGCAGTCTACTGATCGCGCATAATCGATTTCAGAAGATCAGTCGGAGTCGGTAGGGTGCACGAACGTTGCCTGAAATCAGCCGGAGGAATTCTCGCGTGCTTTCTCTTCAATATCGATTTCCACTCGCGAGAAAGCGGGAAGTTATTGTGCGCGCCAACTTGAATTTCCCTAGCAATATGTCGACCGAATCACGTGCTTCCTATCCAACAGAAATAGAGTTGCGCCGTTAGCGCAAGGGCACTTTCAACGAGATCGGCGGCCGTTGTGGGAACTGGTACACTGCGAGCGCATCTCTCGAATCGAAACCACCTCCCTATTTTGACATACTCGCGGACACGCCGACGAGCGAACCAACGTTCCGACGTTTCTCGATCGATTGACTTTTTCCGTGGGACACGAGATGGATAGCCAAAGCCATCATAGCGATTCCGAGGAGGTCAGTGCCAGCTTTAGAATTTGTTCTCGTGTCCGTCTGGTTTTGGAACGTCGTTCGGCGAAGCTGCGATGCTACGGGCGAACCGCATGTCGATAATAAAATTCTTCTCCGCTCGTCCGAATCCCTCGATGCGTTCTTTACGAGTTAATTACTTCCTCCCGTTTAGACCCACCACTATGCCCGAAGAGAATTTCAGAACTCCTGCAAACGTGCAACAATGATTTAACGACTCTTGCCGGACGAATGCACGGCCAGTCAAAAAGGTGCACATGTCAATATTTCAATTCTTCAACATCAATTTATCTGTTAACGCAGGATTCTTAGAAAATTACGTTCTTGTATTTCTTTTTAGAACAAAATATGAATAGATAAATATATTGCGAAATAGGGACGTGTGCGAAGAGTTATCATTAGAGTGCGTAATATTTCGAATAAAAATTATCTGTACAAATTGGAAGAGGCAGCAGCTTCATGTACGTTTATTTCATTTTTACATAATTTTATACAGTTAAAAAGATTTACTCGCTTTGTTATAAATGCGTAATACAGCATTATGTTCTATTCATGAAACGTATAAAATTTGTTATTACAATGATAATGAACACAACAAATTTCGTGCGTATATAAATATTTGAAACTGCGATTGCATAATAAGCATTCATATTTTTACATGATCCTCATCTATATGTATATTGCAACGCAATTACATATTAATAATTCATGTATTTTTAACTACGTACACGACATCACAAAAGCAATATAAGCGTAAGAATAATGCCAACACAATACGTCCCTCCCGACTGATTACTTCGCTAGATAAGGAATAAAAGAATTTTTTAAAAAAGTGCAATTGCTTGGAGAAAATTCAAAATTGCCTAACTTTTATAATTCTTTAATTGAGAACATTTCAAAAATGCCCCGTCGAATACGATTATAAAATTTTGGGAACATATTTCGAAGATGTACTTTCGGTATATGCAAAAAATCGATTTTGGTATCTGTTGCAATGGAACACTCGAAATACCGATCGGCATACGATACAATAGCCAACAGATTTGAGAATCTATATTCCAATTTAAGATTTAAGATTGGAAATATTAATTTCAAAAAAATTATTAACAATAATTTACCTATTTTTTGGTTTCAATTAAAAGATATAAAATAATTTAATTTTAAAAAGCAATTTTAATGTTATATAAATATAAACATTTAACTAATATCCTATTTATATAAGAAATTATATTTCTTTTTTTAAAGTCGAAATTGAATGTAAAAATTACTATATATGAATTAATGAATTCATTTAAATAAATTAAAAGCTCATTCAACTCACAAAACTAATAATTAAAAGTAATAGAAAAGTAAAACAGGTATAAATTGATAAAAGGGAAAGATTATTTAATAAATTTACAATTGGTAAAATTAAAATAATTTCTACATCAAAGATAAGAAATATTAAAGTTAATAGAAAATGGTAATAGTGCTCTAGTAATAATAGAGATTGTTTCCAGAGAAAAACGCAGACCCTCCATATAAAGTGCGGCCGAATGTTAACGGTGGTCACCGTACGTGTCGGCGCCTTCGCGTTTCGAGGAACGCCATATTTGTTTGTTCCCTGGAGCGTATATTATCGAGGGGACCTCGGTATCGGTCGAGGATGATTTGCCACGCGAACGTTCGCCGATTCGTCGTTCCGCGAAAGCCGGAGTCGTGACGCGGACTGACGAAAATAGTGTCCACTCGCTTGAAATAGCCGAGCGCGCGCCGCGATTTCCGTGTCCGCTCGGCGCGACGCGTCGCGACGCGACGCCCGTTTGTCTTCGCGCGATTCGTCTGTTATTTCGACAAATGCGAGCGATTGACGTGTCGTTGATATTTCTGCCGTCGATCCGTCACAAAATTCCGCCATTGAAACCACTGAACTTTTTCAGAGTTCAATTCTGATCGAGGCGCGAAGTCGCTCCGGAGCACGGAAAACAACTCTAATCTTGAGAATTTTTTACCGAAACGCAATCGAAGAAATTAAAAATTCATTTACTGGTCTTTATCACGCGCAGACTTTGAAGTGATGAAAAAGAATTTTTCTAATAATTTTGTGAATGATGGATGTACATACTTTCACATTTCTTTAATTGTTTTCACTGCATCGTACTTAATCTAAGGAACCCAATTACTGTGGGAGTACCAATTCAGAGGTGGGCAATATTTGGCGAAATAAATATTTCAAGTACTATTTGATATTTTACAGTAAAATATTTTAGTAAAATATTTTTATTTTGACAATCTAAAACACGAAATAAAATATTTGTATTGGAAAAATCTGAATCAGAAAATAAAATATTTCCAGTTAACAATCTGAAACACAAAATATAATATTTTATTTCAATAATCTGGCATAAAATAAAATACTTATGTTGAATACGAACCATTATTTTCAGCAAGAATATTTAAAATAAAAGGAATAAAATGTTTCGAGATAAAATCAAAATATTCTTAATATTCTTCAGATAAAATTCTATTTTGAAATAATATTTTAAAAACCTATTTCATCAAATAAAATATTTCATTTTCAAAGTTGTCCGCATACTTTAAAATGAATAAGATTATTTACTATTTAATATTTAAAATACTATTTTACCCAGCTGTGTATCAATTGAGCCCGTAATTACCTAAACAATTCATTGTATTTATTTTTAAAGTGTTACGAATATTAAAAAAGAGATATATAACAGATATATTTACTGATTTTAAAGGAACAAATTTAATATTTCTTTTTCTAGTATTCATTCTGCTTTAAGAATGAGTATAATTAATGCAGGAACAGTAATGGGTACCCCCACAGTAATTGGGTCCCCTACCCGACTAATTTTTGTCACGGATTTTCCTGACATTTGTTCCATCCGTTGAAAAATAATGCACAAAACCCGTAATCTCAATGATCGTCGACGGAACGCTAGATCGGAGGGAAAAAGAGATCAGTGAGCACGTTCCGACGCGACGTTTCGAAGCGGTGGTCGAGTGAATGATACTCTGCGCGCAAACGCTCGGACATTATGAACGGTCCAACAATAAAAGCGCCTCTTTCGAAACTCTGATTTCTTCGGGCACGAGATTCGCACGTGGGCCGCGTGTGAGCGTGCGATTTAGCAGTTACGAACACAACGGGCGATCTCGGCCGATTCACGAACGCCAACGAGGAGGAGCTCGCCGGGAGGAACGCGGGAACAACGGATTGCAACATTAGTGTCAACGACACGCGGTTGACGTTTGTCCATCAGGATACGATGATTTTCTTCGTGGTAGTCTGACCGCTCGCAGTATTTGGCAGTCGCGGGCGTATTAGTCACGGGGCGGTAATCGCGAGCAGCGTTTCTTCCCTCTTGGACGGCGGCCACTCGCTTTCAAATCGGAGAGTGTTGTGTTCTCCTTCTTCGAGGCAATCCCACCTGAGCTTTTTCACGGCGCACACGTGAATTCGTCAGCGCGAATGCCGTCCGCCGTTTGCATCAGCGGCTACACTTTTTCCACGAATAAAACGCTCGGATCAGGTATACACCGTCAGCCGAAACAATAATAATCGGACCCTCTTCAACGTAGTTCGAAGAGACGATCATTTTTTTCTAACCTCTTACCTCAAAAGCCCGGGAACACTCGGGTATTATAATATGATACACACTTTTACAAAATAATTTGTTATGTTCAGAGATTAATGTTGAGCCGTGTGACTTAGATTTTTCTTAGAAGTTGGAATAATTAATTTACTATACGAAAAGAAATTTTTAGAAAATCGCAATTGGCCAGAATTGCAGAGAAAATACTGAAAGCTGTATTTCACAACTTTTTTGAGCGGATCTATGGCCGGATCTGTGGCCAGGCTAATTTTTATAAATGCTCGAGGAACGTACAGTAAAATCATTGTCAAATTTTGCATGCTATTTGCAACAATACTTGACCAATTTGTACCATGTTCGAAGCAATACAAGATTTATAACCGCAACTGGAGCTACGCCTTTTTTACGAATCTTTACGAATTTTTTTCAGAAGAACCATTAAACATTTTGCATTAAAATTTCGCACACTTATTTACGGGCATCGGAAGCATATAAATTATTTTTCTCGAGTAAAGGAAATCAAAATTACACGAGTTATACTCTCTCGTTAATTTCATGAATTCAAAGAAATGCTTTTGTGCAGTTCTACTTAACACTTTGACTGCAAAAGTAGGAACCTCAAAAATTCCATAAAATCAAATCAAGTTATTCAATGAAATAAAAATTGAAAAAATTAAATGTGTGATATTGAGTGATCCACCAATTTTCTTGCATCTGACAGATCCTAATCAAATTTGGTACAATGAATATATTAACGTAAAAATTCATTTTAAAACCTGGACAAATAATTCCGTCACCCACAAATGGTTGACATGGCGGTCAACGTGTTAAAGAAAATGCGGAAAAATAGTTCTGCAAACATTCGCATTGCGCGATTTAGTGCAAGGGAGCTCGAAAGTGTATAGAAGATATTTCGAGCGTGTGCACAAAAGGGGGTCATCGGACACTCGGAAGGACTCAATTTCTTTCTCCGTGACCTTGGTCAGGCGCCAGCGCTCAGCCTCATCCAGACAGCACATAATTTCCTTTTTTCATTGTATGGAAGACGGTCGAATGGGTGACACGATCGAATTCCGCGGTGACTCTTGCAACCGAGCGACTCGAAAAACCGTGTTCCCGTCAAAATCCGTGTCCCCCAACTTTGGGATTTAATATACGCATTTAATACACGTCGAGAGGCTATTTTCAAGAGTCCTCGATAAACTTCTCTCATCCGAGTAACTTCGCGACAAATTCCGTTCACCCCTTCGTGCCGGTGCAACATCATAATCTCCGAAAAGTTTCGCGGTACCGAGTATAAACACGCGCGAAAATAAACGCACCGCGAGAAAGAATGCTAGAACCATCCGCGGAATGTAATACATCAGACGCCGCCGAATATAGAGTGCTATTTCTGCTGATAAAGCCCGATAGAAAAATGCCACGGACCTCGAATAAACCACGGGGCGGGCTATTATTTTCTGTCGGGGCTCCGAGTCTCGGCAGACTTTTTTCGTTCCGGGCAACACACCCGCCACCAGAGATTTTATTTATAATGCTCGTTTCTCACTTCGCGAAGGAATTCAGCTGTTTCGTCGTTCGGAAGCTATAACGTCCGTTATAGTCCTCGAGGCAACTATAGCGCGCGTTGTTTCGTCATTCGCGTTTCCCCGGGGCAGGGTGTCGCCAACAGAAAGACGATCTAAATCGTGGCCCGGTGTCATCTCGCAAGTTTTATGAGTCAAATCCGCCGTGATTATGTAATTCCGTTGACGCGGATTCGCCTAATTACTTCGGGATCTCGCGGTACGTGCCAACGGCTGTCGAATCGCTCGCTGCGCAGTTCATAATCATCGAAAAAGAGACCGCGCCGCCGTCGGGGTAATCTCGTTCTCGTTTCCTAATTAGTCCGAGCAGGGGCAGCGCGCTCCGAGATTATGATTAGCACCATAAATCGTTCCCGTCTCGAAGCGCAATGTAATTTTAGGCCGTGGGAAACCGCTTGGACCGTGTTGATTTGCGCGCGTTTGGCGCTGATTCTGCACAGATCAAGCGCGGACCCATGCCTCGCGTCCATTTCGAAAATTCGGATTTGTACATTCACTGAATCGTAGGTGGCCAGATTTTGGCATTTAGTGGAATATACGCGTGAAAGAAAAGTTTTATAAGCCTAAATGAACACGCAATTTAATCGAAGATCGATATTCAATGCATTTAGGAAAACGAAAGCACATAGGCTTTTGGGAATCCGGGGATTCGAAAACCGACGAATAAAAGAGACATTTTTGCACAGGGTGTAAAGAGACCATGTGTCCTGACTAGCCTGCAGATCTTTATGTAAAATGCAAAATACTGATCGGAAGGCACAGGGGCGAAATAAAAATATTCTTTATTATTTTAATTATTTCATTCGGCTGGAAAGAATACGCTGGTGGCTTTAAATCATTGTAACATGTCCACAGCTTTAAATCGTGTTCAACCATTATTGTCATAAATTCATAAAATCCGCAAAATTAATCTTGACCTTGAACTACAAGGAGTAAAGGTCAACGATCTCTTCGAATTGCCATGAAAAATTTTTTAACGAACTGAAACTACCGTAGACTTGAAGATGGAAGTCTTCAATGGAATCTTGGCATACGAATTTTCTCCGCCATTTTATCAAACTTCGAAGTGTGCCGGATTGATCCGTGATAAACGCGAAAAATTCTGTGATATATGCGCCATTATTTCACGTTTCGTTATTGCGAAATAAACACCATCGTTTTATAGAGTGGCTACACCGGGTCTTCGTAGATTCGCGATAAGGTAGAGTGACCACATTACCGACAAAAATAGGCRAAAAATGGTTTTACGTGCCTCAACTTGTCGTCCTTGTATGAGAATATTTTTCGCTGGGAAAGGGCTCATTTGAAAGAGGAAGGTTCAGTCTAGCGCGCGCTGGTCATAARCTGACGAARTTATGCAGATATTTGGTGATATAAGCGATAGAAGTAGGCCAAAAATTAACGATGCGCATTGGATGAGTTTTYTGGAAGAAGTCGAGAGTASCGCGCGCTAGAAAATATCTCCGGCTACAAATTCAGCTATYATTTTGTCTTGATTCTCTGCGAAATAAAGCGAAAAACTTGAAACACGTTTCTGGCGTCAGAATTCACAATATCGATAATACAGAGCAAACACTGTGACAAGTTTAGTCACAGACTTAAGACTCGTCGAATCCAGACCAAGGCGGATCTTAAGTCTGTGTCTGAAGGCTGCGAATGGAAATTATACAGCAGTTGCCGATCTGCTGACACTGAAAAAGTCACGTGACTATCCCGGGCCCTTAAGATCCTGCGAATGCACCGTTCCTGTGACACCGAGATTCGCACGCCCCTACCAGATCGAATTATTCGATTATAATCGAATAATTATAATTATTCGAAGAACGGCGAAGTCTCCAGCCCCGGCGAGAATTCCTGCCAATAACTGTCAAGAAATTTATTAGTACCGCTTCGCTGCGTGTTTACAAGGACGCGTGTCAGCTTCATTCAAACGAAACGGAACGTCGCACGAGCTTCGGCTCGTGGCTTCTGGAATTATTTATATCTCGCACGTGCTCGGGCCCTGATCCGACGTGTTACGTTAGGTTCGCACGTTCCGAGGTGTTTCGTCGCACGCATACCTGTACTTTTCCTTTGACGGTTAACGTTCATTCCCAACCCGCCAGATTAACACCTCCAGTGCCATTCGCATATCGCCGACATGATCTTTTACCAAACTTGAAAATCAATTTTCACTGAAATCTATTAAGTAAAATAAATTTTATTAGGTTACTACCAAGAGAATCATTTTCTCGATTTTGTGCGATTTTAATGCACATTGACGTTGGATTTATTGGAATCGGACATTTAGGAAAACTGCTACTGAAATAAGCGTTGGCGGTGATCAATTCCTACAATAAAGAACTCCATACTGAAACAACATCGAGCGATTTTTTGTTTCCTATTGTTGCCTCTTTCTTGCAGAAGTTCAACCAAAAGTGTTGAACAGCTGTTTCATTGTCGCTTCGGTGTGGACGTAGCTTTAGGTGCGATATCCTGTATATTTGAAAGTATCTTTTGCTAAACTTCAGCAGCTTGCCAACTTCTTGCGCACACCGGCATTTTGTTGAACAATAAATACAAAGATATTTATTGCGACTACGAGCACAAGGGAACCATTCGCGCAATGCAACTGATCATGGTTACCACCAGTTTCTAGGAAGAATATTAGTATGAAAGTTTCCAGTGTCAGGCAGTGGCATTCTGCAATTATTGTATAAATGTTCTTATTTGCACGAAGCCTGAATTGGCGCTAACAAGATTGATGATGATCACTGCGTGTCCAATGTTTGTATACATTTCTTACCTCACAATAACATTATAACCAAAGTGTCCACTTACTTTTGTCCCCTGATAAATAGCTGACATTTTCGTTATGGTTTACACAAAGATGTAAATATGGACTTCAATCATTGACTAAATAATCTATACGCTACAAGAATATATAATAAATATAACTTAAAATAACAGTCATGTTAGCTCGACTAAACTTCATTTTCACCTATTTCCACAAACTGTCCACTTACTGTAGCTCGGCGAATCTGTCGAAAGCCGAAATGGTTGCCCCATCAGGGTAAATAAACAAACTTTCGCCCACGGTGGCCAGATCAGGACTTGTTCCCCCACCCTAACCTGTAATGCGTTGTGTTTGGCCTGGTAGGCGTGAGTAGGGGTCAGAGATGGCTCCGGGGGTGGGGGTTTAGGGGCTCGACCTTGCATAAAGGCGTTCTCCCAGCCCCTAAAAAAGCACAAAATCGCACATCTCGGTGGGAACAGAATGTCGATGGAAATTGTAAACATCGACGAGGAGAAACTGTCCGTCAGGTAGAATGGACCCGCTCCAAGCGGCCAGACTGCGTACCGAGGTCTGTGATACCATAAAAGGAGCATCCCCCGCCGGCCTGCGTGATCAACGCGGCCGGAAACGCGGAATTAGACACGATTTTGCGTCGTCGAACGCGATGCCGCCGTCGCGAACATCAATGAACGACTACGTCAGCCGCCGCGATGCCCTCGACTATAATAGTAAACCCGAATTCCACCGTGGCATGCTCACGGACCTCGTATACGTAAATTTACCTGCGATGCGTCAGAATCGGCTGTTTCCCGACGGGGTTCCACGACGCCGAAATACGTACAGGCTGATTCACTGCTCGAACAATGCGAGTTCAATAGGAGAATTCCCGAAAGTTCAGTTCAATCGATAGGACCTTGATTCGTAGAACCTCTAATATTTGAACTCCCCGTTGCTTTCGTTGATTTTTGTTTTGGCTGGACGTTAGAAGTCGCCAAGATATATTTTCTGAAAACCTTCTTGCTGGCCGATTGAATTCTGGGTAGATCAAAATTGAAAAAATATTCCGAAGATCTGGAAATACTGTTTTATTGGGTCGTCCAGAAGGTTCGTGCCATTTTTCTGTAGGTGGCATTAGGGTAGGTCTGAATGATCTTTCAGGCATTTTTAGGAAAAAAGTTTGATTAGGATACATTAATTCTTGTTAGTTTTACAAGCTCTTAAATATGGAAGGAAAGAGAGTGAATTATACAAATTTGATGCTTTTTTTCTTGCAAAAGCTGTTGGAATTTCACCCTATTAACCAGTCATTACACACTCAGATTTGCATCTCTTTAGGTCAATACAAAATTCCCATAACGACAAAAACTTTAACTCTTTGGTCGACATACAAAATCATATTTAAAAGTTTTTCGCCGAAGAGCGCAAGTTGCGTGAAAGATGGAGAAAGATTATGGAACAAAATGGCACTTGTGATAATTCAATAAATGAGTTTCCCTTAAAAATTGGCACGGACTTTCCGGACAACCAAATATTGTTTTGGGTTTATTAAGATTTTCTAGAAAAATCAATAAATGTATATGTAACTCTTGTATGCTGTAACGAATGCAGGCAATTTTTATTTGGCGTATAAATCCGGAATTCAGTATGTATTTTTTAAAATCAATTTTTTATGGAGCACCGAGGGAACTGCTTTCCTCTGTGTTCTTTAACGAATCTATGTTGGAGCATATATGGAAAGCCGTTCTTTTCTTGAGACTAAGATGGAAAGCGCGCTCGCAATATAAATAAAATTGATAAAAATAAAGTAAGGTGGTGTAGAAGGTGAGGCTCAGTCTAGCTGCATTTATACGTCATCTTATATCAGATGGTGACAAACGGCGGGCGTCGCCTATTCTTCCGACAAGATTAAAGGCGTCGTCGTGACAATTATTCAAGAGGAAGAGACGTTTTCTAATTCGGTACGATCCGCGTGACAATAGTATGACATTTTAGGAAATCGCGGCAGACGGTCGCGTTGCCAGGCAGACTGCGAAATGGAATTGCATGCGAAAACCGTACTTTTTGGATCCATCAAGCTAACCTTCGATCGATCAGTCTGCCCCAAAGATTACGCAGAACGATTCAAACATGGAGGACGCGTTAAGGTTCGCGCAAAAATCAAGTTTCGCTGGTTCTAAATGCAAGAACTCGTGTCGTTTTCTTCTTGGGCTTGCTCGAACGCTAATCTTTCGAGCGAGAATACCATTTGTGCGCCAAAGGAAGCACCAAAAGTTTAGTATCGGGAATTCTTGGCAAGCACGAGGCGCCATGTTGGTAGCAGCGTAGTTCTTCAAAAGTTTAACGCGGTGGTTTTTGAGTCATGCATTCCGACGGAAACACGAATCAAGGGGATATTGTTCATCACGTGACGAGGTGACTCGAGATTGCGGGATTTTGCGCGAATTGTGAAAAGTTCAAACATTCTTGGAAAATTGCTCGTACTGCCCGAGTCGAAAGATACAGAAATGGCGACCAGAAAATGTGGCGAGATCGAAAAATTCGGAGAAGAGAAAATTCGGGAAAAGGCATACATACTTGAGATAATAGAATTTAATTTTCGAACTCCACGGCAAAAATAAACAAGATGAATACTATGCGAACAAATTTAAGTGATTGCAAATAATTGCACTGATTCAGCCGTAGGAGACTCGAAACCCGTTGCTAAAAATATTAGCTCTGAATGAGAAGGAAATTTGTCACATGATATAATTATACCGAAAATCGACAAGAGATTCCAAACTTTTGGCAGGCAGTGAGGACACGCGAAATTCTATCGCTCGGACTGTATTCTTGCTAATTACTATCTCATCGTTTATTTCAGAAACTAACATTCACTGGTTCGCGTGTAAATTCTTCCTCTAAGATTGTTCAATATAACTTCTTCGGCGTTCGCAATGAAAAATAAATCAAGCTCGCCGAGTGGTGGAAAGAATTCGTTATTATGGCCATGTGCAACGACTGGAATTTCATCGAAATCTTGATACTTAAATTTAGCCCGGAATGCGCGCGAAGATTCCTGCGTATTGGTTTATACCAAGTTTTGATCGCGCTGTTGTGTATATCCTCTTCAAGGCGAAATTTGCTTATTTATAAATATTATAATGCATAACAAGTGGATTTTGTGCATTCATGATGAACACAAATAGATGCTATTTAAAGCAGTAGGCAGATTATTCTTTAAAAATCGTTATATTTACGTATAATAGTACGTATAATAATTTAAGAATATTAATTCAGCTTCTTGTTAAAATCATTAAAAGAAGAAAGGAATTTCTACTTGGCTCCTCGGTCTTGTAATCGATGCCAACTATTTTTATTTTCCACAGAGATTCGCAGTCTGGATGTAACGATTCTAATTACTTATTTACGAGAATTGTAATGTTCAACGTAATTTTTCTAGAACAACGGAGTAAAACTAGAGTAAATATAAACAAGTGAAAAAGTTTCGTAACAGTTCCATACCATAGATTAGATAAAACTTACAGTATTTGCAATCTGCTGCATCTGTATGCATCTAATCTAATCTGTGAGATTGAGTTACTTCAACCATTGTTCGATCTTTCTGGAAACGCATATTTGTAACATTACAGTTAATGAAATCATTTCGTTATGTATTGATCTATTTCTAATTACTTTAACAAAGAAATGTTTCGCAAATTCTTCATTTAGTACCGGTCTACTTTTGTTTGAAGTATTCATTATCACCCCATTGTGAACAGTTAAAATATCGTGGACTATATTGTAAATAATACTGCAAATACAGTGAACGTCTCATATTCCGGTGTTTAGGTTTTCCTTCAAATTGAATGGACAAAACGTGATAATTGTTTGAATTTCTCACTGAAAACGGCGTAAAAAAACTACACGAATTATTAAGAAAAGAAAAGAAAATGTTTAATATGTTTGAAATTTCTTTTCATTCAAGAAACAAGGAACTACCTAGTCGTTGATGCGACATAAAATAAAATAAAAATAAAATTAAAACGCCATCGAGTAGCGGATTTTCATGCAAAATAAAAACTGCCAGAGTCGAAATGTGTCGCAAGCAAGAAATAGAAGTTGTACAAGTCAAAAAGAAGGTACCAACGTTTCTAAATCCTTCCGACTCACATTTCGTCAAAATCCGCAATTATCGAACAAAACAAGAGTACTATTCCGAATCGACGTTCGTTCTATTCATTTGTCAGAAAGCTCTTGTTGGAGCCAGCCAAGATGCTCCTGAAGAATTAACAGTGGCCGCGATCGGATCAGGTTGAATATCGCAAGATCTTCCGTGTAAACAAACAAACGGTTCGGAAGCGTCCGTGGAAAGAGCGGAGTCCGCGTCGGTTCATGAATGAATACGACAGTGACCGAAAGCGATGAGGACAGAATCAAAGATTCATCATTTCCGGCGAACAGGCTAGCTGCTGGCAGCCAATCAAAATCTTCGAATTCGCGCAGAATTGGCTCGTAAAAGCGGCAAATATTTCCGTTGAGCCGGCCCTCCGGAAATTCTTGGTGGGAGCTTTTTGACGTCGGTCCTGTCTTATAAAAAGGTGCCCGGCGTCGCGACGCCGTATTCACCGAGCGATAGTCGTCAAGATATTATAGAACACGCGACGTCGCGATAAAACATCGCGAGAGTCTACGACGAGTCGATTCGGTTTACCACACTTGATTCCTTCGCATCGAACAGTATTAATAGTTTAGGCTGTTTCCCTGTCTTATCTCTCACTCTTTTTTGTTTTGTAATTTAATTTACTGTGCAACAATGTCTTCAGTGATGTATGTGAGTATATATAGGACACAGTGTATGCATGCATAGTTTGGATCCCAATGTAGCCGAAGTGTGAACTAGGTGTTTCAACCATAACATTCTCATCGCGCTCGTTGTCCGATCAAAATCGGTTCGTTTCACTTTTAGTGTCTCGCTCCTGTCGCTGTGCCTGGACTGCGGATTTTTCGTGGAAAATAAAAATTGTTTGAATCAATTACTTCGTGCTGGAGTTATATAGACATGTACAGTCTTTCTTGGTCGTTTCAATCGGTGAAAAATAATGCAATATTTTTTAAATTCTTTGAATTTGTTTCAACCTGTTCTGCAATTGATCTACGCAGTTTTCTTACGAATGAATAAACTCCAAGTGCAGCTGCGATTTTGTTAAGCTCTTTTACGTTTCGTTACTGGTCTATTTGTTTTTCTGAAACAAAAACTCAATAAAATTTTTCTATAATTCCATGAAGTCCGCAGTCTATTCATCCCGACGATCAAGTCTTTCGCAAACCATTCAAACCATAAATAATCGATAACACCGACAGCCGAGGAACAATGACGCGTATCAGAGACATTGATAAGAAAAGAAAAAAATTTTATAGGCAAAAGAAAAGTTATTTCATAAGCTGCCATATCTAAACATGCTTCGAATAACAGAAACCAGTACGACAATGGTACTGAGAACAGAAATGTTAACAAGGACGAAGTATCAATAATTTTCATAATGTTGCCAATAGGATTTGATCTGTTATCAATAGCCTGTAGATATTTGTGCAAAATAAAAAAGTTTCCGAGTCAATTACGCGGAGTAGAAATTGAACAAAAATGTATTCCTTCTTCTGACAATTTGAATAAGTCTAATGTCTTCGATGCATAAAATTAAATGAAAATGTATCTCTTCTGGTAATTTTAATAAGCTGAAATAAATGTAAGAATATTTTTGAACATGTTCGATGTTTTTGAACAAAATTCGCAGTCTAGTTGTTAACTGGTGGAGGATAGGATCTCGTGCGGGGATAACGTGACGCTTGTTGTATAGACATGGCGTTGTAGTAACAGCGGGTGAAAATTTGACAGAATGCCATCAGACTGACTTTTATGGTCAGGGCCGGTTAAATGGTTCAGGCTGGCTGTTTTCCAACATTCCGCGCTGATTAGGCGCACCGTGACACTGACGTCGCGGAGACACTGCGCCCCTTCGAGCGTCTGGGCCAAAATATTCGAGAAATCGTGCTCGAGAAAAAAAAGTCGCACTCTCCCCGAAATAAGTCAATTTTTCGTTTCGCTTTCGCCGTCGCAAATCAACCTAACCCCTTCCCGTATAGTAGCTCGTAAGTGCATACATGCACTAAATATTCATATAACAAGAGTTCAAAAAGTGACAAAGTGCGGATCTGCAGTTCTTATTACGATGATCAGATTAGGTCGATTTTGCGGGACTTTTGGGAGTAATTGTTCTGCATTCAACGTGTTAACAATCCATAGACTGCGGACGATTGCACAATTTTGTGTTTCCGAAGACCGCGACTGACAAATACGTAATTCAGGCGCATATTTTGATGACACTGGCGGATTAGAAGCCCCATTGTTCTCTCTGACGCCATTAATACCAACGATACCGGTGTTAGTCCGAAGACGCGCCGTTTAGGTTACAGACGTGAACGGAAACTCCTCTTTAGCGACAGTGATCTTAACAAGTGTCTTTTGCGACTGTGAAGTAAGATTACTAGCATAAACCTCGCGATTTTTGATGTAAATTAATATCCGATCGCATGAATAAAATTAGTCACATTAATCATTTCAAATTAACTCAAATATAATCTGTAATACAGGAACACGACAGATGAAACCATAATTTATTAGAAAATACGAGATAGAACGGAAAGATGAACGAACTAAAAATGCCAGTCGAATCATTTCATTCACGGAACATTCATTGACAGAAGCAAATCTTCGTCGTGCAATCCTCGTGTTATGGTTATACGTGCATGCACCATTTTGTCGCAATCTGATGCCGTGACACATTACGCTAATTAATCGTTACACTAATGAAACGCCGGCTATACAACGCTTTGCACAAATTGCTACGGATAACAGAATTTCCGGACTCGATATTCGATATACGTTGGCCGAAATGTCAAAATAATTGTTCTCGGTGCTTAACACTGAACTGGTGTGTCATACGAAAGTGGCAAGATTGAATTTATTCAGATTTCGTGCGATTTTATTATAAACAACGCGGTTCACGCGTATCATATTTTACTTGACTGTAGTTCATTTTACGCGTCGACGAACAATTGAATAAGTCCGGCTTACGTGATGTAACATAATTTGTTTATGTCACAGGAATCCTTAAGTGACAAGGTGGCGATGTTCAACCAAGTCGCGAACCAACACAAGGACAAGCAAAGTAAGAATCCGTTTACGTCCGGATTGAATCTGGAGAAGAAGACGTTCTCGAAAGAGGAGTATGGCAGGTAAACATTCTTCGCGAATAAAATTAACCGGAGATCGGGATGAATATATTTTGCCAAAATATTGTCATATTCCTGCCGAATTTTATTCTACTGGAAAATTCTTTAAAAAGTATTTTCATAGGACAAGCATTCTATAATGTTTTATAAAAATACTTTTATAGAGAAAAATAGTAAAAGTTCTATGAAAATCAGTATTTGGGCTGTTTTTCAGGAAAGAAACACGCTTCGAACTGTTAATTATCTACGGAAATATCGCGAATGAATAACGTGCCCAGTACCAAAAATAATTGTGGCAATTATTTTGTCGTGATACTAATATTAATATTCGTCACAATATCACTGTAATTGTAGTAATTATTTAATATTGTTGTTTTCTCTTAACGTGCTGATAATTTGTTTCGATTTCAGACCGAAAGCCGGCTCCCTGACGGACATTCGGGGCCGCAAAGCAGCTGCGCACATTCTCAAAGAAGTAGTCGAACTCTGCGAGATCATCTACCAAGAGGGCACACCGTGTCGGGACCATCCTGAAATCACCGCGATCACGTTCGGTGATTTGTTCAATCTCTACACCCACATCAACGACAAATGCGTCGGCCTCCTACTGAGGGCCAGGAAACAGAAGTTCGTTGACTTCGAAGGGGAATGTCTTTTCCAAGTAAGCACCTCGTTAGCACGCCTACACGCAGAATCAGAAAACACACTAATGACAAATATAAAAAACAAACATTAGCGTCATTCATTTGCTGCAGGACACAAACGATAGTATTATTAGTCATGTTGGCCGTTTGTGTCCCGCAGTGAACAAATGACGACAGTCTCTCTTTAAATTGAGATGACTAAGTCGCGTGGTCAGATATAACTAAAGATCTAGTAAATTCTTGCTTAATGGAGAAGCTGATTAAGAGATCGCTTGCCACGAGTTACAATGTTAATTTTTGACTCATTTCAAAGAAGAATTATTCGTTTCCATTATATGCGCGAAAATGGTAATTTTGGTACTACCAAATAATTAAGCACCTCCTAATAAGTCGTAGTTAAGCTGATAATGTTTGCCAGGGTACTTTATTTTATTCGTACATTTTAGTAGACTGCGGTCTAATTAGTTGTTCCTAATTTGTTGCAGAGGCGGGACGACGACGTGCCGATATACCTGATAAAACCGATCGGCGAAATTCGCCAGATGTTGAAACAGCGACTACAAGAGATGGCGAAGGAGATGCCAATAAGTTAACACTTACCTTCCCCGCTATCTTCCCGGCCCATCGAATGATTATTATCGACGCGTTGTTGTTTCGCCATTGTTATATTGATTCACAAGCACGACCAACGCGAATTGACCACATTGTATATTACGTAACCTGCGTTTGAGTTCGAGAATGATGAACCGAGTGATTGCGAGCTGGTTGAGAGCGTGAGATGACGTATGGGTAGATCGACGTAAGAAATTGAATACCTAAAAATGTGATATTCTATAGGATACTAGAAATAAAGATTAGGCTTTTGTAGAAATCCGTTCTCGTTTTTCACTACCCTGGAACTTTGTCGCGTAGTCAACAACGAGGGGGATGGTTCCATCGTTTTCAAACCTTTTATTCGTACAGATCTGTCGGCGTACAACATTAAAAATAACGCAAAGGTTTGTCGCTGTTTTAGAAGAAAATAATGAAACTTGCTCTCCGATACTTTCCCTCGAATTCTGGACGATTCGAGCGAGAACGATTCGAGCGTCCGCACAGCCATTCAATCTCATACAAAAAGGACAACAAAACTGAAACGCGATACACGAGGGAGAACAACGTTTGCACGCTGTTTCGATAACTTCGACGAGAGATAACTGTGTGGCAGGGCGATCGAGTTACGAAACTGAGAAAGAGAAAAATGAACACTTCGCACCACCGGTTGTCTTTCGATGAGAGGATCGTCGCGAGTAACGATGCGCTCGAACCGAGACTGTTCAACGTGAAAATTAGAACGTCCGGTACACGCGCAGTACATTCTCCTTCGACGATCGTAAACTGTACATGTAAGTCTCTAGTTGCTAATTAGAAGAAATGATCTTACTTTAATGGATAATGAGACAAAACGACGACGAGAAGTAGACACGGAGAGAAAGAGATTCAGAGAGAGAGAGAGAGAGAGAGAGAGAATGTAGTGCAATTACCGCGAACGATCGAGGGGGTTCGTAACAAAAGTGATCCGCAGGAGCCCAGACAGAGTTCCGTTTCTTTCATTCGAATTTATTAAAAAGGAGCATCCTATTGTCTTTCTGTTACAGGAACGTCGTTCGAGCTAAACTCTAATCGCTTCGGGCGGGGGTTGGCGTGTCACCGCGAGAAAACAAAGTGGGGGAGTAATATGAAAAATAAAACAGATCAAATGTATTCTTTATCTTACATTTATAATCACTGAACAACAAAGTAGTTCTCTTCTTCATTGCTGTCGTTAACGTCACCGAGGTCCACGTGCAACCCATCAGCTACACGACAAGGCTCGCAGATTCGCTGAAACGTTAACAAATAGAACGCGAGCGACGTCGCTCTTCAAGGTTCGAACTCGATTCACCCGGACAAGGATTCTTTTCGTTACGAACTCCCCGGTTGAGAGACTCGGCCGGCCATCTCGTCGCTGTGATTTCTCAATCGTTTTCTTATTTTTTCTTTTTTTGTGTGCGTTTTCTGCCCACGTTTCCGTATCGTTACTCGCGAACGAACAAGGAAGGTTCGGTCACGAGGAATAAAAAAAGACAAACAAATAGCGGATCGTCTCGTCGAGACGAGACTCGAATCGGCCAACGCTGTTCTCGAAATCATTGTCCTGACTCTATGGTGCCGGACCCGAGAGCATTATTTGACCGGAAAGTGACCGGGAATGTACACTCGAGAATTTCATCGCGTTCCCAGCTCAAAGCTGAGAACCTCTAGAAGCTGCAACCTCTAGACAATTTTACGTAGGATCTCATCAAATCCGAAATAAGAATTCGAAGGAATCTTTTTTCGGATCAACTCCGACACTTCGATCTTGACGAAGCGTTCCGCACGTTCGTGCTAAGAAAATGGCTGATTTCTAGACAATTCTCCAAATAATCTCGGACAATTTTACCAAAGCATTCAAATTTCTGTTCGCGTGTCCCTGTCGAAAACTCTAGCGGAAACGTTACTCGTCGAGTCGCTTCGAGCGACAAATCATCCGGCATTCTCACTTTCGTCTCGCGCGCGTCGAACAATGTCTGCCCGGGTCTGGCAAGCACGGCATCTCTCTCATCAGTCTTGGCGAAGAGTCGGACGAACTGGCTCTAAAAAATGACTCGTCGATACGTCGTCGAGTTTCTCTCCGTTAAGTAACAATCAGAACGCCTCCAGGCGGCTAAATCCACCCGTGCGCTGCTAGCGGGGCATAATCACGGGCGACAAACGTGAAAGGGATTCGAAGCAAAAATCGGTTGGAACAAAACAAAAGAAAGAAAAGACTAGATAGAAGAGGATCATCCAGGCAATTCAAATCCTTCTCGCTTGAGGTCCGGTCTCGAAGGACGCGCCGTTCTCGCGCGTATCTCCGTGTCTGTGCGCTTTCTTTACGAAAAAATACGTATGTATATATATATATTTAATGTCTCTTAAAATATATATATATAATAATAGTAATAATAAGAATAATAATAATTTTACTCTTTAAACATCGCGCGTGTTATGTATTATGTACAATGGTTAAATCTTAAGTCGCTTGATCGATGTCTCCGGTGGCGTAAGTTTCGCGCGCAGTGACCGCGAGAGGAAGGCTTCCGCGAAATATATATATATAAATAAATAAATATATGTATATATATATATTTCTTTTGCAGCGCGGACGCTCGCAGAAGCCCCCGGTGAGAGTTACGTCACCGATCAGAAAATACAGTTCCTTCGATTTCCTCCTAAGAAGTATACCGCTCGAACCAAATTGGCAAACGCTTCCCCGTTCCACTGCTTTCCGCTTCGTTCCCGCAGTTTCGCTCCGATCTCTCGTCTTGCGTTCCCGTTCGTCGACGTGCGGTTGTCCCCGGTGGTCGCGCTTCGACTGCGCGAAAAAACCTGTTCCCGGCTGCATTTCGTTTCGTCTTGTCCCGTTAATCGGCTTTCATGGCGTTTACGGGCTCGGGAAGAGCAACGCCAAAGCTATCGTGTCGGCTGCCTGGCTCGATCTCCCGGTCGAACGACAGATGGGGGGAACAGAGACCGATCGTGTCAACCGGTTCGCGTCGGACGGGATCCTCTCTCGCGGGGAATCGAGGGCGAAGAGTCGAACGTCGTTCGAGGGTTTCGGAGGACAGAACTCCGATAAAAGGGTTGGACCTCCTCGAGGACAGACTGTTCGCTGGGTGTTATGGTAATCGTTAATCCCGGCGGGGAATGGTGACGAGTTAGTCTAGGACGAAGAAGAAACGGAGAGAAAGAGAGAGAGAGAGAGAGAGAGAGAGAGATAAGAAGGTGAAGAGCAAGTCCGAGAATAAAGAATGAGATAGGTGCACTAGATGCTAGTGAAACGAAAGAGCTCTCTTTGATAGACGATAATGGCTGGCGTCGATATATCCGCGTGACCGATGTGGAGAAGAAAGAGATAAAAGAGCATAACCTTAGTTAGGAGAGTTCGAAGCGTCTATCACAGTTAGAGGGTCTTCAGGGTGGCCAACTACTTGCTTCCGTTGTTCGTACGTGTACGGTCTCGACGATCGATGGGGGTGCTTGGGGAGGCAGGGAGAGAAAAGAAAACGAAACTTCGTCGCCGAGGAACGTTCGACAGTAGATGAAAAGTTCCCAGAAAGCCGTGTGGGTGTCTGTTTCATTGATGGTATTTGTTTTTTTCCAATCCCGTCTTTAATTCGCTCTCTCCCTCGTACCGACAACACGATAGACTACACAATAATAAATAGAGGTGATTTGTGTTTTTTTTGTTCTCTGTTCTGTTGAGAGCAGCAACGGGCGGTGCAGCGCGTGGCCAGCGGGAAGGGCGACCTATGATCTCTCCCTTTTGTTTTTTTTTTTGGTTCGTTTGTTTGTTTGTTTGTCTGTCTGTTTGTTCGCAGCGACGTCGACTAAAAACGTTATTGATATCGAGAGATGTTGCTATTTTGCCGTAGGTTGTTATCGCAGCGCTCGCGCAATAAGCGGATGCGTGCGAGAGCCTAAGAATCCCGCTTGTTCGTCTTGTCTTTTTGGGCTGAGCTTGTTCGGTTTAGATATTTTTTTGTATTTTTTTTTCTTTTTTTGGTAGTTTTTTTTTCTCGTTTGTTTGTTTGTCTGTCTGTTTGTAAGTGTTCTGTGCTTGGCAGAGGAACTGTCGCCGGCGGCACAGTGAGACAAGCCTAGGCCCACTTGTCGACGACCGTTTCATTGACTGCAACATAACACAGATACAGCCATTAGTGGATACTGCCGGTTGGAACTACTGCGGGCGAAAACAGCAAGCCGCTCCGATCAGACGCATTATTTCTCATTGGCTGTCCGAGAGGCCTCCCCCTCTCCTAAAGTTCACACACGCGGTTTACACGGCCCCGAGAAAAGCTGGAAACCGTTTCTCGATTATTATTATCTTTTTTTTTTTGTTTGACAAACGTTATTCTCTGCACCCAACAAAATATTGTTCTTCTGTCCTGTGTTTTTTTGGTTTTTCGTTTTGGTTTTGGTTCTCTTCTACACTGTTCCGTTAACATCCCCCTGAACTACCCTTCCGAGGCGACACAATAGATCCACGATTCGAGAAAGAAAAGAAAGAAAAAAGAAAAAGGTACGACATACGTGTGTGATGGTTTGTTCCCCCGAACGTATCGAAATACAGAGACTCTCTCTCTACTCGGCTTTTTTTCTGCTTTTCTGTTGTTTTCGTTTTTTCGGTTCTGATACGTGTGAGAGTATACGTGTGTATGTATGTGTGTTTATTCGAGAGTGTCGATATAGTATTTTCTGTGACTCTGTTTCTTTTCTGTCGTTTGATCCCATCGAGCAGCTTGCGGGTTGTTGCGGGTGGGTGTTAAGTGCCTTTTGACGATTTCTCGTGTCCGGACAGGTGTCGCATTCGTCCTACGCGTCCCGACCTTTATTTCGTCGGCGTCACTGGCGGTGCCACTGTAAACATAGCATGGAATCTCGATTATTTATCGGCGTGTAGGCCGGCGGAGCCCTGGCGAACAGAACTCACGACCGAACATTCGCAGTTTCCTGTTATCCTACCCAACGGGTGGCGGCGTCGGTCAAAGTCTGTTCGGTTTCGCGTCGCGTAAAACGCAACGGCGATTATCATTTTTGATTGTGTGATGTCGTGTTTGTTGCTCCTTTCAATTATTCCATCGATACAGAATATAGAATTATTTATAACCGTGGAGGGCGAAAATATGGAATTTATTTATTTATTTTTTTTCTTGTTTGAGACGTTGTTTTCGAGAAAATAGACTTTGAAGATCCAGGTCAAGTTGGCGTGCCTGGAATTTGCAAGTAGAATCAGTAGGTCATGATCAGACACGTCGGACGATTTCTATTCAATGGCCCGCGAGTTCGCCGAATTATCAAATTCGATTTTTGCTCGAAATACCAGAAATCAAATGAAAAAAAATTCGTTCCATATTCTCCTTTTCTTATGTAGTATCATCCCCTCCACGGTTGTACCATGTATATTTTCATATTAGCCATACTTGGTTCTCCTTAACGTGTTGCATCTAGTACGCTAGTCTCACATCTCAGTAAGATTAGTTATGTAGTAACATTGATGGCTATTTGGTATGAAAACGATTTGGAGTTTAGGATTACTAGCAAGCTATTTTAATCTGAGATTATTACTTCACCGTAGGGTGGTAACTTATTTCAGCCTCTACCTAGTAGAGTAGTAGTAGTCTAACTCAAATAAATCTCTACTAACAAATTATTGTACATTTAAACGTATAAATATGTCCCCATATGAAAAATTTGGATCTATTAATAATCATAATGTGAACGGTTAGGCATGTTAATGTTAACAACGCTTAAGATGACCGACTGCTTGTCTTAGATGGCTATCTGCTACCGTTCTGGCCGTATTGAATAGGGTCTGTCACTGAACCAGTTGTTTTCATTGTTTTCATATTGAAAATCTTTTCTACAAAAGAAAAGGATTCCAACTGTCGAAACAAAAATCTTGAGAGCAAATAGTTTCCTTCTGTTTTAACTTAGAAAAAAAGGTAATCTATGTTCTTCAAATGCCCATAAATCACAAATACTAAAAGTTTAGTAGTTTCTCTGAACAAAAATTCCATAAGGATCCCGTCTTAACGCTACCGGTGCAATCCGTTGTTCTTCCAAGTACGTAATTATGTTGTGCAGGCAACCATATGCAACACGTCAATGAGAACCTTGCTCATAGTTGGCCACCCTGAAATTCAATCAGAATAAGAAACGAGAGGAAACTCTCTACGATCGTTCCGTAACGGAGTCGACCGTAGGGGCGGCGAATTCTAAATTCGTTTTCATCCGAAGTACAACAAACTCGACGTCACATGTCCACCGTGACGTATGGCGTCCGTTCCGGGGTTCAAAGTCATGAATTTATCGTCTTCATCGTCTCGTACATCGTAAAACGGTGAAGATACTAAACAATTCTTAGCTTAACCCATATAATAACAATGGCAGGTACAAAAAAAGATTACCTGATCGATCCCAGTCTCGTTCGGACTATTTCCTCCGTGTTTGCAACAATGGCGGCCGGTCTGCGCTCCTTCGACTGAATTGTTTTTTTTTCGCACACCAACAGGCAGGAGTTAGCAAGAAAAAGTGTGTCGGGTTGCGGTGTCGGGGACAACTTCCTCGATCGGGAGTGTTGTTGTTGTTATTATTATTATTATTGTTATTATACATATATACATATACATTAACGGGCGTGGACCCGGTCAGGGGTCATTCCAGGCTTGGCACGACAGTTATCAAATCGATTTGATTTTTCTGTCCAGAGGGTGTATGCAAAAATTCAAACAACAACTCCGGGGACACAGAACATGGCGGTGATGGTGTGATGGCATGATAGCTCGACGCAAATACCACGGTGGACGATCGCGGGGGATCCGCCATCGATCGTTTGCCAGATCATCGAACCGCTCCGGGTTCCGTCTTCGCGATTAAGTCGCGAAGGGTGAATCAAGGACGGCACTTCCTTCGTCGCATAAATTCAACTTCACGTTTTCCGTACTATTTTTATAAATCTGATGGATTGATGAGGTGACAGACAAGGTACATATACATACTCGGAGGTAATCCATCGGGTACGGGGTCAAATACGGGGCTAGATAAAAAGAGAGAGAGAGAGAGTGAGAGAGAGAAAGATAGAAAGAGAGAAGAGGAGAAAATGCTAAAGACATAAGGAGGAAGTCACATAGGTTGCTGGAAATAGATTGGACCAAACACTCATTACGTTGTCTTTGTATTAAGTGTTCAATGTTTCGTACACGCGACAGATATACCAGTGTGCACAGCGACAAACTCGCGTCAAGGTAGGCCGATCGATTGACTTTGAACACGCATTAGTAACATCAGTGATACACTTTTCAGTGTTTCTGTTCTCTTAGGTTTTGTTTTGTTTTTTCCTTTTTATTATTAGTATTATAACAAGTAATGCACTGTAAGAGACCGTCGCTAATCGTCGATAATCGTCGCGGTGTACTCTCACTTGTTATAATATCCGGTCTGATTTCGAATACACGGTTAGAAGATAAATAAAACGCGATAAATAAACAAACATTTTGCTAATACGTCGGGTTGCCGCGTGGGACCTCTCCGCGTTTCTCGTGTAATTACAATTTCTTTTCTCTCGAACGGGAATATGCAACGAATTCGATTCCATTGTTCTTTCTATGTCGAATCGGCCGGCAACATCGTCGGACCGTAATATGCATGTCGGGGGAGAATGGGGGGGGGTGGGCTAATTAATTAATTAGGATCACACCGCGATTCGCCACAAGTGCGTGCTGGCGAATTATGCATCTCAAAAATCATTCAATATAATCGCACTCTATATAAGTTATTAATATTAATTATTAATAATATTATTATTATCTTATTATCATTAGAAATAGGTACTTCCTGCACGAACGATGCGGCCGTGGCACTCATCATCGTTGGATCTTTTACCGTGCTAGGTCAGATACAGAGCGTTAGGCAAAGGACCACGCCACGTGTCGGGCTGCTCCCCATAATATATCATCCTCGATGGATCAATGTAGATCGTCGTTTCCGAGTAATTCCAAAATAGTCTTTCTACCAAACGGCCGAGGAGATATGTGGCGCAGTGTGCGCGCGTGCGAGGCACCCGCGAACACTTCCGACACACATGATCCGGCAAATAAAAGGGTCGGTGTTACGTCTCTTTTGCATAACGCTGCCATAACCGTAGTGTCCGTATTTTTCGTTTCGTCGATGGCACTAGTCCGTCGGTTTTTTTTTTGTTCTCCGGTTCCAGATTAAGAGCACAATCCACACAATTCAAACCAAGTACTTACAAGATACGGTAATTACCACGAGCGAACGCAACGACACGACGATTCAATTTCGCGGAACGTTTCACGCGCTTCGTGATCGATCTCGACAAAACTATCATGATCTCCGCGCGATCTCGAATTCTCTTAAACGAATACACACAGAAGAAACAGAAGTAGAAAGAGCGAAAGATAGATAGACAGAGAGATAGAGTGAGAGAGACAGAGAGAAAGTAAAATAATAGACAAAATAAAGAAAAAGTAACAAAAAAATTTAATTGAGAAAGGAAACCAGTTAAACGCGCGTGTTCTTATTCGTCTTGTTCGCACAGGTGGCCAATCGGTCGACGAGAATCTGCTGGTACACATATCATCGTGATTATTATTTTCTTTTCTTCTTTTTTTTGTTTCATGACATCGCTACAAAGGTCAAATTCTATTTGCCTCGAACAAAGAAAAAAACACACACACAATGTTAGTGCTGCGTTCCGGTACGTTCAAGCGGATCGCACGGATTTCCGCGAAACCGCGCGATCCGCCTAGGCACTCATGCACGGTACAAACGTCTTTTCTCACACAGTTTGCCTTTGCCTAATTAAGTTTAGTTATGCCCATACCAAAACAATAAAAGAACAGACAGAGATGGAGAGAGAGAGAGAGAAAAAAACGTAAACGAAAGTATCACGCCCTAGCCGATAATAATAATTATTATTTGTAATGCTATCTCGGTGTGGAACGCGGACGAGACTCTGCCGCGTGGTCGCCTAACGCAAATCATGCGAGTTTGCATGTACACGGCGAAACGACGGGGGTGCGAACTACCCCTCGAACCGCATCGTCAGTCTTGTTGCGTTTGCACGGGTCCGAGGGGTGGTTCGCAACGACTCGGCTGCCATTGCGCGCCGTTCTCGAAAAAGTTTCCGATATCGAAATTTGACTAAGTGACAGTCGGATGCGTTAAAAAGGCCCACGTAGTATGTACTCGTGACGACACCCGATCTCTTCCGTTGTCGCGTTGCGTGTTATTGTTCTCTAGACATCGACTCGACTCGACTCTCGGCGCGGTGTCTGAACGCGATACTCGCTCGATTCTTCGAGTAGAAAGGACTTTGCCTGTTTGCACGGTGTACTGAGAGGAGGGGCAAGTACAAAAAGAAGATGCGCATCGGGAAAGATACTTCTCTCAGGTACGGTCTCCGCGTGGCACCGCTCGCGATACAATTGTTGCACACCCCGTGACCCGACCGAACCGTTTCCGAAACGTGTGTACGGGATCTAGAAACCGAGGAATACGTACTTCGAAACCGAGCGTTCTCGTGTTCAGACCGCTATCCGGATGAGAATGGGGGTTAATACAATGTGATACGGACTGCTGGGGACGAGCAACTTTCTCAATGTCCTCTGTTTTCTTTTTTCTTCTTCGTTTCTCTTAACTTACACACACGAGCCTTCGCAATCCGTACCCATAAATTAGTGGCATACAAAATCTATTGTGTGGCATCGATCATTCGACATGGAAATCACACACAGAGACAAGGTACATGTAAAAAGACCAAGTGGATGCGATGAGAGTGCAGGATGTTAGAGTAATTCTGCTGTGCCCGTTAAGAACGTACGAATTCACTTTCTCTTTCCTTTTTCTTTCTCTTCTTTGCTGTTTGTTGCATTCTGTTGTGGAATTTTCGAATGCACGACTGAGAACAACGATCGTTTGGATTTTTGTTCGATGGGGCACAGAAATATTCGCTAACTATCGACAATGATTGCTCTCGATGGTGAAATTCGGGAATGTATTAACGATACTAGTTGTGCATGCATTACTTCTACGGGAAGGAAGACGTAATAAACGGGTTTGAAAATGAGATCCATTAATTCAAAATTTCATGCATGCTTGTCTTGAAATTTCACCAACGGATCAGGCAGTTCCGGTTTTGACCTCTTGATCGAAGCAGACACTCTGGAGGCTGAGAATTAATTAATATACCATCTTTAATAAGCAACAGTGAAAGCGATTAGAAGGAGCGAAGAATAAATTAATAAATTAGAAGAGTGGAAACATCTAACGTAAGTCAACCAAAAATGTATCGTGAGCTTGCTGTGTGTACGTGTGTGCGTTAAAATCAAGTGTCCAGGATTACAACTGTAACAAAATCTAGGCATGCTAGGAGGACCCTGTGTTCTGTCATTCTAACGACTAATTTTTTCGAAACATTGTGTTGTTGGATTAAAAGCAATTGGACTGTAACACGTTGGATGACAGTTGCTTCGGATTTGCGAAAGGTATTCAGTGTGTTTACTTTTCGCAGCCGCATCTAAGGACATATCAGCGTTTATGTAGCAGTAAGTACATTTATACTATTCAAAGAATTCATAGGTTTTGAACGACAGCTATCTAAAAACGTATGGCGATTAAGTGTGCATTGTGCTGAAAGAGCATGCAAGTTTTTTGTTTACTTTTTTTGTTTTTGAAGAAGTACGATTGATGTGTAAACGTATCAGATTAGAAAAAACATCAACGGGTATTTTCTTGCAGAGGAAAGTTAATGTTTAAAAGGCACTCGTAGAAAATAATTCAACAATCACAATTCGTTTTGATTACGATGGGTGTCTTTATCACTCGGAGCCACTGAAATCCGTACGATTGTAGAGCGACGTCAGGATACGGTGTGATGTGGACATGGTGGGCCTTGATGGCAAATTTGTATGGTTGTACTAACACCATGCACAACAGTCAAACTGGTTAAAATCTCACTTAAACGCACTTCGTTAATAACTTATCTCTCGATCTTCCCTGGCAACGGGGAAGAACTTTAGTTTTAAATGCAATTGCGCAAGTCCGAGAACTCAATTACAAATGTTTTCCATAGGAAAAACATCGTCTGTTCGACTAATTATTATTTCACGGATGTTCTATATGGGGAAAATGTTGCATCGGTAAAAGAACACAGCCCACATTATAACGATCCAATGCACTGTGTAAATGGGATTCTCACCATCTGTAATCTTTCTGGCAATGAATTTCAGGGTTTCGTCGAGAAGTACCACTGGGATGGAGAACTTCATAACGGTGATCCACTCTTCAGCCGTCAGGGGGGTAACTTGGAATACAGACTGAAACAGACGAAATTTAATCAGTACACATTAAATTGTAACGACGTTACTCCGTGATGAGGGTAAATCAAAGATTATTATACCGAAAGTACGTCGACGTAAAGGATGACAAAGTGGAGTGTGAAAGAAAGAGCCATAGAGGCAATGAGCCACATGTTAGACCAGGGCGGCATAGTGATGAGAGATTGATTCTCAGATAAACTGAAATAAAAGAATAAAATAAAGTATAGATTCATGCTAATCCGACTATCCCTGAAAAGATTTGTTTAGATCGCTGTACCTGTTCATTGCGTTCAACATTTCAATGGTTACAAGTACAGACAGAGCCATCGTCATGGGATGAGGATCCGTGAAGATCTTGCAGTTGATGCCCTTGAATTCGTCACCACCGCCCAAGCACGCCAAGTGATGAGTCTGCGATTTATAAGACCCGGAATTAGAACTCGGATAACATTCGATTCTGCCACTTGGCGCTGCAGTATTATTCATTGTAAGTGTTATAAAGTTTCATTAATCTTTTAAGACATATACATATATTACACATTGTACGCAAACATAAAGCAATGGAATAAAGGTGTGCAGGACATAAATATTAAATCTTCTTCACGATTGTATAAATAATCATTACCAGTTGGTAGTAGTTCATCTGTGGGCCATGTGGACTGTATAAGAACCACCATGCGGCTGATCCAACAGTAGCAGCACCTACGTATCCACCAATAGCCAGGTAGCGGAAGAACAGCCAGCCAGAGATAAGGGATTCGTCGGCTTTACGGGGAGGCTATGGTATTACAATCAAATTATGTTCCGTTTCTTTTAATGTTGGCACAGTATTTAACAATAAAGCGATACAATGTTAACATTTTAATACAGCTTTCTAAGAAAATTGGGGGTGCCGAGAACCCTGAAAAAGTCGGGTACCTCTAAATACAATATTAGGAATATTACCTTGCTCATGATGTCCAAGTCAGGAGGATTGAAACCAAGAGCAGTGGCTGGAAGACCGTCAGTGACCAAGTTGACCCACAAAAGTTGTACAGGGATCAACGCTTCGGGAAGACCAAGAGCGGCAGTCAAGAATATACTGTAATCAATGAAGATATATTATGAACGTTACCAATCAATTGTTGCTCATCACGTATTTATTACGTCGCCGGGGAACGTCTGGATAAACAAACCTCACGACTTCACCAATATTGGAAGAGATAAGGTAACGAATGAACTGCTTCATGTTGTTGTAGATAGCACGGCCTTCTTCAACGGCAGCGACGATGGAAGAGAAGTTGTCGTCTGCCAACACCATCTCGGAGGCAGATTTCGCCACAGCGGTTCCAGATCCCATAGCAATACCGATTTCAGCTTTCTTCAAGGCTGGGGCATCATTTACACCATCACCGGTCTATATAGGTGAGGAAAAATTTCATACATTTACGGAAACAATTGCATCGGAACAACCATATTCAGTCAATGAATCTGAAGTCTCTTCTTCCGAGGAAACCACAGTAAGAGAACGTACCATAGCCGAGATCTCGTTCATGCTCTGCAAGTACTCAACGATCTTGGACTTGTGAGCCGGTTCTACGCGAGAGAAGAGACGGGCCCTAGCGCAAGCTGACTTCTGTTCAGCCGGAGAAAGGTCGTCGAATTCACGTCCGGAGTATGATTTGCCAGTTGTGTCCTCATCTTCCTCGAAGACACCAATGCGCCGGCAGATAGCTTCGGCGGTGGCCTTGTTGTCTCCGGTGATGACAATGACTCGGATACCAGCGGCGCGACACCTACAGATAGAGTCGAACACTTCCTTGCGAGGCGGGTCAAGCATGCCAACGACACCGACGAAGGTCAGATCCTTCTCGTATGTGTAGAATTTCGTGGAGTCGCCAAGGTCCATTTCATCGGGCTTCATCGGATGATCAGCGGTAGCGAGGGCAAGACATCTGAGCGTGTCACGTCCGGTACCATACTGACGAGTCAAGTCCAAGATACGGTTCTTCAGAGTGGAGGTAAGAGGAACCTTGTTAGAGCCAACGCGGGCGTGCGTGCACCTGTCCAAGACACCTTCCGGAGCGCCCTTGACGAACAGTTTCGGTCCGTTGCCCAATTTGCTTGGTTTCAGAGGTGTGCAGTAAGACGACATAGATTTACGATCACGGGAGAACTCCAAGGTGAATTCTTTCTTCCACTTGGTCTCCATGTCTTGTCTGACAGCGATGGCAGCGTTGCGCCTGTCAAGACCGCTCTTCTGAACGCCGAACGGATTGATCTTCTCAGCCAGGACGATAAGAGCAGTCTCGGTAGCCTCGCCGACTTTCTCGAATGCTTGTTTGAACTCGTTGAAGTCGATAGCGGAGTCATTGCACATGATACAAATTGTACCGATTTCGTGGAGAGTCTCGTAGTCCTGTCCCTTGATCTTCTTCCCCCTCAAGAACGTCTCGCCAATCGGCTCGTAGGTCGATCCGGTGATCTCGAATTCGTGGAAGCTGCTGTCGTTACCCTCGATCTTCTCGAAGACGAACATTCTGTAACAAGTAGCAACGAAGACACGCGTATTACGGACACTGATGCAATCTTATATGTTAATCTAGACCAAGTATTATTGCATCCTGACGACATACCGGCTAACAGACATCTGGTTAGTGGTCAGAGTACCAGTCTTGTCTGAACAGATGACAGATGTGCAACCAAGAGTCTCGACAGATGGCAACGATCGGACGATGGCGTTCTTCTTGGCCATACGACGGGTTCCCAAAGCCAAGCAGGTCGTGATTACAGCCGGCAAACCTTCGGGAATAGCGGCTACGGCAAGGGCGACGGCGATCTTGAAGTAGTAGATGGCTCCCTTGATCCAAGATCCACCGTGGGCAGGGTCGTTGAAGTGTCCAATGTTGATGGCCCAGACAGCGACGCAAATTACGGAAATGACTTTCGACAATTGCTCGCCGAACTCATCCAGCTTCTGCTGCAGGGGCGTCTTGATCTCCTCGGTCTCGGACATCTCGGTACGGATCTTACCAATGGCTGTGTTCAAGCCGGTTCCGATGACGACACCGCGAGCCTTACCTGCGGCAACGTTGGTACCAGAGAACAGGATATTCTTCTTGTCCTGAAACCAAAACGAAGCCTCGTTAATCTCACTGAAGTTCGTTCTGCGGACTCCCAAGAACCCACAATAGTTTTTACATATTTAGACGGAGACAGACTGAGTTTCGGTGAACATTTTCTAACTTACAGTCGGGAACAAAATGAAGTCGAAAAACCATTGATGTTTCTCACAATTTTTGCCATTCTTAAGATTTCAATGTCTTTTTAAAAATGTAAAATACCAAATTGTCCAGACGATAAGGCCTTGAATTACATCATGTTTGAAGTGAAACCACTCGGCTGAAATATTGATAGTACTCCCGTAAAGATAAACGGAGCGAAGAATAAAAAATTTTATTTTCACCAGCAGATAACTTTGTTATATTCTGCATGTAGGTCAAATCGCACTTAGCCGTCGGACCCCGGCAGCGGCTAGGCATGGTATGTATATTCGAGGTTGCTCCATTTTGGTCTAAGTGATCAAATAATTTCAGCGAGGATCCACCCAAGCATGCGGTAATTAGGTGCCCTACTTCTCCAGACACTGATCTTGCGGTCTAGGATAAGTGAGGTATAATGCCTGTGCACACGAGGCGACAATAATTTTGGTTTACCAAGTTAATCGTATACTCGGACTACGAGTGTTTAATACACCGTTAAATTTACTTGGTTTATCTTGCCCGATAAAGGCACGTTCCTCTAAGACCGGGGAAAATGTGAAGGTTGCATTTTCAATATAAATCCTTGACGTGTCGTTGGTATTGAGGTTCCTGGATATACATATTTTCGCCAAGGAGAAACCCACCTGGTTGACAGCACGTGGGTCAGGAACGGGATCGGTATGCTTGATAACCGAGACCGATTCACCAGTCAGGATAGACTGATCGATCCTGAGGGTGGTGGAGTAGATCTTGGTCAGACGAATATCGGCCGGGATCTTGTCACCGACGGACACCTCGACGATGTCCCCGGGCACGATCTCCTTGGCTCGAATTCTTTGGACACCGGCCTTGTCCGTTCGTAAAACTTTACCCATCTCGGGCTCGTACTCTTTCAACGCTTCGATCGCAGATTCGGCGTTACGTTCCTGCCAGACACCGACCACAGCGTTGGCGATAAGAATGAGCAAAATGACGAAGGGCTCGACGAAGGCAGTGAAAGCATCTTCGTGCTCTTCAAATAAAGCTAATACCTGCAACAGAACACCATATAATATCATTATCGATTCACTACAAACACCTGTGCTCAAAACGTTCCCCCGAATAAATGCTGCTCAATGAATTCGTCAATTAACGTTACAAGCAGCAATAAAAATGACTATTTTGCGTACACAATTAACATCTCGAATAGTGAATTTAATAATATTCTATTTTTCACGGAGAATAGAATATAGTAGATGTAACGCAAGAAAATACTGGTTGACAATGACCCATTTTCACAGCGACCGGTCACAACAGTCTTTCTAATAATCGAGTAAAAGTGGAATAGAATGTTTCGACATAAAATAATTTGAGTCGTTATTTAAGGAGACATTCTGTTTCAAGGAAAATATCAAGAATCTGTTTTCTTGGAGTGCCACGCTGCGTTTCTAGGTTCGTAGCACACCACTCTATTCAAATGTATTCAAATGCACGGGTATCGCAGAGAATCTAATCCTCTCTGTCACGCGAATGTAAAATTATTCCGATGATGTTCCGAACGAATTTTTTTACACGTGCGTGAAAAATAATGAGGTTTTCATAGCGCGGAGAAATCGATACGCTATTTTTCCACCTTTGGAACTAGATGTATTTATAATAAGTGAGCCTTGAACCTTTGTAAACGTAGTATGACTTTGACCAACTAATCATTACTTGGCGGCGTTCACGGGGAATAATACGGGGATTCGGATTCATCAATTAATGTGGTTTCGCGCGTCAGGTCTAAAAATAAGGACGGTCATCGACAGGCCGTTCCAATGATTTCAATGGTTTTCATGCATTCGCGTCAGTCGCGTGAACGGACGACACCGACTGAACAGAAAGTTTCTTCGTCGCGATCCGCGATAAGCAATAAAAATAAGTTCGTGTAATAAAGTAATCTTCATCGAGCAGCAATCTTCGTTCCCCAAGCGACTGACGCACATTCTTTGCCATAATAAACAGTGGCCGAGATAATCTAGCAATTATCTATATGAAAAACTCTGCTTTGTTTGTACACGTTCTGGTAATCCCGACGGTTTTATAAACATGTTCTTTTCCTGTTCGCTTTTCCTAATGATAAACATTGGATTATACGTAGTCGATTAGGAGTCGAACGAACGTACGATTGTGAAATCCAGTCAATTGAATGTATACTTACAAAAGAAATAATAGCGGCTAATAGAAGAATCTTAACTAGAAGGTCGTCGAACTGTTCCAGGACGAGCTGCCATATGGATTTTCCTGAAATCAGAAAAAATTAATTCAGTAGTTTCGAGAAGAGTGGTTGAAAATATTTTTAAATCGTCATTTTTATTCATTCAACGCACCGACATGATTCTCATCGAGCCAAAGGGTATAACGAATTTAAATTAAAATTTGATAAAAACAGAATAGATTAGTCGTTACGCCTGACAAATGTTCGAGACAAATAATTTTCACTGGAAATATTCTAATTAAATAACACGAGAACGTATGAGCCAACGCTTTGGTTGAGCCACCATTTATTTCGAGAATGAAAAATATTTCAAAAGATAATAATAATTAATTTATTAGAAATTATACTTATTCTTAACAAGAAAAATATTTACAGTATTACTAGTAGCGCCAATTAACTACGATTTATAAATTAGGTCTAAATTCAGTAACTCTGCCCAATTTTTATTCTCATCCACGGTAACTGTTCTTGCAACATAAATACACGATTCAATGTGCTAGGTGGCCCGCATACTTACGAACAGGATTAAATAAACGTTCTACTCGCCGATTCGAAATTAGAATCTTCTGGCGGTGGAATTCAAGTTTGTATCGCGGAGACGCGTGTCGGTTGACATTGTACACGTGCGAAAAAAAAAGAAGAAATAAAAATGGCGGAACTAGGAGTAATCGGGGGCAGGCGATGGCGTCCTTGATAGCAAGTGCCTTTTGCCAGTATGCGATTGACGTCACGTCGCGGTCGTACCAACGTGCTCTACGGTCGACGATTTCATTAATTGTAATCCACGACGACGACCAGAGAGACGAGTGAAAATCCGATTGCTAGCCAATTATAGGAACAGGTTTCACCATGGGCATCCTTGTCGCGCTTTCGGACGCCCATCTTCAGCGCTTCAATTTCCGTTTAATCTTCCGTAGCCTTGATTTCCGGCTATTATTACTGCGAAGCGCGCGACCGTCGTTGTTTATACCAGCTTTTTGTTCGAAGATATCAGCGAACTGTTTTCTCTACTCTTTTCTTATGGTACACCGTGGAATGTGTTGGCCGCTCTCTCAGCCATCAAAAAATTTGATTAACATTTAATAGAAAACTACTATTCTGCAAGATATTCTTTAAGCAAATATTGATATTAGAAATCTGTTTCGGCAGATACATTCTGTATAAAAAAATACGAAATTTTTCTACTTGAACCACCGCTCTAGTTCTAATTGTTTTCGAAATATTCGGCTAAACCTGGTCACGACTCCCGCAAACTTCCATAATGTAATCATTCCGATAATATTAAGATGCGTCGGGATTTAGCAACTTGGTAAGCTGTTATGCTACTTAATTCGAGTGTAAAGTGTGTCCACAAACTTTGTACGTTGTGCATACAATATAAGACTTTGTAATATCAGTTGTTTTGAAATTTAATCTTTTTGCGATAATGAAATACCAGAGTAATGCACGGCCTCTGTACACCAATTTGTCATTTTCCTAATGCAAAATTCATATAGACATTTGCTGACATCTTAGCAACTAAATATGTACCGACAGAAATAAAATTACAGTGCAGTAACGTGAAAATGACCTGTCACGTTCGGAAGACCAAAATAATTCCAGTTTCGATCAATAATTCCTCGGTCTATAATTTCCTTGGTTCTTTTACGCATGCAACCCCCGTCGCAACCATATTCGATTTGACAGCGCTGATGCGAAACGTTCCTAGTACCATTCGATGACGTTCCATTGTCATGTTTGTCCACGCAATACAGGAATTGCAGCTGGGGATCAATGGCGTTTGGACACGTAATGAGCTGTAGCTATGAGGTCTACCACCGCTTCCATGATCGCGTGCGTTACGACTATACTGTAGATTTTCCCCCTTGTGTACATTTTCATGTGTTACTTTGCACATTGCTACATCAAGACATAGATCGTTTTTAGAAATTCCGTTCCGTTTTTTGGTTTCCTTCTGGCCATTTACACTTCCATTTCTTTCGACATTTTCATGGCAAACTTGAAAATTTGGAAATCTTGTTGCATTCTTAGGTTTTCTACACACTCATTTAATTTTTCATTTCTTCGACGCTATCATGACTGTAGGTAGCATTTTCTGGCCTAAAAATGATTTTACACTTCAGAGAAATTTAAGAGAACATTTGTCATTTCGTTTTCCTCAACAAATTAGCTCGATCGAGGCCCGATCAAGGCCGTTTCTGTGAATAAACGGTAAATTTGCCTCAAACGGGTGCCAAATTAACATCTGCGCTTACTAAACTCAGCATGGCAGGATCGAGTGCGACAAAGCCACAAGATCGAGTTAAACCGAAAGCCTTACGGTTTCCTGAAGTAGCCGAAACTTGGCACCAGTGATTACTATGTGTGTTGATTCCTGACAGTTTCAAGTTTGCCTCCCACACGATCGACGTAGACTTTCTTCCGGGACAGCAACAAACATTAACTCAATATTCTCGTCATAAGGAATTTTCTAGTTACCAAAATTCAACTTGTTCATCATTCTGGTTTTCATAAAAAAGACATCCATATGGGGGCTCAAATTTGCATAAAGATCTAATTATCTACTGGACCGTTTGCAATAATACATTTGACAAACTGTCGTCCAAATAAAACGACTAGAGTGCCGTAAAATAGATACTAAAAACTGGGGAGAGGGGGGAAATTGCAAACTGAAAATATACCAAATTAGTACATCTACTAACTGAGAACGATAGGACCGACAAAGTCCGTGATCGAGTTAAACCGGAAGCTTTAAGGCTTCCGGAAGTGGCCACAACTTGGCGCCGGTCCGCAAGAAGCGACAACGACGGAATCCGTTCAACTCGAAACTATGGTAGACGTCGTTAGCAGTGAATTGCTCGTCGGCCAAGTATGCAACACGTGTCATTCAAGAGAGAAAGAGAGAGAGAGAGACCACGGGTTTAGAAATTGTCCTTGGCCGTGCAGCGGCTCGTGGTGTTATAGCTGAAAATTGAGAGCAACGGCGAAACACGCGTTGACTCCACGCGTTGGATTGAAGGGCGGCGCCTTATGTTTATGTTCGAGTGCATCGAGCGTAATGCCGATGCAATTACTCGGAAATCGAGTGGCACGGATCGCGACGATCGTGCAACAGACCTGGCCCGACACGCTCGCTGCAGCAGCAGCAGCACCGACTCCGCGGCGCGCACGTGTGCAAGTGAAACGGTAATGCACATGCACCGTCGAGGTTCGTGTGCGCTCGAAGCCTGGCCTGCTTTGATAGCGACGCCTTCCATCATCGACGGCATCTGCAACTGGCTTTTCCTCTCTCTCTCTCTCTCTCTCCCCCTTCCCTTCACCGGACGCAAGTTGCCGACTTAACGTCGTTCCACGTCCCGTTTGCCTAAGTGCTAGCATATTAACGCGTTCTGGCCAACGCCGGAATCGCATTTTCGAAGATGCACCGGCCACCTACGCTTCGCGCGCTTTCATGATCGATTGGCCCCTCTGACGTCAGGTGACGCCTAACATCCGGGACCACCCGATTCCCCGATACGAGAGTTTCCCAATACTCCGCTCGACGTGCAATACACACAGGATTCGTGGACCGTCGCGATTCTACTCGGTTCGTGGAAAAATAAACGCCGTTTTAACATTAGGTTCACGGGGCCCCGACAAAATGGCGGTTTCTACGATTTTTAATTTACGATTATTTAGATTTTAACACGTTAACCGGCCACGCATCATTCCCAGAGATTCTTACAAAATCAGAGTAACTTAATTAATGAAAGCGAAACTAGAAATTTTAAATAGGGGTAGGGGATGCTGTTTTAACCCTTTTGAATTCTGAAGATCTTAATGAAATTCGGTTTATATGGATATGTCATAATATAAATGAATGACTAAAACTAGTAAGAAATCACTGTCAGTCACATGTTAACGTTTTCCACTCGAGTGGTGACTCTCAAGCACCACTAGAAATTGTTGTGGCATTATTTCAAAGAAATTACAAAAATATTACAAAATATTTGTGATATTACAAAATTTTTATTTAATAGGTTACTAAACATTTAAATATTATATGTGTAAATTGGATCAGTTTCGTATGAATAAAATGAAAATATTCTAAGACGGAAGAAAAATTTAGATTTAGAATGAAAATAGCGCCAAGTGCAAAGGGTTAACGATGCATACATAAGGAATTATTATTCAAATTTATTTCTTTGGGTATATATTATTTAAAAAACAACTAATGATTTGAATAGACACAGTCTTTTTGTATTCATAAAGTAATGTAACACGGTCACTCTTAGTACCTCGTAAAACTAGTGTTAACAACGGCAACTACAGCTTGCAGGCGGCTGCGCAGCTCGGTTTAGAATATGGTTTCGTGGATTAGGATAGGGATTATCTACAGAATCTTGACCACCAGACAAGGGTAAAACTAGGGTAAATGTCCCGATTACTGTGCCATTATGTACTCTGAACGTTTCCTACCTATGCTGTAATTGCTTCAAACGTATTGTATATCTTCTAACATAGTTGTAACATTTATCTCATTTTTCATTCTAATCGCTTTGAATTCATTTTAATCGAAGTGAACAGACCGCTTGATTTTATCGAAGTATTGTTTAAAATATTCTCTTTCTATTTCATCTTGCATGTGTTAACTACCTTCAAGCTCTAAATTGTTTCTTGTTACCATTCTTGTTCGTGGCACCTTCTAAAAACGGCAAAGCTACATTTATCCAGATTTTGCAAAATTTGTCCCAAATCTTTTCAATACCTATTCATGCCATAAAAAGCATTCTGGCAGTCGTTTCTCCTACGAAACAATTCGACGAAGAGTCGATCGAACTGTCATTTAACTGTCGTGCAGGTTGGCTGTTGCATTAATATTTCGTGAAACGAGTTGAATCGAAGTTGACATTGAAATAACAAATTTTGCGAGACGCAGAGAGGATGCACGGCGGAGCAAAATTCGCAAACGAGTTATTCCGAAAGTGTTCTATTACCGAACCATAAATTAAGCTTTTACAGCCTCGAAACACGCGCAATTGTAACTGAAACTCGTGCATGTTTTGTTGATCTATTTTGAGTCTTTTATTAACCTCTATGTCAATAAACGAGTATTCACACGCACTTCCTCCAAATTCCCATTCTTCGAATAACATTGATCCGTAGCTGCGTTATAAAAACATACGGCTAACGTTTGATACACGAACGTTTCAAGCATATTGATCATCGTAAAATGTCGTGGTTATTGACATAAGCTTTGAAATGCTGTTTTCATTGACATCGGATAGGGTTGCAAGACGAAATAATGCGAAAGACGTTAACAAAGTTTATGCCACGATGTATGAATGGGTTTGTGTTTCATTGGTTTATATACTTCTTTTCAAATTAGTTCTATCAATTTACGGAAAAATGAGACCTCGAGTTTTTAGTACAGTGATTTCTCTGTATTTGTCGCCAAGGCCTGGATGATAAACGTCGCGGTATTATCCCCACTATTGCGGAGTATACCAAGTGGCCTCGGACGCTGAGGAATGTAAACATAACACGGGTAGGGTATGTCTCCTGGACGTCGCTGGCAAGACAGGTGTTGTTGATATATACCGAGAATTCATTGTATCATGTTTTCGGGTATTTTCTCTCATCGTGCGGCGGTCAACGCTATCCCACGGGGAATACCGACTACGTACAAGTGCGTTTATTTTTAAGGGACGAAAGATTATGCGCCGGATTATTCGTTAAGTACGTAAACAACACACGGCGGGAGAAGCCTCCTCGATCTTGCACGACTCGATGCTCGTTAGGAGAACCTACGACTGCCAGAGATCAGGCATACGTTTATACGCTCATTGTTCGTGTGTCGTGGTCTGATCAGTAAAAAGTACAAACGAGCAACATGCAAATTATCCGATGTAAGAGCAAACAATTCCTACAGCGATCACGTTTACGCTTCCATCGAATATTTTCTGCAATGTGCAACGAACATAAAACATAAAATATTTTTCTTATCGATTTGAGAAAATTTGAAAGAACACAACTTTTACTGTCGTTTTAACGATCATTTTCAGCTTCTCTTACAAAATTTTCCGACCCGAGGCAAACCCGAATCACTCGATTAAAACGTAAGATAAACTCGACAGAATTTTCATCTTTGCTAGCTGTGATCGTGATGACGGTCAACGGTTAGCTAAAAATAATTAGGCCCTTGCACATTACGTGAGAAATATTATAAATCGATATTCAGCCCTACCCACTTGAATGCCGTAGAGTTATCCCCATGGCTACTGAAATCGTGTCGGAATTTTCAAAATGTTAACCCTTTCAGTACCTCAGAACCAATATGTACGCTGCGTTTTTAATAATATTGTTACCTTGAATCGATATTTCGACTATTTAACACAATCTAAAAATATAAAATTGCATTTCTATAATGAAAAATACATTCACTGATATGTTCGATCTGCCAAGCTTTGTCTCAAATATTGTAAAAAGCCGCGTGTGCTTTCTGTTTGTATTACTTAAATTGAAAAACTGTATTCTTTAGTATTTCATCGCATATAAAGGTTCGTACAAAAAAGATAATACCTCCACAGGGAAAGAATACTTTTTTCGGTCATTTATTATGAACTTTAAAACGTTCGCTACCAACGAATTCATAATTATAAAATTCCATTACAACCAACGCATTCTTTTTATAAAGTATAAAAAAGATTTTATCACAAGGTGAGTTCCTCAAACGCTATATTTTACCATCTTAAATAGCAATACGTGCAAAAATAATTTGAGGTTCTTTACCTAAATTCCAGAACCGTGACTATCACTTATAATGGTTGGCAGCGAACGTATTAGTTTATGGAATTAATTTTTTCTCTCATTGAACCTGACAGAACAAAATTTAAAAAACGGGTGAAGATATCTTCACTTTGAAGGGGAGCGTGTTCAGCTTAACAAATACCTCCAAAAAACATATTTCTCAAAGTACTTCCGAAAGCTGTATTTCCCCATTCAATGATTTTAGCAAGTTCCACAAAGGTTCATAACATCCTCAAATTCTCCCAGCCCTCTGCAATTCTGTTCCCCACTCGAGGTACTAGAAAGGGTTGAAAGAACCACTCACCGACCGGATTTTGCAAGAGTGAAACGATTTGTGCGACTTACCCTCCTCGGCTGGCAACTCTGAAACAGAAAAAGAAAAGTGGTTCAGTATACATTCGTCGGATAGGCTCGGCGAATAATTCTATCGTTCGCAACAATTTCCGAGAGGGTTAGGCTCGTGCGCGCGGAATCTGAACCGCGGGACTGGCGGCATCGCCTTTAAGTTGGCCTAGTTCGGATTGCTGAAGCATCGTGGTGTACCGACATCGAAAACAACGATTTTTCTCGACGATAATAAACGCCCTTACAACGGTGACGGCTCATTGACGCGTGTCCCCCTGACAGCACGGAGAAAAAAGTGGGCCGCGGCAGAAAACGGGGGGAAAAATTATGAAAAACCTCGGCCCGATGATTTGCCGCGCGAAAGAAACCCCGCTGAATAGCTGAAACTGATGCCTCTCTCTGATCGGGCACGTGCTGCATTTGACACACTTCTCGATCCACCGCCGGGCAACCAGCCACTCCCGATGGATCCTCGGGGGTTTGACAACCGTAGGGGGTTTGACGTTTTTCATCATTCGCGCTCGTAATTCACTCCGAGCGGTTTTTGCGCGACGGTAGAAGCCTCGCTACAGTTCGGAAAAATGTAGCCTTCAGCGCGCCGTTTTCAAGAGCCGCATTGTTGTGCAGGATGAGTGATTCGTGCGGATGATAGCTTCGTCGCAGGATAGAGGACGAGGGAAAATGTACTCTTGCTTGGTGCGAAATGATTTTCTGTAAGAAGCCCCACCTGGCCAGTGAATGAACACCGTTCAATTGGACAAACAGACGTAATTCTAATTTATTTTCACGACTGAAATTTGTTTTTACACTCCGCGACAAAAACATAGAACATTATAAAGAAAAATGGTATTTAGCTTTTCGAGTAGTACGTTACATTGTTTGTGACTTGTATACTGCGTAATAAGAATAACCAATTACTTCTATATGTTGTTTTAACGCATTTATTACGCGAAGAAACAATTTTATTGGAGTGTGTAACATTAAACGAAAAATCGATTAAAATAGCTAAAATGTAAGAATATGTATAAAAAAATAAATATTTGCGAGAATTAACAGAATTAGATAATGTGCTATATCTTTGTCGCGGAATGCATTACAGGATACGTAAAATCAAATTGTATTTTACAAATAACGTTCCTGGCAAAATCTAGGACAAAATGACAGTACTCGGGTACAGGAGCCTAAAATATTAACAAATTTGTGAATATTTCGTGGCTCCTTAGGTTACGTGAAGGTTTTAATACTTTTCTGAGACTCTAAGCGTTCAATTATGTTATTTCCTCGCGCTATAGTTCCGTACGTAGAAATAGCAATTTTCTGCAGCATCAAAAGAAGAAGTTTTCCTCTCCCGTTTTCGTCGCAGTTCGCCTCTATCTCAAAGCGAATTCCGCGAGGGATCTTCCTGGGGGAAAGCGATAAAATCTCAATTCCTTCAAATCCGACGTAAATTGAGGCAGGAAATCAAGTTTGCTTTCCGTTTACTTTATAGACACCGTTACGGCGTTGTCCTTCCTCGCGGCATTTCTCCGCCAGATAACCGTAACAACAACGTTGCAACAAATATTGGCGCGTTCGTTCTTATCGAAGCTAACGAGTGTTGCACGGGGTGTTTCGTTGTCAACAATATTTAACCTCGAGGTAAATTTCAGATCCAGTACCACTGTGACGCAGAGACCGGCCTGTAAACCCCGTGTGGCAAAGCTCGAAAACAGTATGTGCGTACAGTCGTTTTCGCGGCGAGCCGTGTCGGACAACGAGAAAACTGCTGAAAATATTTTTAGACACGCATTGTTGTTTATTGGCTCGAGTTTTAAATTCGTTCGAATACTCGGAGTGAGCGTGGGGTCGCATGTAAATATACGAAATACACACGGATCGTTTACATTCGCATCGTTAACATTTCGCGTGTGTACCATCCACAGATTCGGATACCGAGCGTGTGTATTTCTGAAATGTAGGTTACAGAAAGCTAACAAATGCAAGTGTCTGATAAAGAATTACGTAAGTTTTGGCAACTGCGGTGAACATTTATTTGTGTTTCGAGAATACCGCGCTCGTATTATTATTTATTAACTCGCGCACCGCGTAATAATAGCTTGCACTACAATTAGCATGCGCGCGGGGCCTCTGTCTCGTACGCGGGACCAATAAACAGTAGAATTGTGCGGATTATGGACAATATCCAATAACAAGCCAATTTCCCTAACTCCACCGGCTTGTGATGCGTGTTACATCACGAGGCGACTCGTTAGCGTATCCTATTTTTCTCTAACGAATTTACTATAATGCGTTAGGGCCAGAATAAAGTTGCAATCGAACGCTACGAGATTTTTTCTTGCGTTCTCCGCAGCGTTTATCCGCGTAACGCAGCGATAAATAAAACCAGTGGTGACACTTAAATGCCACAAATGAAACCCTTCTTTGCGAATTTGAAATTCAGACTAAGTAATCCAAATGTTCTAAGGATATTAAAGCAAATTAATACTTGCAGTTATCGTACAGCAGCGATTGTTAGTGTACAGAATCTTAGTTGAGCTCGTGGGAGACCCAGTTAACATATTATCTACCGGTGATTATTCCATAATTGTTGAAAGTTCACCTCAGCGGTCATGGCTGAGGATTTTTTAAAAGAATCCTTTAACATTAACAGTAACAGTAACAACTCACCATCAATAAAAAAAAAATCTAATAATCTCCTTCGGGAAGCTTCCATTTGGAACATCACAATTATTGAGAAGCCTATTGATAGGCTTCCGGTAGATAAAGTGTTAATACATATGTTTTTTTATATATTTGATGATTTAAGTTTCTGAATAGTTCAACGTGATATTCTGCGCAACGGTGCATGCGCATATGCATACGGTTCACATTTCCCCTGAGAATTATTAAATCAGCATATTAAGAGGTGCTCGGCTAAGAAAGGTCATCGATTTGCGTGTTCGCGGGCGCCGCGTTTCTTACGGACGAAATATTAATTGGATTGGCTTAACTTAATTAGGTGCCGGCAGTGTGAAGTTGAGGAAACGAACGGCATTGATGGAACGACAGATGCGTCAACGACAGACGCGATACCCGTAGTTATCGAGACAACTCCTACGCGTTATTATTTCCTAACGAAACGCATCGCTGGAAAACAATCTGGGGAAACGGTGATATTTCGCCGTTCGTCGTCCGCGCAGGTTCTGTCGGTGGCAACGGGAATCCGCGGTGCAACGCAGAAACGGGGTCATTCGCGTGAATTTTTGCACGCCAATTACGGGCCACGCGTAACGTGGAATCACGATAATGAAACGTTTCGGGACGCGTGCGCGCCCGCGCGCGTCGCACCGTCATCGCCAGCTATATTTGCAATAACGAATTCCTAGCGCACAAATAGCAAAACTCGGCTGTATGATGACCAATCAATTACTGTCTGCCACAGATGGACGCGGACAGATTCTGCGACGACAGACAATATTAACATCTCGAACGGCAATCCTGACCCTATCATTCGATCATGCTTCTGTGGAACGACACTCTGACTCATGGAAAAGATCGTGCCTTTACGCCGCTAATGACTGAATCGAATTTTTAAGGAGTGATGCGGTAGAACACTGGCAACATGAGGAACAAGTCGCTTAATTCGTCATCATTACCTTTTTCGATCACGTTAATTCAGAATTCTTTTAACGGTTACAGAAATATATATTTTTTAATTCCTGGAATTTCCTCAGTTTTAATTACTTTTAGATTTTCTAATAATTATATTTTTGTAAGATTTCATTCGTTGTACTCTGTTATTTAGCATCCATGTTTACTCTAGTGAACCAATAATTTGATTGGACTGTAATTGTTGTTATGAATTTCAAATTTGATGTGTGGATTCGTGCCACACGAGTTCGTAGAACAGTCGACAAAAATGTTGAATAAGTTAACGATCGACTATCAATTAAGTAACACTATCAACAATAAAAGCGCGCCTGACGTTGGTAACTTGTTGCGAAATGACGGCGCGATAAGTGCAGTTATCATTGAACTGCGAGCGTTTAGGCAAATACAGTTTCCTACTAACTGGTTTCGAGAGATCGAGTGATATTTTAATTTGCGCACAGTTATTCTTACAATAACTGCAAGTTATCGCAACTATTTCATTTCCCAATAAAGTGTCAAAATAACAAATACGATTCTCCGTGTTTATAGTAAATATAAACTACAGTGTAGTAAGAAATTTTAGCAGATTCCCCTTTAATTCCAAACTCAATAAAATCCTTGACCGTCAAAACTTCTGTTTAGATGCGTTTGGCTCAGTATATATTTGTACAAACATTCCCAGGTATAAATGTCGAAAATGTGGTCCGCAGTCTACTTGTTTAACCTTTACGGCTCGGTTTAGTATGCGGGTTCGATATAGGCACGTTTACGTTCCAAGAAAACCGTACCAAAGCGAAACTTCTCTTTTTTCTCAAATATTTCCTACTTTCTAGCAAAAGTGACTATTCATAGGTGGCCGGTGACGTAAAAGCGAGTACCATTATGGAACGGAACTCTCGCGGAATTAATAATCCGTTCGGCTCTGTGCGGTTCGGTGGCGCGCAAGAATGCATACCAAAAAGAAAAATGGCGACTTTGCATTCGAGTCTCGTCGCGACGCTGCGTAAGTCCATTTCCCAGCTTAAGGTCATCCGTGAAGCTAATCTTTGGACGTGTGCAACTGTCACTCGGCGAAAACGTCACGTCGAACGTATGACGTTCGACTAGATCGTGTTAACAAATCGCGGGTTCTAATCGCAAGATCCACTGTTATGCAAATACTAATGGAGACCTCGATCTCGATGAGATCCAATGGAACGATGACATTTTCCAGGCGGGGATCGATCGTGTTTAAATTTACGTATCACACCGAGATTTACTCACAGTACCGGTTCCTGCGACAAATATTTGTTTTAATTAGCTCTGGAACACTGATAATTATTACGAGATATTTCCCGACAATATAGTACCTGTTCGTGTAATAAGTTTCAATTGACTCTGAAATATTGACTACGCGAGAAGTGATATTTTAGGCTAACTTCGGAATTTTTTACTATAAAAACTATTATAATCTTATTTATTTCAACGATTTCATATTATCAAAAAATTGTCGATTACAACCATACACGCTTGGACTAATTTTCAAGCTTGAAGCCTCTACCACGCAAGTTTTATTTAATTTGAACTTGCACGTCTTTTGTGAAACCTTTTAACGCAATAGCTATTCAAAATTATTGTTAGCTGTTGATTAACATTTTCTTCGTTTATGCGAATTCTTTCATTTCAACATGGAGGCACATTGCATGTCGCTATGCACGATATCGCAGCATTGCGAACGCGGTATTTGAATAATGTTTAACGACAGGCATGATAAGCAGAAACAGTTACGGAAGACAATATTTATACTGATTGCGGGAGACTCGAATTGAAAGCAGTATAGTTTTCAGTACAGAGGAAAGTTTTCCGGTTGCACCCTCACATAATTATTCAAAATTCTAGTCCACTCAACTTATAACTTTGGGTCAAAGTGGACCCGAGGGTAAAGCCCCGATGGTATCACCTTGGGAAATGCTTAATATTTTTTCGACTTCCTGCGAGCTGTTGACGAAAAATACGGCCAGTCGGAACACTACTGTGAGCATCAACAAGCCGCTTTAACTTTGAAGAGCGGCCTTAAAACGAATTAACCCCATTTGCTGCGATAACTCTTAATGCAATTTCACCATAAAGCACACGATTCGTCCGACACGGCTGATTTTTGTGATCGCGCATGTTAACCCTTTGTAGGCGGGAATTTTATTTTAAATGTGGAGGGTATATTTCGCGCTGAAAACCCCCCAAGTGGCAACACCAGGTCGCGTTATTTAATTCAAAGGGAAACAGAGGAACGATTGTTAAGCAACGGTAGCCATTTCTATTTTTAGACGCGAATTCCACTTTGGGAACGACACTCAATGAACGATGCTCAAAGAAGTTTCCGCTATGAACGATTTCGATCGCTCATGCTGTTCAACCTTCGAAAATACAAGTATTGTTTTCGCGATATACTTGTTTGCGCAACTGTACATAATTTACCTGTTTCTTTCCAGACAATCTTTTTTCATTGACGCACGTAATTAACACTAGAATTACCGGATGGATTTAAATGACTCGTTTCGGACTTCTTCTTACACAATTATTGAAATATTTTAGTGGACTTCTTTATTGGAGCGCACATTGCAATGAAATTTGTACTAAGCGTGAATAAATGCAGTCTTGTCGTCGTATTTTGCATTTGATAATGTATTAAAGGAATAAATTACCAAGTTCAGTTTGTGCGATGTTCTGAGCGACCTGAAAGTCACGTGGTCAATTATGAGTTAATCACTGTGGTCAAATTATTGTGTGACACGTATAAATATCGCATATTAATTTACGGAACGCATTCCCCACTGAATCAATCAGGATTATCACGGCTCAAGCATTAGCGTTCCGCCACGGACGTGTGTACGTGGAATCATGAAAAGAGTTGACGGAAACGATCTATCCTTGCCAACCGTTTATTAATAATGAATCAGGCGACGAATTATTCTGACGTGGTTGCTTACGCTCTAACTCGTTCGCGTCAGGTACATCTCGACCGGCTGGGAGGAGGAAAATGGCAAAACAATGAGTGGATATAGCGAGAAGTAATTAAAATTCCAGACGCAATTCCTCGCCAAGAACGAAATTCTCTGACCTTTCGAAGAAGTATACAGGGTGACCGCTAATTTTGGTGTCCTGGGCCAACACTGTACAAATTGACTCAAGTACCACAACAAATTACAAATTAACTCAACGACCAACATTTTTTATGATTTATTTTTCTTTTTTTTCAATTTAAATTGTTTTATCAATCTTAAAGTAAATTAGCAATAGCAACGTCAATTGTCCATTAACAGTACTAACAGTACCACAAAATATGACTGGTTGTTTTATAAAATATGCCGAGACTGGATTTATTTAGATTTCTCGCAATAAATAAACGGAATTAACGACTAACTCTAAACATTGATGTTACTGCGCAACGATAAAATCTAGACAGATAATTCTGAAGTATACAGTAGCTCTCTTTCCGATTAACAATCAAACAATACAAACACTCATCTACGTAGATTAAGGTCTTGAGATAATCTAAGATGTCGCGTCGGTGAATTTCGAAATTGTTTTACAAGGCGTTAAGGAAGTACGAAAAGTGTCGGGGGCCGTTGTACGATCAAACAATCAGCTCGTGAAAAAGTACCGCGGTAGCACGATGGGCAACATAAACCAAAATAAACCGTAGAGAAGGAAGATATGAACTCGGGGACTGAAAAGGCTCTGAAAATAACAGTTTCAAACTGGTATTTCGGTTCTAATTGGGACAGTTATGAAGAACCGAAACGATGTTCTAACGGTTATGAGAATATCGGTTACCATATATCCTCCGTATTCGGGGAATAGCGACCGTCGGTCCCTGATGGAGACAGTTCGCTAATTAATTGCGGTCGGACTGATTTAGTAATTACAGCGCATATCTGCGACATTGATCACACTCGATAGGGAAGAACGTGATAGACGTAAAGACACGCGCGATCGTTTGATTTCTCTATTTTTCGTTACGTGAAACGTACGTCGTTGCACAATGTTTCAGACGTCCCGAAGAGGTTACGGAACCATTTAAAAATTACGAGGTTGAAATTAATAATCAGACGCAACAATTAGCCTGCGGACGTTTAAATTCTCTAAACGTGTTCGCTATTTTTCATTTGATCTACAGCGTAGAGAAATATAGTCCTTGTCGTCAGCCACACATTTTTGTCCTATGCATAATAACAACGTTGGAATTGCAACGCGATACGGGAAGACCTTGCTACCACGCTCCCTGTCCCTGAAGTAAGGGGTCAGCACAAAATTCTCGGGATGAAGAGCGAGAGAACTATACTCACCCTCCCACCATGGGTAAGTGAATAGCGAGGAAGCCTTTCTGGTCTTATCCAAGAAGTTTTAATAGAAGCGCGAGGGGACGAAGAGGTCTGTGAGGTGTTCCCATAGAATTCTTGGAACCTGAAGAAGGTCGATGCGCCTGCATACAGAAATGACCACCTCTGGGGATTTGGGCAGGTAAAAATCCTACGCTACCCTTGACCTTCCTCCAGGAGAGTGGTCAATGGCGTCTTCGCAAACTTCTCCCCAGAGAGAATGAGAGAGAAAGGGAGATAATTACGACGTACCCTGCGACCTTTCCTCCACGTCTCCCGAGTGCGGAGTACGGTAATGTCTCGATGTATGCGAAAGAGATGGGCACAGCATTTTTTAAAAATTTATTGAGACTGAGATCCAATTTTGTTTGTTTTTAATTCTTTTGTTGTAACACTTCTACCAACATATTTGTGACATTCTTCTGGTTAAAATGAGACCAAACATGACACAGTTCGGAGCACAGTAGCTCGTTTGATTCACGATTCAGCAGAACCTCGATTATCCGAACCGATGCTATCAGATCTCTCCACGTGTAGACATACACATCACGATTTACTCTACAGTGTCAGTAACGATTTAATCTGACGCTGCAGCAATGTAACTGTTCTATTGTCCGAACGCTCGCGTTTCACGGATTCGTTCGGATAATCGAGGCTGCAAAGTATCTTGGATTGAACGAGTAAATGTGATCCAAATTGTGTCGTGTTTAGAGTCATTTTAAGCAGGAAAGTGTCACGAATATGATGGTATAGACGAAAGTGATGAAGAAATTGTGTCCGTACACTGAAATTTTTATATCTATCGAGACATTACTGTTAAAACATTGGATTCCTCTCGAAAGAATCTCTTACGTCGATAGAACAAGAATACAGACGAAACCCACAACTTCGGGGCCGAAAAAAAAAATCATTTCGTAACACGCGAGGCCAGTATAACTCGAACCAAAACAAACACGGTCCTCGCGTCAAGTTTCCCCGGCACTGGATACGTGTTTCCCTGGAATACTATACTCCGACGCCCCCCGCGAAACAATCCTCTCCCCCCGTCCTGTTTGCCTAATATTTCCGAGCATCTTAACGTTGACGGCGAGCCATCAACGAAAACGAAAAGTCGTCAGCGATGAAAGAGAACGCGAGCGGTAAACGCCGTTTACGAACAGATGAACGTATCAACGGCCGAGAAATGTGTATTTTTGGAACAGGATGAACGGACTGCGAAGTGTGATGATGCTGTAAAGTTTGCGAACGGCCCTAAACAGATACCTAGCACAATCGACCATCCGTTAATTAATAATCCGTGAATTCAATTCAATAATAGAACCACCGAGTCCCAGTTGAAACGGCTCTGCATTTTTGTCGGATTTTTAATTCTAAATCAGCAATTCGAAGTTTCCAGAATTTTGTAAAAATCGATCTCGCGGTAAAATTCACACTCGTGTGTGCTGTAATTCCCTAAAAGAATCAGTTAATTTTTAGCGTGTCACAGGAGGCTCGAGCGGCATCTAGGCTCGGAGACGGCCGATTTATCGGTCAGAATAACCGAGTTTCCGACTAATCGTTTCGGCAGCGTTGCAAAGTCGACGGGGGATAATTAAACGTGAGCGTGGAAGGCAAAATCAAACGGCAACTGTCGATAATGCCCGAGCCTGATGGTGTAATAACCCCGGTTCCACACACCGGCTCTGCGACGCTATCGTTCATCAAGTTTATACTGGCCATAATCGATGTAGGTCGTTACGATCCGACATTCTGTTTGCGAGCCGAGTGTTACATCAGAACCGCGATTATCGAAACAAATTAGCAACATAACGAGTAGATAATCTAATTGTAGAATGCGATCTATGGGCTACAGCCACCTACGATTAGGTGTCGAGTATTCCAGCGCGATTCCGATAATCACGCTGATGCAAGATACCGCGAAGTGGCCCGGTGCCGCGTGTCGAACCCTCCTAAAAGATATCCCGCAAAATTCGTATAAATAGCAGGGACAGACAGAGCGAGGAAAATGAGATCAGCTTCGAAAGAGTTTAAGCACCTAGCCAGGACCGCCGAACCGTGAATTTAACGACACTGCGAATAATGCTAGTACGTGTACACGGTACCAATTTTAGATTGTCTGGTTCCTTTGCGGAAACGTGTCCCTTTGAGCAACCCAACGCACGCTTAACTGACCGAACCCCGCCGCCGATTAATGCACCGAATCTCCAAGCTTCTCGGCTGAAAGCCGAATCAGAAAGGGGTTGTTCAACGAGATGCAAATCGAGGAAACAGTCCCGTTGTGCGAACGACGGACATGCAATCGAACTTTTCACGGCGCATTTAATTTTGTGTAAACGAAAGACGATACTGTAGAGCGTGCTCGCCTATTTCTTGGAGCTCGTAATCGCACCGCGTTACAACAGTAAACCAGGAATGCTCAGTTCACCTGGCGGAAAATATTCGATTGAAACAGCGAACACTATTGTTCAAAGAATTATTTGCTGTCTCGTTGGTGCGTATGGAATGTCCCATTTTAGAATGCAAATTGTTTCTTCATCTAGATACACGATTAAAATGTTTACTCGATATATGTCCAAAAACGAACGTAGAAAGAGACAGCGAAGCTCTAGAGGCCTCGGTGCATGGTCACATGCATTTCGGACATTTATAGAGTAAACACTGTACAGTCTACAGGTTCATTATTAGACGGATGCAGGGCGTTTATGACAATAACGAGTAGCTTGCAACTTGACGCGGTGCAAAGTATGAAAGAATTATACGATTGTCGACCCAGTAGTGTGATCAAAGAAATGTTCTTCACGGTCTACGACGTAGCTTGTCGAAAAATCTTAAGCGCACCAACGCGTGTATTTCCGCGGCTGCGAATCCGCGACCGATAACAGTGACAATCGCGAAAGCAAACGAGGAACGGAAGGTTTCTCGGTGCTTGAACCGGCAAACAAGTCGCTCGAGTAGACGTTCGTCGACGCGATCAGGGTAAACACTGGCAAACACACACCGTCGGAAAATTCTGTCCGACGATACGGATCGAAAAGCCGATAACGGCGAGCCGATCGAAACCGATCGGTCATTTGCGACCGATCTCTCCGGGTACGAGTTCGTACGAGTATCGCTCATTTTAGATTCCGTGGATCACGAGGATTCTTACGAACGATAAAGTAGGTATCTGGCAGCCGGTGTGCCAAGCCGTCGGACTGACTGTTGTGCGAAAATAAACTATTGATGCCACGTGCGATTGCCTGGCGGAATCGGCGGGGAGCGCGCTCGCGAGCACGGCCCGTGGAATTGATAAAAAACGGACGTTCGTCGGTATAACAGTACCGTTCGCCGCGTATCGAAAACGTAATCGAACACTTTGTTTGCCGGATGATTGTGAGTTCATTCACGGATCCCGGGATTACATCAAAGAACGGTCCCGGGCGGTACCCGCTGTGTCAAGGGAGCGCTTGGAAATTGGATCAAGTCAGTTTTATTTCACGCGTATTCGTGGATTTTAGAAATACCACGTTGTTCATGTAGAAGGTACGACTTTAAACCGCACGGTTCTTGAAGGTCGTTCCACGTTCAAATACTTGAAATTTTTCATGCGGATTCCTAACGGGATTGCCCTTCTGTTAACGAAGCCTTTTATAATCCTATTCCCGATCTTTTAATTCTACGGAACAGAAGTGTAGTATTTCTTCGAACATAATTACAAGATGTAGGAGCTGCATAGGCATATATTTGCTTTTTAAATAATTTTAACGAGCTGAAAATAATACAGAAATATCTTTAATTTCTTTAGACGTTTCTAACGTATTCTGTTTGCTCATTTTTGCCATAAATGCATGAAATCGGCAGTTTGCTTGTAACAAACAAATAATTACAACTAGCATCTATAAGAAAAGGACCTTTGTAAATATATTTATAACGTTCGAAGTAAAAATATGGCTTGCACGTGGCACGTAGGTGCCTCGGACATATATAAATAGATTAAAAATAAAATGAAAAGTCTTCATCGAATGTTTATATTATTATAAAATCTAGTAACTGTAAACGTGCATGGAGGGATGAAAACATTTAGAGGGTGCAGCCCCCTCTTAAATTATGTTGACATGTTCGTATAACAAAACGCAAGATGGAACAGAAAGTTCTGCAAGATGAAAGCGAACAATGGTGTGAGGCAGTTAAAATGTTCTGTAAAATTTCGACAAGTCGTTGCCCGGACGGGAAGCAGTGATAGATTTTCTAAGTAGGTCGTGTGCGCGAAACGTTAACAGGTTTCATTAATCGTTTCATCAATTTCGAGCCGTTCTCGCTGCAACGAGCACGTTAAACTCCCTCTTTCTTGATTAACGCGTTTCATTGATTTCACGTCAACGTGCCGCGCGCGTATCCACGACGCTTCTTCGGGGTGAGATGCAACGCGTATTTTCCAACTGGTTGTTCATGAATGCCACGATACTGGAATCCAAGGCCATTATTGACAGTCTACGTCCTACTGTTTATTATTTTGGTGCGATCGCAACCTTGCGCTTCTGATCTTCTTTCTCGTTCCGTTCGTCGCGCGAATAAGAGACATTCAACCATTTTTTCTTTTTTCATATACGGAATTATTTCTCTTTGAAAGATCGATATGTACATATTATTGTATGATGAAAAAAAAACTGGAAGGACACGGCGACAGCTATTTCCCCAGAGTTATTTCTCATTTCATTTCGCCTTCTCTGTTTACGCGTTCTGCACACGGAGCTTAGGAAATTTTTCTTGAGAATTTATCTATCTTCCGAGCGAAGTGTTTTGTGTTATTTATATAATACAACTCCTCGAGTAACGTTACGTTTCTGAAGTAGAATGCACGGTTCTTATCTACCGTTTTCCAGTCTTTCGACAAATCGTTCGATAAGATATTTATCATGCGATATTATAATGACTAATAATATACAGAGATGTATAGATCATTTCTTTTGTCCTGCTATCAATTTCTACTGTTCAATTCATCTCTTCAATAGCGTAGACAATTTTACTTGGCCGAAAAGCGGATACAATTTGTTTACTTTTATCTTTCATGAAACGGCATAGGATGTGTACAAACAACATCGTTTACCGTGTAACTAGGAAATGATCTTAGCAGGCAACACTTGGCACGGAAACCGTACACGTGGCAAGATATTTACCGTGTACATCAAAATAGCTACGTTTATAACGAATAAAAAGGACAGCTTCGAACGAGTCGCGAATATATTTCTAACGGTAATTATACTTCATGATATCTACAGTAGACAATGGCGGTCAATATTTTTGTGACGCTGAAGGCAGACGAATAAAAAGTTCAAGTACGCGCTGCGATAATACAAATCCGTAAAAAGCAATCCCAAACATTCCACTAGAATACGAACCAGACGACGACCCCCTTCAGAATTTACGGAATCTTCAAGGGCATCGCGCACACTTCTTCTGATAATATTTTTGATCTGACACTTCTAGATACCTACGACTCCAGTAACTTATCTCACTTTTATCAAAGCTTCCGATATCAACGGTCAATATCATTGTCGTTTCTATTTGCGATAATTGTCGGACGATAGTACCTAGATTTCGAGAGAAAAATTATATAAATCTTTTAGTCAATAGCGATTGATTGTATTTGTCCAATTTCGTCCGAATAGAAGAAAATAGCCGAAACAACGCGTTTACTCCCCGAGGCGTACGCTGCGGTCGCCACGTGCATTTAACGCATTTCCGATAACCTAATCAGACAATTTTTCAAACAAAAGTTGGTCGGTAATTATACGCTAATAAATTGCAATGAAAAAACTTAGCGAAAAATTATTATTTCATTAAAAAAAAAAGAGATAAAGATGACTTCAATTTTTCTTGGCAACATTGTTCTTCGTGTCCTATCCAAAAAGAATATTAGGGGTCTCAGGTGGAGAAAGGATTATTTTGGAAGTTCTTAATTTTCTGCCGCCTCCCATATGCGATCGAACATTGTGACTGCTCCAGTTGAGACGACTCGAGATGCGACTTCTGATTGTCGTACAATTGAAAAAGAATGAGCCCGCATATCGGGGAAGAAAAATTCAGAGAAACTAGAGGGGCGGATGTTTTCCGTGGTGATGCGGGCCATTGAGAGAACTTCGAACACGTGTACCAATGGATTGGCAATGGAATCAGCTCGGGTGGGGATGAACACCGTGCGGCGCCGTGTACAGGCCAATGCTAGGCCAGCAGCTTGATAAAGTCACTTTTACCGCGCTACTCGACTTTAGCGAGCGTACAAAGGTATCCGTCGTACGCGCGCAATGAGCGCGACTAGATTCGACGACATCGCCTCGGACTCGACGGTTCGAAGGTTGTGCGTGGCTTCTTTGCCAATCACGAACAAGTAGAAAGTCATAATTCCGGCGTTACGCGAACCCCGTAATGTTACATTTGCTCATCAGATAGCGGCGCGGCGCGTCACGTGACGTTTAATTATGTATACACAGAGCGGAAACGCGTACTGGTTCCGATACAGCGTGACTAGACTGTGGACCTTTTATGCTAAATCAAATTTACTATGTGCTATTCGCTCGAGCTACGCGGAACCTTTTTCACCGGTTACTCCGCAAGATTAACTGGAACTTGGATTTTGTACTTTACTGTATTCCTGGTATCTGTACATGATATTAATCCACAATCTAATCAGAATGATACCATGTACCCGGTTAAGATGCAATGCTTTGGTGCCGCCAGGAAAGTAAAAATACTTGAAATTATGGATTCGAGAAAGAGCTGAAACGAAGTTTTGTAAAGTGTTGGGTCTGTCGCGCGCACGAGCATAGTACTACGTCATTTCAAAATCAGTAGCTGAATACTGCAGACCATTACGGTACCCAGCTACAGACTTTTGGACATTTTATTCTGCGTTCCGCTAGTCATCTCGTGGGACAATAGCTGGTTGCAAATGTGTTGAGATGAAAAGTATATTTTTACGCATTTACTTACCGTTCAGACCATATTTCTCCTGGTTCCTCTTGACCTGGTCAGCAGACAATCCTTTCTCCGGATCGACGTTAAAATAATCTACTACCTCCTCCACGGTTTTGCTATGGCCGTCCTCCATGGTTCTTTTTGTATTAGTACGTCACTAATGTTATCTGTTCAACGGTTGTCCACGTTCATTCACACTGTAGTTTCTGAAATACAAAGATACCTTGCGTTAGAACCGGATCGTCCAAAGGACCCAGATCAAATAATCGTAAACCACGATTCACTGTTCACGCTAAACTGAAACAAGTAATAGAAGTGAGATGCTTGGATGAGCAAAAGTTAATAAAAAAAAAATAGTAACAGCAGGAAATTTCTAGGGAACAGGCACTCCCAAGTAGAATAGAAGAGACGTGTGTCTACATATGTAACTTTGATTTAAATGCCTACGAAAATGAAAAGGAATGGAGAAAAGTTTGCGAGGGTGATTATCAAATGATAATGGAAACGTTCGAGGAATATGGAGGGCAAAAAAGAGGAAAATTAGTGCGCGCAAAGGACACCGCGTGTACGAACTTCGCGCGACCATGTCGCGGGCCCGTTAAAGGTTAAAACCTGCTCTCGAACTGTGATAACTTCGTCGTGGCACGTACACGGCTCGGTTTTTTCCCCCCGATTCTGTTTTCGGACGAGCGCGGGGCGACACGGAGGTCCGAACGAGAAAACGAAACTCACCAGAAACGGTGTCGAAGCGTTCGATGACGACGGCGACGTGTCACAGAAAAATTACGTTACGGTTGCCGAATATTTAGGTTAGCTACAAGTCTCTAAGTTGCACTCGAGCACACACAAAAAAACTAACGAGGAAACGTAATTGGCACGGAGAAACTGGCCGGACGCTAAGAATAATAGTCCTGCGGCCGGAACACGACGTATCACGATACGCGGGCACAGAAATTCGAGACGCACGTCATTTTCTTAACGGATATATTTCCCCTAACTGCTAAGCAAACCTCCTCTTCCGTGAGACTGACGCAGCGAACGGCGAATCATTGCACAGGCGCGCCACCTTGCGGAATGCCCCATTAACAAGTTGCAAAGCGCAGTTGCCACCGCGCCGTCTGCGATTCACTGGTTTCGAACGTAAATATCAGAGAAATACGTACGCGACCCGCTAAACGGACTGCCGGTTTCCCGTAATTCGATCCCCGTTCGTTTCCTGTGTCGCGGATATCGCGCGATAAAGCAACGACGTTTACCGTTATTGCATTATTTCGCGAATCCCGCGTCACGATCGGCGCGCCATGCCGCAGGAAAGTGCGGCAAGTCGAACGGACCGAGCATGTGGAGCGACGCCATTGGCTGGACAGCGTTCGTGAAGTATGACGTGCTCGGCTATTTTCAGTCTTCTGCTAGTCTATTTCCTTGGCGCGTATTTTAAGACATTCAAAGGACATTACTATATTGTCGTTATGTAACTGTTACTCTCGTACGCTTATTATTTCATCTCGGTGATTTCGGTGAACGAATTAACATTCCGCAACGACAATCCGCGCTCAGCTGATTAGCGATCCAAAGTCGAACGCAAATCGAATAAGAGCAGGCTCGTTTAACAGCGAACTGTTAGTTATGTAAAAGTGAAGTAGTAACGGGGGCTGGAAGCTGTATGAACATTTTCGATACTGTTATGTAACAAAGAAAGACTTCGGTCGACTTTGATCGCTCATACTTTGCTTTCGTCCGTTCACAGTCGTCCGTTGCGGACATGTGTATACATATATTGTTAATTGAATTCTTTATTCTTTTTACTGGAAAATGATAGCTATTAGATAGATGATAATTCTGGATTATATTATAAAATAAGAAAATCAATTGTACAATAAGAAAATAGGGTCAAAACTACACTGTTATTCATACGTATTAATATATAGATTTAATATGTAAGCATTAGCATAATTTTATGTACAATTGTAATTAAATGTGTAATAAAAAAACATACATACTCGTGTATAGAAAACAAAAATGCTAAACGTTAGTTACAGAATTGGTCGAATGAAATATCAAGTTATTGTAACCCATCAAGTACCAGGAATGTATCGTGCTATGCTTTCAATAAGAATCTAGACAAATTCTTAAAAAAACTCATTTATTAAATCAACATCTTTGACATCGGTTTGTCCACGAAATCGGCAACGTCGGAAAAATTTCCCTTCCAATTTCGCAGAACGTTCGTATTGTATTCGATGACACACAATAAGTGCGTAGCGCGCAGAATTCTAAGAGGGACCTGGATCCCGTCCCGTTTATGTGTTATCCAGCCGCGGAACGGTGTTAGTACGTAAGCACGCCGAAAAAAAAAACCATTGCACGATCGAAAGTGTCAATGTCGATCGATTCGGTTGCAGGTTCAAGGTCGACGATCGGCGAACTTCAGACTCGTATCAAGTTCAAAGGTCCGATATAGCGAACGTCGAAGCCAAGGTTAGGTGCTGAACTTAAGTGTGAATGGGAAGGGCGGTGTGGTCCATCGGGGTTACGGTCAACAAAATCGGTCACAAGTGACAACCACGTAGAAGGCACAACCTGCCCGACGATCCCCGGGATGATCTCTCATCCCGACCCGAATCCGTTCGACTAGCAAAACTCCTCAAATAGCCGATCCCGATGGAGCGACACCTGGGTCCGAAGTGACGTTCCGATCGAATCTTTGTCAAGGACTTCGCCTCGTTTTCCCGCCACCTCTACCTCTCCTTAGTCCGCGTTCTAAAGCGCATTCTCAAACGAACAACGAATTATTAGAAAACGCCCGTAAAACTAACCCTTTCTAATGTAGTCGGCTGTCTGGTTGCACCAACGAAAATATGCGAACGGTCATATCAGTCGGTTTGGCAAACTTTGAGCAATGGCACGCGCTAAAAGGCCAAACGACTGCGGCTAGACGATTGGTCGCACGGGACTGACGGGCACACTTGGAAACCGGTGCGAAACCTGTCCGGTCGACCAGCTCGTTCAAACGCCCGGGACGCGACTAGCCGGCCAAATCGCGCGTGCCCCAGCGGACGATTTTAGCACGTCTCTGACGACGACTTCCTAATTATTTTGGCAGAGATGTTCAGGAGGCACTCTGATTTCTCTCCCTCCCTCTCGTTTCGCTCTATCACTGGCTGCGCGTCTATCTTCCCGCTCCCGCGGTCGTCTCTTCCCTTATCTCTAGACCGAGATCCTCTCCCTGTTTTTTTCCCATCCGTACAAAATTTTTCTACGATCTACCATAGTACACTCTCAACGTCTACTTTTAGATTTACACGTTCCGCATTTTTATTTTATCCGGCAACCGAGCAACGTCATCCTCATCCTCACCGTCCCCTGCTTTTCAGAGTTCTTGCATGTGCATGCGAGATTTTTATCGTGGTTTCATTGTTTTATTAATACGATCACCTACTCGCAAAGAAAAACGGCAGATAAGCGACGACGGTGGTACAGAGACGTAAGCGGGATGAGTCATTTTAAATTAAAAGGGGCGAAACGCTAATGCCAAAATATTGTTAGGTAACCGACTGGCGGTGATATAATATTCGAATCGTTGCGGCGTGGCGGAACGGTTTCTATTTGAAGATGAGATGCAACATGGTGGACGGGTTATAAAGATAGGAAATGTAGTACGTTTGTTGGCAAACAAGTGGAGGTCGTGTTTGTATGTAACGTGAGCCTCACATCGACACATCCGATGAAGCAATGCACTATGTTAGTCCAGCTCAAAGTTGGGTATGTTACGCTAATCTAAGATCACGCTAACTGTACTGAACAACCCTTTCCGAATCGTTAATTACTTCCGGTAATGTACAATTTGACAAAGAGGAAATTGAACTGTATCGTTACTACGAGTATTTGGCAGAACGTTTCGTAGCTTAAATGTTCGGCAAACTATGGAAAAATAAAGTAAAAAATTCGAGGTATTTTCCGTGCGATTAGACCGATACTACGACGCTTCCGGTTAAGCTTTATATTCAAACGGTTTCCTATGGCCAACCCCCGTTTCCGCTCGATTCAAAGGGATTTAAAGGGAAAGATACGAGAGATCACTGGACACGCAGGACTTTTCACGATCCCGTAACAAATTGCACAAGAGTCCACGGTGCGGCTAGTTCCTTTTAGCTTTGTAATCACACAATCACTTTCCGGTGTCCATGTCCGTTCGAATTTCTCTCTCCGGGCGTTCTATCCTTCTATCGTTCCCATTAGTTCGCACTTGTGTCGGGCGGGATGTACCATCACAAAACACTAACTCGGCGGTGATCACCGGGCGCTGGTGCAGCGATTGGGGACTTACCAATGCTTCTTTCTTCAGCGGAGGGGCCCGTTCTCCGCTCGAATCTCGACGGTTTGTGGGAAAAAACCACCGGCACCCGTGGGCAGGTCCCGGTCCCAAAACACTGGTCAAGCGGCACGAATTCGGTACGAGCTGGCTTGCGAACGGTAAATGTACAATCGTCGTCGAACACTGTGTAACTGAGAGTCTAGAAGAGAATTATCCGGATCGGCTACTCCTCCGTGAGCATCGCTCGGAAACGCGTGCTTACTATTTACTCTTTACATGGAAGGGTGAGGGCGAAAACAAACAACAAACATTCAAAGGGCAACGCCTGCGCTGCTGAACGAAACGAAGCAACGAACGTCGCCGAAATTCCTTTAAATAGTCCGTAGGCGTCGCTACCTGGCGGCGAGACACCGAACGAGGGAAAACTCTGGCCGGAAGCCAGTGGTCCCGGCGGCTGCTGCACAGCCTCCTGTGGCTGTCGTCGCAGTTTTTTCGATTTAACCTTCGAATTCGGCGAGCCGACGCTCACGAGGGGATTCGGAACAACGCGTGGAGACCACCCTTGTGCGCCTTTTGTTCACCGTCGGGCCGGCAACAATTACACGAGACACGGCTCGCCTCGCTCCGATCCTTCTTCCACCGACTTCCGGTACCACGACGCCTCGGACGCCATTGCGAATCGTCGGGTTCTCCGCAAGGAATTCGCCGTGAAGAAACAAAAAAAAAACATTCTTTTCCATAACGAATTAACGAGCATAACATCAAACATTTGTATCGGTCCGATCGTAGGTCTCCTCGAGGAGCAATAGAACCAACGTAAATTTGTAAGATTATAATATCCGTGACGATCGTCCGACGACATATCGGTACAATGTTCTTATTGGAAATGTTCAAGGTACACGGATTTTTCTTAAGATCGAAAATAGGTGGTTGGCTACTGTCCAAATGCGATATCAGGTACAACCTCAAAGGTAATTTATCGGCGGCGACCCCCAACGACCGAACTCGTCCGAGAAATTTGTTATTTCGCCAGTTGGGACACATCATTTATATTATCACGCCGAACAAGGCAAAGCCACCGATTAAGCTCCACCGCTTTGTTCTGTTATTGTCTCCGCGCTGACAGGCACGAGGCGGTGAACCTTGATCGCCTCGAGGGGGACTACAAACTCGTTATATAATTTTCCTTTCGTGACGCGTGATCCGGCGTGTAGTAAATTTAAAATAAGTTGCCGCTTGTTACCAGGAGTGAGATCTTTGACATCGTCTCCTGCGCGATACACCTAAACTCGTAATGAGTTCCGAAAATACAATACTTTTTAGACGAACTCTGCCTACAGGATACTCGCGCAACTGGAACATAGAATCCCTTGATCTCCAGGTGTAACCGGTACAATTTGGAATTCAATTAAGGAGATTTACCAACTCGAATACGTGAACGGAATCCGCCTATCTCCTTGCAACTATGCCACCTCGGATTAGACGAGCGACTGATATAGCGAGCGTGACCAAACTCTCCCAGGTCGATCAGCGATCCCCGTGCATTCGAATTCAAGCGGAGAAGCAGCATGAGCATTATTCATAAATAGGTGCAGAAAAGAAGCATCAGCCGCCCACGCGACGGCGCTTCTTGAACGCTTCAAGTATAAGATCAGGCGGGAGCGGCGAGCGTGCGAGCGAGCGAGCGAGCGAGCGAATGGTCGCGGAACAGATGGGGGATGAAGGAGAAGAAGGAAGACGTACGGACGGTCAACGTTCTGTGCTTCTTTCTCGGTTTCTAAATACATTTAATATCCGGCTACGTTTCGGTCCGCGTGTCGTCCGTGGAACGGCGGTCCGCCCGGAAAAATTCCGTGAATCGGAAGTGACCGCGTCGGCTGCCAATTAAAAATAAACGTGCACCAAGTTACGGAAAATATTGGGTGCAATCGCGGCGAGCTTATTTTCGGAAATGCCGTTACGAATCGAGGGAAACGCGTTCCCTTGAGCCGGCCAAATGAAACGGGATCGTCGGGTTGTTTGATTGTACGTGTCACGAGAGTCTCGGCCATCCCGAGTCCGTAATGTATCCATCGGAACGAGTTCCATCGAGAGAGCGAAAATTCTCTCTTTCTCTCTCTTCCGTCCGAGGTTGTCTTTTTCGCGGGAATCGGTTAATAAGTTGCCGTGATAGGCCTCGGATAACATTTACGGGCATTCTCTCATTACGATGAAACGAAAATAGACGTCGTTATTTCGTCGGTAACTCGTCGGTAGTCGCGGTTCAAAGCATCACGTTATTTTTAGGGAAAACATAAAGTGTTACGTAAAAGACAGCCCCGTGTACCGACGTTCCGGGATTCATTAGGCGAACCGTATTTTTTTTTCTTTCTTCTTCTTCTTCTTCTTTTTGTCTTCAACAGCCACCGAGAAAAGTCGAACATCGTACGTTCATTAACGGAAATAGTTTCTCGGCGGCTCGTGTTCTTCATAAACCGTTGAGAAAAATGTAAATCGATCCGGACACTTTTAAAGCGTCGTCCTCGCGAACGATATAAGCGAGTATTATCTCATTTGTTTTAATTTCGATGTCCCTGTTACGCCGCTGTTTACGAAACCGGCCGACGACGTACATTGTAACGACGCCTATTCTATTCAGCGGAACACGTGTTCTGGCAATTTTTGATTCCGCGCTAACGTGAATTTCAATGGACAGACCCACCCCCTCCCCCGCTCCTCCCACCCCGAAATAGAGCTACGAGCGTGTCAGCCTCAACCTAGTCGCAACGGCGTGGCAGCCCGAGTCCTATTTATTTATGGACGTTTTTCTAAACGAAGTGCTAAACACTCGTGATGAGACAGCGTGTCAGCTCCAGTGATCGATAGAACGTAACACCACCGTTCCGAGTCGAATCTTTTTTTTTTCAGATTTGATAAAGAACATACACGCGTGCACGCACAGAAGCGCGCACGCACGCACACACCAGTTTCAGCGGAGCATGCGCCAGACGGGCGGGTGGACGCCTTGACTAAAATATTGCCTGGTGCTTTAAATGGGACAAATCGGAACGTCGATAGAAAGTTCGTCGGCGGAGTGATCTATATTCATAAAACCCGGCGTGGCCGTTTCGCGCGCGCGAGGGATGGGCGTGAAACGAATCTCGGCCGGCTCTCGCGTTCGGCCAACAACAAATCATCGGCGATCACATGGAAGACGCCGCGCCGAGATTTAAGGGGATGCATCGAGAGGATCAAAGTTGAGACTTCGTATGACAGATAGGGGTTACAGGGAGTAGCAGAGCGTGCAAGATACGTCTATTCTGAATTCTGGCAACGATAATGCCTCCCAGGGACAGCCGAGTGGATTCGGTGTAACACGCGCCCGTGTAGTCCCGCAAACAACTAATGACGCGTCCCGTACAAAGGCCGCCAGTTCTAATTTCGTATTATCCTGTCGGTTCCTAAAAATATGCGCGGGACACGGATGTGAAGCGTGGGTACGTTCACTTTTTCACGAGGAAGCGGAACCTCGGAAGCGTCCGCCGTCCGACCATCCCCGAAGAACAGTGTCCCGAGCTACATGCACGCGCGATCGTTCACCGTGACAAGGATCTCGGTAATAGTGAAGCTTTCAAGATCACCACCGTCTTATCGTAACAACTTCTCTGCGAACCAAGCAGAAACGCCTTCTTCTTTTGCAGCGTATTCGGTAACTTTGGTGTCTGCTTGAACCGAACACTCGGAATATGTTCAAAACATAGAGACGTTTCTCTGGATGAGACAAGGTTGTTGCTCCACGACGCTTCGAGCTATCGGGAAAAGGGGACAGCGTCTCCAGCTGAACGCTGACAGGTACACGCATAGCGCGTTCATTAGGCTACGATAGACCCTCGACGAAAGACGTCCCTCGGTCCCCTTTCTCTGTACGACGAGAGGCGATCCTGCTCAAGGGATTCGTTTTGCTATGGACCATTCGGTGCGATGCGAACGTTACTTGTTGCGCGTTCGAGGGATGCGAAGCCTGCTGGTCCGAAATATTTCAAAGACCCAGTTCCGCGACGATGCTCATCACCTGCGATGAGGAGTGTGCCACGTGTGCATGCATAAAAACAACAACGGGTCTTTGGCTCAGCCGGCTTGCGTCAGAGAGACATTCTTTCCGGTAGGAAGTCTGGGGACACGGAGTCAACGCGTCTGTCAAGCGAGCCTAACAGCCGTGGATCAAGAACGATCGGCCCGTGGACGTACGCAGGGTGTGCCGCCGTCTTGCTGCGTTGCGTCGCGTCTTGTCTGGTCGCGTCGCGTCGCGTCGCGTCGCTGGCGATTTTCAGGGTTAACCGGAATATCGGTGCCACTTATGTAAAATCATGCGCGAGTAACATTGATCTAATTATAAACACGGCAGAGTCAGGCCGGTCTGTACGCGTTCATTACCTGCGCGTACGCTGCTCGAGTAATTTGCGATGCAGTTGCTCTTAGGTGCTTACGACCTAAACTAAAAATACGTGGGGTCCGATCAACGGCCAACTGGGCCAGTGAAGTAACCGTAGCTCAACGTCCCAAATATAGTCCGACATCTCTACATAGGCGACTGCCGATAGTTGGCATCCGCAGCAAAGTGCGAGAGCACCGAGGAGTATAATAGCGGCTGTCACCAAGATTCCCTAATGACACGGCTATCGTTCGAACCGCTCGATTCTCTAACGTTTAATTTTAGTTACGTTTTCCGAAACTCGGCTAAGGAATCCGCCGTTTCCATATCAAGGACTGATCGTACGCGTATTCGGCGATTTCTGGATCGCGGCCGGTATAGTGGTTGCGTCGTTCCCCGAAGATACGCGCGCAGATGATCGGCCGCGGCGCACCACCGCCTCGTGCTAGTGCTCGTCTTCCTCTGTTTTTATCCCTCCGTACGTGTCTTCGTACGATAACACGTTCCTTTCGTAGAGATCGGCTTTTACAGATTTAGACGTCGCTCGGGACGCAAGGTTCGGGGATGGAACGGCTTAGAATAATTTAGATCGCGCCGTATCTTTTATTGGAGTAGGTTATCGAGTTGAAGAATCAATTTTACCGTGGACCGTCTCGAAGCCGATTCGTGCCAGAAACTTAAGTTCGCGGTATAGCACGGTATTCCGCTGTGAACACCGCCAGTAAACTTCGGGACCGCCATCGCTGCCAAGATTCATACGCACTTTCTTGTACGTTTGTTTTAATTCAATCCCCCCGACGACACGTGGAAGGGTTATAAATAAAAGCCATGCGATTGTTTATACGTCGATACCGAGCGAACGGTGATGGCATTGTGATAGTGGTCGTTGAAGTTTGTAGTCTGTAATAAATGCTTCGCCGCGCGAACTATAAATGCCATTAGATATAGACGGGAAACCATTTTCCCCGGGACGTCGCGTCGTCGATGGTTCGTGCAAGGTTCTAAACACCAAGGGTGTAAGACTGTGTTTAACTCTCAAGGAAAATCCAATATAAATAACACACAGATTTCTATACATACGTACACGCAGATACAATGTATCCTTTTTCCGGGTTATGAATTTTTTCACTCTGAAGCGGGATGCTGCCAAGGACGGCAGATCCTGCACCAAGAAAATCGTTCGATCCGTTCAGTGGTCTGTAAATGTTTATCTGGCGGTAAGAATAAATTGAAAAAAGTAAGAAGAAAAACACGAAACCTTTTCCCTATGAATGTCACATGTACGAGTTACAATCGTTACTTTTTCTTCGAGTTCTGTACAGTGGAACCTCGTTTATCCGAACACGTCGGGGCACGAGGCTGTTCAGATAACCGAGGCTCGCTAACTACTCCCACCTGCGGCTCTTATTTGTTCCGATAACAGAGGTCGACGTTCGTAAAAGTTTGTTTGTTTCGTACATAAAGGTTGCGCGACCGGTCGCAACAGTCCGCGTCCTCTCCTTTTTGGAATCGGTGAAGGTCAGTCTAATAGTTTCTATAATAGAGACTATAGTGGCCCGGGAGAAACTTGGTAATTTTGAAAATTCCTAAAGGTTAGGAGTTCGTATACAGGAGGTTCAGCGTGAATTGACTGGTAGAAACGAAGCTCTGCCGCGGTTTGCTTCGTGATAACGTAATCTAAGGTGTACCGAAGCTATTTTAACAAGTTTGCCAAAGTCATCGAGTTATCGGAGTGGTTACAGTTGGGCGCCTCATCCTGTATAAAAAAAGGAAAAGGGTCACGGTAAGGCCTGCTGTTGCCTTTCATTACACGTGCTTATGACTCGATGAAAGCAGCGAGGAAATCTATTTTTATGGCGGCGGAGTCCGTCTGTAATCGAGCACGCGCCAACTGGAGAAGGCCCGCTCTCGCCCTTATCGGACCTGTCCGGTACCGGTTCGCGTTGCCGTTGGTTCGGTGGTCTGCGTTCAGTGGGAACAGGCTCAGAGAAGGGCGGCGCGAGTTTACAGGCAGAAACCGGGGACCGAAATTCTCGCGATCGTTTCGAGATGTAGAGCAAAATCTGGTTGGCAGACGTTCACGATAGGCCAGAGAGCCCGCGGCGACGCGGTCCGAGCTCGTGGGATATGCGAGCAAACGACAGGTATTGTCCGCGGTCCTAAATTATTCAACGTTTTCTGCCACTGGGGAGAATCTTTGGCAGGTTTCGAGCAACGCGACGTCGAGGAAACGCAGAAAACTCCCATCTATCATGTCGAAACGCGTAACGCAAAAATAGTCGCAAGGATACACCGAGGTCGGACTTGGCGAGCGTGGACGTGGACGTGGACGTGGACATGGACGTTGGACGTGGACGACGTCAAGGGTGCGCGGATTATCGGGACCCGTACGAGCTGCGAAGCCGCCTTACCATAATCGCTGGTACACACCATCCTCCATAAGTCGTCGAACACGTTCCGTTATTTCGGGAGAATCGAAAGCACGCTCGATTATCTAAGAGGTGCCCAACTTTAACTGGAAACCCATTAGACAACAGATTTTAGGCATTCTTTAGTATGCTTTTTCAACGCGATAACTAGACTGCGAATTCTACGCATTTATGATGAAATTGACTAGCTAAAATGCTAAGCTGCGAACTAAAAAATGTTCTAACTCAACCTCGAGAAATAAGGGCTGCGTAGGCATTAATCTAAATTCACAAATAGTTGTATCATTAACAGTTACACGTTAAATAGTCATCGGCATTTTGAGCGGATTCGCGTCGGCCCTAATAGTTCACTTAAGGGTTCATGATTTCAGTAAATATTCGCAAATAATATATTCATACCGTTCAATTCTCTTAATCTCTTTTCTGTCAAATTTTAGCGACTTATTTTCGTCATAAACGCACAAAATCTGCAGTCTAATAATCAGGGTATTTTAGGAAGTATCGGTTAGCTTGCGGATAGGATAGTGCTCATACATACAGGACATTTCAAGAGACGTGACAAGATACGAAGGGGGAGGGGGGTTGACAAGTTACGTGTCGGCACTCTGTGAAGTCACATTTTTCTTTGCGAAGAAGAAGAAGACCTGACGTCACGATACATCCTTGAAAGCGACGCTAAAATGGCCGGTCAAAAGCCTACGCTCTAGGCCAGGGGCTAGGCTAAGCTATTTCCGCTATTCAGCTTATGGACAAAAATAGTCCTAGAGAGCTTTCGAGTAAGAAGTCGCTGGGACTTCTTGTGCCCCGCCACCAGACAAACATGATTTCCATACTTCCGCCGCTCTAGTGGGAGCTCTTTAAACCTGCTACACCTATCTTCTTTTACGTAACGCTATAGGAAGTTCTCCGCGATAATTTATGAATTTCCACCGTTCCGTAAACTCGCTCGATCAATTCTACCTCTCTCATGTTTCAGTACAGCTATATACTCAAGCTTCAATCTGCTTCGATCGGCATTACCCGAAGAAAACTACTTGCAATAATTTGTTACAGTTTATAAGCTTCGAACACTTCGGCTGTCTAACAAAATTATGAAAGACGCTCGGAAGGTAGAAATAGTTTCTTTTAAAAAATCTCACTAAAAATAATTATAGAAAATTCGCTATTAGCACCAATGACCATATGTCAACTTTCTCGACTATTAGAGTCATAAAACAAAAATTGTGAGGGGTAATCGGGAAATGAGTGGTGCTCGGTTTTTGACTAAAACTGTAACACTTAAATTTGCACGACCCATCCCCACTCTTCCCCTAGTGCATCAATCGCACCGTCATCAAGTGCATCGTCTATCTTGCTTTCGCTCGCTACATGGGTTCTCCTTAATTCGCCGAGCTGTGCTCACGAGTCAACTCCTGAAAGAGAAACGCTACCCTCTAACGCGAGAATTCGACTTCCGGATCCGGAACTTTGCAAAGCGAGCACTACTGGATCGGCGGCTGGCGTGATTGCGGGGACGCGAGCCGTTTACAATTATTTCAGTAATTGGCGCAAGCAATTAATCTCGACGCACCCACGTACGCGTTGCTCTATGCCAGTGGGTAGAAAACCGCACGTTTCTTCTCGTTGCAAACAGCTATTTCCACTGTCGGCGACGCGCGACAGGTGCCCATGCCCATGCCAGCCAGCTAGCTAGCTAGCTAGTCCCGCCGCGGGATACTACAATTCTCGGGCACGGATTTCGAAACTGAAACGAAAACCCCGAGGTATTTTCAATCGTCTTCTTTGCTGGCAGTGCCTCCGGTTGCCCCTCGGAGCAATTCTTCGTCCTGGCCGGACCGATAGGTGAAGGCAACCGAATGCATTTGCTCCACGGCATATTTTTGGCGGGCACGTGAAGCAAGATTTTACGATCTGCACAAGGCACTTCGGAGTTTTTCGAATTTATTTCCATGCGCTAGCCGCGGTCTCTGCCACCAGACAATGTAGCACGGGCGACTATAATTTTCTTAACGCGTCCACGCCGACAGTAGTGTCCGCAAAAGCCGAACGAAAGGAAAACAATTTATTTAGCAGTATAAGAATAGAAAATACGATATTTACTATCGCTAGACTGCAGCCACAATTTTCTTAACACGTTGACCGCCACGCATCAGTGTTCATATCAGCCGAACAAAATAAAAATACCCTATTTAATAAGATTTTTATAGCTAGACGAAAATTGTTTGCATTAATCTCAACCTACAGGAGCTACACAAACATTTATTTCTTTTATATTTCAATCTTTTCGGAGTGGAGGCCGAACGAGCACTCGTTCGTTTGGTCTGTACGCACCACGAGAAACAGAAGTTACAGAAAAATGTACTTCTGCCGTTAACATTTTTAACAAATTGTGCAGAACGTGACAGTATGCTGGAAATTCAAAATGTCTTCGGCGGTTCACCGTTTTTAGCACAAAGGTCAGGGTCGATAAAAATGACAAGGGCGATTCGAAGGTTTGCGCGGACCTAGGGAGATTTCGCGATACGTATCGGCAAGTGGAAAATCAGAAAATAGTAGTCGATTTGGTTAACCCAGTTCCATAGACCTAATTCTCGGGGCGCGCGCGACCTTTACATCTGTTGGTTTGACTAGCCGAGATAGAGAGGGATCCACCTCAAAAGCTGCTCCACCTGCCACCGGACACCAGTGTGACCAGGCTGACCGTCCGGCAGACCGCCCACACGAATTGCTACTGCGTTATTTCGAGTGTTTTAGCCTTGGGTGGCGGCCAGAGAAAACTTTTGAAATATCGGGGAACGCTTCGCGAGCTCTCTTTCTCGGCCATCAGGGTTCCAAGATAAGTACAGACCATCGCCGAGCGTTCACGAGTTGTAGCTGCAACGAGTCTACGCCATGAACGCGTACACGGACATTCCCGAAACTGTGGTACTATAATACCAATTTTCACTGATCGACACTGTAGATTATTCTAGTCATCCACTCGTTCGATAAAAAAAAATAGGCTAGTCTCACTGATTATAAATATGATTTGCATCTCGAGAACAGAGTAAAGCAATGTCCAGGTTAATAAATGATAAACTGGGAATTTTTATGTGAAATAAAAATTGTCGAGTTGTAAATGATTGAATGGAATTTGCAAATTCTTTAAATATTGTTATTGTTTTGTGTTCGATCTAGCCATTTCCGTCATAAACGAATAAAATTCGCGATAAAAATGTCCGTTCCTCATGACGAAACCCTGACATAACGGACTTTGACATAAACCTTGAAACTTTTATACAATATTTACCCTTTTATTCCACTGCTATGTAATTTGTGGGCATTGATTCGGGCGATGTCTACTTCATCATAAAATTATTCAACGTTGAATTAACGTTGCGTTCCTCCTCGAGATACCGATGATGACCGGACTGACTGTCAGCCAAGATTACAACCGAGTTATGATATATTTTGTCACGTGCTGCTTGCACGTTCTCATTTACCCGACTCTCTGTGCCGCGGGATCGACGATCAAAACGCGAAAATTCTGCAAGATAATTGCAGATTAACGTTAGTTTTCAAAGTGAAAGTCAAGGAATGTAATAAACTGTTTCATTTAAATTACTAATTTTTCTTATACTCTTGTACACAGCTAAAAACACTACTAAATTTTCATTTCAACGATTATAGTATTTTAAAAAATGTAGAGTAAAAGTTCTACGAAAACGAATTAGTTGAAAACATTTATTAAGAAGAGTTCCATTACAGAAATGTTGACAAGGTTTGAACTGCAACATAATATTATGAACTGCAACAGAAATATTACAAATAAATAACATGTTCAGAGTGTCAATTTAACTGTAACAATTATTTAATATTTTTATAGTGCTGCCCGTTGAGGGATAATAATCGCGACAGAAATTAAAACTATTTGAATAAAAAAAAAATCCATTTTATCACATATCATCGATATTTTAAATTTTAACTCTTCCAATGTTTGCGAACTAAATGTTTGTTTCTGCAATATAAAAACTCTGTTCGAACTAAAACTACTTCCCAGGAATTTTCTTTATTTCCAGTAAACAATCTGCTTAAACTACGAAATTGATAAAATAAGAAAGTCTCTCTAACAAGTTTTAAAGTTCGATCGCCGGTCGAATTTTAATAATTTTTCGGTCGCCGGTAAGGAAAGGTTTACTGTATGAATAGGTTGTTGCAAATGAAATGTTCGGTTTTAGAACGCAAACGTCATGAAGCCTTTTGATCAGGAACTGCTGCTACGGTCTATAAATTATTATACAATATTTTAAGTAATTTCAACAAATTTGGTCTGACATATCTAAAGAACTCTTATTAAATAGAAACTACGGGAGCAAATATTTTGCTTATACACAGTCGTATTTCAGTATTCTAACTTAGAGTAACCTTTAACGTTCTAAAGACAACAGAAGTTCTAATTATTGGAACGGCGAGGGGTTGACGTTACCGTTGAAAATCGGCCATATTTCACATGCAACAACCTAATATAGTTTTCAGCGAGATTTCCCAGCAAGAAAGTCTCCGAGGAATTTTCGTCGATTGTGACGTTACGTGGGTCTCGTGTTATTTGGCACGGCTCGGCCGTGACGCAGTCGACGAAAGGCAATACGTGTCGAGGGAAAAAAGTATGATAGATGGACGTGCGTTGCGATCGACGCGTCTCGGCCGGGGCGGCAGGGATAATTGTATTTTTCAAAAGAGTTTCGGACTTGGCAGCGGGAAATACTTCCTTGGCGAAAACGAGCGCTGGCCCCGACATCGAGCGTTCGGCTCGAACGTGAAATAATAATAACAGCTCACGCAAAGATTCCACTCATGATTTCTCGATCGAAAATTTAAATAGATCCCGCGGGCCGCGGTTCGCCGAGGAACGGTGCGCGGAGGAAAATACATCGGTAGTCTGGAAACTGAATCGAAGTTTGTTTTCATTTGTCATCCTGATCACCCATCTTCACAGATTGACCATTCTATTTTACATTGGATCGCGCAAAAAGTTTTCGCTACAATAATCGTCGTTAAGCAGTGCAAATGTACAGTTTTGTCATCTCTCCCTCTCTTCGATAAGAAGGTTTCGTTGTTACATTTTGTCTGTGTCATTTGCATCCAGTCTTCCCATGGCGCAAACGCTAAGCGTCCCACTAGGACGGGTTTGCCCTAATCGGGCACATTCTTAAACATACGCCGGATCACCCAGGCGACCACTCCACTCGTTAAGATCAAGCTGCTCCTATAAATAAAAGCAATTGTTTTTAAGCTGCCACACACAATTGTACGGGTTTCCCTACAACTCTTTGTTCTCCGTTCACCGCCACTACGGAGATAATCTAATACCCAATAGTAACATGGGTAGTATTCTTTTAATTTATCTTGCAATAAAGTACATCAGTAAAAGAAGTCCGAGGAAATCGATTCAGAAATATTTCCAGTTTTCACATATATATCATTCATATAAGCGATAATTGAGTAAAAAAAATTGAGTTACAGAGACATTATAACCTGGGGGAAGAAGCATAATTTTACACTTTAAGAAATTGTTGAGTTCCTCTTATTTTTCAACTTTTCAAAGGTACAGGTGGGGTCTACAGCCCCATAATCCCTGATAAGCGAATTCACGGAAGGCGATCATTCGATGGTTTCCAAAAAAGGGGAAACAAACAATTGCGTAAGAAAAGGTTTCGCAAGGGTTTTCGGCGGAACGTCGAAGAGGAGCAATCGAAATCGGAGCATCTCCAATGTTTTACCTTAGTGTTGGGTAACGCGATGGGTGCCACGCTGCGCGGCTGCCTTCGCAACAATTGGCACCGTGAACAGTACTTATGCATCTACGGCAATCTTAGTGCTAATTAGAGATTTTGCAGGCACAGCGGCAGTCCGGCCCCGCTAAGAGGGGCCATTCATTTGTTTGACGCAACGAGCGGATAGCCTCGTTTTAATGCAACGGATTGAATTAAACCCGCGCGTATCGGTATCGGAACGGCCCGTTTAAAATTCCGGTTACATCACGCACACCCTGGGGTGGAACGTTACCGAATCAGTGCATACCGCGTGACCTCGGGAAAATGGTACACGACCAAATTCAAAATCTTTAACTTCTTCCAAATTGTACGAAATTTTGATTACGGATTCTTAAATGTGCTAAAAACCGGCGGAAATTATTCGGTGAAATGCAACGATACAACTTGTTACATGTAATGAAGACGTCAACATGAAAATGAATAAGCTTTTTTTATACAAAATGAGGAAATTAAACGTTGCTTTAACCATCGCGAAAGGAAAGGTTGTAGCTAACGACGGAAGATACTTCGAATAAAATATTCTCTTCCGTTCAAGCGAAGGGTTTTTAGTTATTAAACGAACGGCATGAATTTATTCAAGTGCCTAATACAATTTTAGATCACTGTGGCGACGGCTCCCAGGCATCGAGGGATCGTCGCCGGCGCTCTAATCGTAAAATATTTGGTCCTCGAATTCTGCACACTTTCCACCGTGTATAATAACCGTTATACCGAACGCAAGAGCGCTCGGTCCATGTAATTTTAGGACCATGTGATAATGCGGTAAATTATGCGGCGATAAATGTCGCCCGCCGTTAAATCACTTACACCGACAATTTTATATTTACGCACGAGACGCGTTGAAACGTGCCGCCTGTTAGTGTTAGTGGTAACACTGAAACTGTACTTTCAAAAAATAAAACGGTTCCAAACGGTCGTAAAAGTGTAAGAAGGATAATAAAGTTGTAGAGGAACATTCCTCATGCGCCTTGATCATAATGCATCCTTATGCAATTACCGAGGCATTGTAGCCACGAACAATAAATGTCATTGTATTTAGTAGCAAGGAATGTGGATTTTTTGAAGAAGTAAAAATGTTCTACCGCAATTGCAACTACGCATTAAATAAAAAGGTGTTGACCAGCTTAATAATTCGAATAGCTTGGGAATATTATAACAGTATTCGTTTAAAATATTCAGATGTTTTTACGCAAGGTGAATCAATTCGAATTACGCACCATAAAACGATCTTCTTCGGATGAGCGTGCCTTATCGAGTTGTATCTGGCCACCTGTATTTCCTTGCTGTTCTGGAAATGGCTCAATATGTCGAGCGCACTGCAACAAGATTTTTAAAGCGACCACAATTATAACACCTGGGTAAAAATAATTTTGTATCGATTACGTTAAGCAACGTAACTGGCTCGCATTACTGTTGTCGCAGTGCGAAACAGAATTAGAGAACCAATACCATTAATAAACAGTCCCGAGGGACTCAATACTTTTTCAATGCTTATGTTTTGTAACAAAAGTTCGAGGAAGTTACAAAATAAATTGCGAGTACATTTTATTCCATCCTGTCGGTTACGTAAGTGATAAAAATATTACTTCTATCCTAGAATTTTGAAACTATTTACCGAGAAATCGATAAATATGTGACACCGTGACTGATGATTAAATTGCGGATTTCTATGCAAAATAAATATTGTCTGTATTCGTTGTAAAATACTGCAGCTACATTTACATTTGTTTCTTTTCTTAATCATTTTTATAAGTCGAAAATAATACAACAGTATTGTCAAATTCTTAGAATATTCTCACTGTTGTGAATTTGATATGCTCATGTTTGTTGTAGATGCGTAAAAACCGCAGTCTACCGACGATCATTAAAAATATGTTAACGATCCGAGGATGCGACGCGTAAGCTGAAAACGCGATCAAATGAAATCAACCTTTTGGACTGCCCGCGGTTATTGTTGTATTATACTTATCAACGAAAACTGTGTTGCCGTTGACTCGATTTGCATAATTCGGATAGTCGGCGGCGGCGCTAATACAAAAGTGCGTTCAGTTAGAAACGATACACCGACTTTGGAACAATGCCAGCACTGAAGAAAATCTGATACTTATAATATATGAACGTCGGTAGGCCACGAGTGAATTGTGCTGGATGGTGAACGTAAAAGAGAATGCATCACGCTCGTGAAAATGCATACTTGATAGCGGGGCACCGGATAATTCATTTTGATCTAATTCGGGAATGATGAAGTCACCTGACTCGCGTACCCCCGATACGCGTGATGAGCTTTACGGGCTGAACGATACCCTTTGTGTTCCTAACCGAAGTTATTGTTGCAGTTTCGAACGCCATACTACTATCTAGATCCACGATGCAAATTTTCATCGCGAGAAATATGCCCAATCGTTCCCTAACACGTCCAGTGTTAGGAAATACCAATCCTTGAAATTCCCACAAAATCAATTGCTTCACTTGAGGGGTATTCTAATTTTTCAATAAAAAAATTTTAAATAAAGATAAATTTAAATAAATTTAAAAATAGTGTCCGTACTATTGCTCCGTCTTTCGACCGTTTAAATTTCATCGCGAATTTCAATGAAATTCCAACGGTAGAATGCAACAATTTCCTGGTTACGATAGATCTTATATAAGTGCTCCTTGTTTCGACAGCTCGTCGAATGAAAAGTAAACCAATTTTAATGGATCCGCTAGAATTCGATATTTCATTGACGGCGGTTTGTGATTCGAAGCTATCTGAATTCAGAAAACGTGATCGATTGTTCACTGGAACTGTTCGAAGAAATAAACTTGTGTGTGGGGATATTGTGACTGTGCGTGGTGATTCGATTCGTGCTGCGGGATTCACATCATTGGCATGTTAGCGATTATTTGTAATGAGCTTTGCGCTTCCAGCTGTAGTCATTACTCTTTCTAGTTTACCTGAGCGCACGTTAACGTATTAATGATGCTTATTTAAATAAATTCTTATCGCACAATTTTGATTCAATTTTCATCTTCATTCTGAAATCCTCATGAGATTCATATGAGTGTAAGGTATAATAAGTATAAGGAAATCATTCATGAAAGATCCAAATTAATAAAAATTGTTCTTTTAGAGAACGCTGAAAGTATATTAGACTTAATTTAGGTATTCGATTACGGATTAAAAATTAATTGACGTCAAAGAATTATTTATGGTACATAATATATATATATATATATATATATATATATATATATATATATATATATATATATATAAATACACAAGAAAAGTGTCTAATGTTAATCGCAATTCAAATTTTCAAATCACCGAATGGATGTAGAATTAAATTTATATGAGAACTCTAATGGTGAAAATAATCTTCAAGGGATCTTAGGTCGTTCACCTTTCCCGTCGATATTTATAGCTTTCCTGTTGATGCGCTGCTAACAAGTTGTAGAATTATACTTAATCTGTTTTCCTGTTTTCTACACTATGCTCATTGCATTCTGCGAACAGGTAATCAGTCTCCTTTGATTGTATTCGTAAGGGTGCGCCTCAAAATTACTAACGATTATTTGTCATATGATTGCGGGCCAATTAATGCGAATTTCGCAGTGAATTTCTATGAAAAATATCTTGTCGAACGGTCAGGATAGGGTTAACCAGAAGAAATGCTGGCAAAACGGGCGTATATAGTAGTTACGTCGTCTAAAATCGCATCCACTGATATTACACTTTGTAAGTGCAACGAGGAGTATACGTGGTTGCCCTTGGATATGATCCAAAATAGTTCCGCCACCTTACTTCATAGCAGCTTCATACTAAAATACCAACTGCGTACTTAATACCTAATTATATTTGTCTGGTGCGTGAACGAAAGTATAATGTGTAAATAAAACGGTTGCTACTAATGTGTAGGCATGTGTAGGCTATTCGCCGTAGACATTCTCGATCGACGGTCATCGTCACGGAAATTTCAATATGTCACGAATCACGCAAGAGATTCATGGTACACGGTATCTCCCTTTAATCTCCCTATTGTTTTCTTAACCCGGATACTGTGCCGTACGAACTGTAAAATATGAGTTTCTGTGAGAGCATGTTTCATGTCAGTACGACAGGCTGCATTGGGGTTATTTGTGCTCGACGACAACTGGGTTTAAATTTGTTTCGCTCCGAACGAGTTATCTGCTTCGACAGTGTATGTATAATATTTACATATGTATGGGCTGTTCCATATTCCTAGATTTGATGAAGAATATTTTGAGTCAAATAACCTGTCTTAACAAGATTGGTTTTTCATGATATACCTGAGGCTGTTTTTTCTAAAATAAATGATTCACTTACGTTCATATAATTTGTGAATTCGTGTGCAGCATGTTTCAAGTTAATGTCAAGTTAATATCAACAAAAATATAATTTCATAATATTTAATGTTATACTAACCTTCTGTGACTCAAAACAGCCACCAGTACACGTTTTCGAGTAAAAGGCATTACGTCTACAGTTCCAAATGTTGCAAACTTATCAGCAATCTATTAATGAAATTATTAATTAAAATAATAGAAATAAATAATGAGATTGTTATACATATAAATTAGTACTGTGACACACCTGTTTAATGTTTAGAGATGATGAATTAAATTTAACATGAAGCCATTGTGGTCTTGTACGTGTTGGGTCGTTTCCATCAAGTTTCTGGAACAATTAGAAATTTACTTAATCACTCGTCTCATTGTCTCGTTAATTCTAATAACTAGTTTTCTCTTACCGTATATAATTCATTACTCCTTGTTACATTTACACAGTTTACTAAATGTTTTACACTGCTCATTATCTCAGAATGAGTCACAGCACGGATTTCTAAACCCCTAAAATTTGAATAATTAGAAATGCGTGAACTTTTAATAATTGAAATTTGTTAAAAAATGAACACACTCTCCGTATTTTTGGACAGATAATGCATGTCCCATTCTCACGAAAATATATCCAGTTATATAGGCATCCCAACCCGCAGTATGATAAGCTTCTTCTTCTAAAATGGAATTTAAACGTTATTTATCATTTTGAAATAAAATTGAAGGCGTTACAAACAAATTATGAAATTATTACCATTACATGTACCATCCATTTTAATCTTTGGTGAATTGAATGCTAAATGAGACCCTGGGGTCGACTTAAAGTATTGATATACTCCACTAAGTGTATTCGTTTTCCAATAAACTTAAAAAAAATTGTCAAATGATCATATTATTATGCGTTGTTGTTTGATTTTCCTCTCTCACTGTTATTTTCATTACCTTCTTTTTTAGTAAAACCTTGTTTGAATTCTTGGCTCATAAATTTTGTATCATACAAGTGTGGAAACAAAGAATGTATATTACTTTTAAATTCACTATACTTTTCTGAAATGAATATAAAGTAACTATATCTAGAAATATTAATATAATTATAATAGTTAAGTATTAGTTATTTAAGAAAATATTAAACTGAATGAACACAAAATAGTATTTTAATTTAGCATGCAACATGACTCTGATTGGTCCATTTGATTTTATACATATGTTTAATGTTTTTGTGACGAGACTAATTGTAAAACCTAGACCTAATTAGGACACATTCTGGTTTAACAATAAATAAAGATACCTTTTCCATATTTTATGGACTACATAATATGTAACTAATTTTTAAAAAAGTAAAGAACAAATTTTGTAAGAATTTTGTCTCAAAATACTACCAATATTTTACTAACTAATTTGGCACGTACTACATCATATTTGACTTCAATTGAAATCGCTGACATCAACTTCAAAAAATTATTTATTTGGCGTGGAATGAGCTTTGTGTCATTTAGGATTACAGATTGTCACATTTTCTGTGATCCTTTTTGATCTTAGAAAATTTGAAATGAAGTTGATATAAATACATTTTATTCTTTTTTTTTTAAAGGATTTCAATATTGTTATATTCTTCAGCGTATCTGCTTGACATCCACTTCATTTCTTAATTAATTGAAGAATAGTTACGTGGCAACGGCTTGTAGAACTGTTGATGCATTAAAATTAAATCCATAAGCATATTATGTCCTATTATTGGTTTCTTTACAGAAGTTAAAAGTTTGAATACTTTAGAAAATCCTATATAAGAATCCAACAATGCATTCTTTAAAGCAAGAGCATTATCTACTTCATAAACTTTACGCATGTCCTGTGATATCCTTATAACGATCACCTAGAAACAATATAAAATCTTGTAAAACATTCCACTCGTGAACAATTTTTACCAATCACTTTCTACATACCGACTTGTAACCGGACATTGTCCAAATATTTTTAAAAGTATTTCTTAACTCTTTATGCAGCATATATTGTAAAATAGGACTTGAAGTTGCCAAGTTGAGGGAAATTTCGTTTGAATTATTCATAAGCCAGTGATACACTTTCTGTTTGCACTCCTTTAATTCATCTTCCTCATGATACGATAAATTATCCACATTATTATCCAAATTGCCTTTTGCTAGATATTCTTTTAATATCTCTTCATCTATCTGGTCTACAAACGATATACCATTGTATATACACTAAAATGTAAATAATATTTACGATCATCTACGTACTATCAAAGTACAAATTATATTTGTTTTCTTACTTTGTTGAAATCAAAGTTATGTATGGAGAGGAACTCTAAGGCAGCCACTTGAAATGAGAATTTCCTATTTTTAAACGGTACAGATCGTGGCAACAAGTAAAAATTATAACACTTTGCGTTGTAAACATTTTCGTTAGGTATATGCTGAAACGCAGCAATACCCCACTGAATTATCATGAAAGGTTCCAGGTTTTGTCTTAATAACTTGTATCGATCATCGATCGAATCGAAAAGACTGAAATAAAATAGCAAGCATCGTAAATAACATCACCAAAATACAAATTATTGTTATTCATATATAGAATCGTGCTAACCTGTACTTTTGTTCATGGTCATGAGACTGTAGACCTGAGAATTCTGAATCAATTGCTACAAAAGATGCATTTTTTATGCTATTTTCTATATCTGGATATAGCTCCTCAAAATTTTTATCCACAACTTCATTCATTATTGTTGTTCTATATGTACCCTGTGATCATAACCGTATTTTATATTCATGTATACTCATACAAAATAGGAAACTCTAACCTCATTCTGATAAGCGATTGTACATACACACATATATTTATATATATACATAGCACCATTCACTATTCCCTTATTCTATATTTCTATGTAGGATATATATTTCTTAAATATATTTTAATATATTATACATTCAAAATATTTCTTTTTTGAATATGTTAAGTTATAGACAAACATTTGTTCTATTACTTATTTCAATGTGTATATTGTGTAGTTTATGTCATGTAGAATTTATTTTAAATAATTTTCCTTTTCAATTTTCATTTCATCGAACACTTTTTCAAATAAGCATAGTTAATTAATTTGGTTCTACATTTTGTGTAAAAATATTTGTTAATTTGAGTTAAGTACTGGGAATACTAAATTGTTCTCTATAATAATCCATTTGAATGAAGCAGAAAATAGAAATTCTTTTTCATGTCATGTTATCGTGTAATAAAGTACTTGAAATAATTATTTCGAGTATGTATTAATACATAATTTTAAATGATTATTTGTTATCTTATTTCAAATCAAATGTGTCCAACTCATCTATTACATCAACTATGTTTTCATAGTAGCATAGGTTCTGCTTACATAATTACACACCACGTATAAATGTAATTTCATGTAGAACTTTCTATAATAAATTACAATTTTCGACCAGTCAGCCAAGCAAGCAATTTTTACATCTACTCTAGCAACAATACACACTTTTTCGTGTACAAGAAAATGCATGTACAAACAAAAATTTGTCGACATACGTTCACGGTAAATAAAGTTCAAACACTGTTGCTTAAATCAACATTCAAGGTAAACTGACGTGTTTCTGAAGAAAAGATAAAAATTTCATTAAGTTTCATTATATGAAAAAGAAAATTAGGGTCCGTTAGAATATATCTCAATTAAGATATTCAGAGTTGATATAAAACAGGCTTTCATTCTTACTATATATTAAATTCTCTATTACATAAACAATGTTTTTATTGTATCATGCTCTGCACGTCAGCATATGTTACACACTTACTGGCAACGTATGAGTGTAACAATCTCATGTAGAATGTACTACGGTAAATTACAGCCAGCCAGTTTTACAGCAATTCCAGCAACAAACAGAGAGTTTTCCGGTGTGAATAAGCAATTTGCTTCGTGCGTAGAAGCAAAAATTCTTCGTTCTTTACGAAGCAAAAGTGCGAGCCGCGATCCGCGAGATGCGGATAGTAGGAGCGCGAGTGTTTTCGCAGTTGAAAGATCTTTCTTTTTAATCAGGAAACAACTCTCTCCCTGGCAATGAACTTGCTGGTAACGTGCTAGTGTACCCGCGACCACGAAACCGGCCAGTTCGGGCACCTGATCGTTTCGTTCTCGCTGCACACGCCGAGCACTGAACTCTCGCCGGATCGCGTCGATCATTCTCTTAAAACCCATCATGTTCTTCAGATTCGCGATTTTTGTCGGTCTGAGCTCCGTCGTCGCTACCATCATCTATTTGACACCTATACCAGGTCAGTTACGTACGATATCATCATTCGTGCACCCTCCCGCAGTCGGAATCATTCGCGATGCTTCATCATCTCACAATGCACACTTTGCACGCCGCATAATTCAGCTTTGACAAATTTCATACATAATACAGCCGATAAACTGTCGTCACAATTGTATCTGCATACGTAATTTTCGCCACCGATGCGAGAAATTATCGGATTGGGCTTATATAGAATAATTAAATTGTTTAAATCGATTTCTCGAACGGGACAGGAAATATAGACTTTTTTTAATGAGGATGTTTAACAGATTAGTAGAGATTAGAAAATGTAAATTAAGGGGGAAATATTGGCTGGTACTGGGCTTGAGCAATTTTGCAAATATCCTGTATTAGTATAAATTATGTCGTAGTGGTTGCTTTTATATAATTGTGGTTTAAATTAATTCGATTAATTTTATTGAATTAAATTCGAATTATCTCTAAGTTACGTATAGTGTATCTAGACTTCACGCAACGAAAATTTCGTACTGATTGGAGGTTGACGACCTCGGCTTAAGATTGCACTCCTCATACCAGTCTTTACCTCAAGATACTCAACCACAAGCAGCATTATATCAAAGATACAACAACCGTTATGAACGCGAGATGCGATTTGGTATAACCTGCTCTTTACATCAGAAGTATCTCTTGCATACATGGTGTTTCATAACGAATAATTTAACCAAACGGTAGACAGCGGTGTATTAAATTTGTTTATCCAGCTTGTCACAATACGTAGTAAATGCAAAATTTATTTTGAAAGCGTTTTCTCAAAAACGTAAAAATACAATAGTTCTGAAGATGTGTATACTACTGTACAAGTTTTGAAGAAATAATTTATTGCAAAAGTACAAGTGTATCTTCTCTTTACCAGTATAATATATTTATTCGCAAATGTTCATTTTATTGTACATTAAAGTATGTTAATAAACGAAAATAAAATGAATATCTTTAATGTTTCGAGAATTAAAGGAAAAAGAATTAGAAATTGATTTACCGACACAGTGATGCAGCATCTTCTGCTCCTAGAATAACTTCAAACAAAAGTGACTTGACAGATGAGAGCTTAACGTGTTCGTCTCGTCACGAGTAAATTGCTTTCAAAAAAGTTGGTTAGACGAGATACGTACTGTTCTTCGGAATATCGAATTTGTTCTAAATTCGTAAGATAGAATTCTACTTGGAGTACGAAAAATAATTTATGAACGAACACTTCTTAAGTCCGGTACCACAGAAGACATTAATTGTTCACATGACCGTAATATTATTCTGCACCAGAAATAAGTTCTGCGATGGACATACCATTTGATTCTAAATACATAGACTTTTTTCAAAGACCGTGGTGTTTGAATTACCATTGCTGATGGTGTACGGTGTTTGCCAAGCTTCGTACGTAAACACGTTAAAGCACTTGACGACGGGCAAAAGTTAAACGTGAAAGCGTGGTACAGTTTTCTGTCTACAGAAGGAAGACAGCTCGACTTTCTTCCGCTTCTAACACACCTGCCCGTTCTCAACGTCAGTTTTGTGTTTACGACACCGTTTAATTGCCACTTAAAACTCGAGTGTTCGTATCAGTCTTGCTGCGTTTCATCTCGACCGAAACGATTTAAAATCCCGATTCACGCCACACTTTCCCGATTGTTCGGCAACATTAAGCATCCATAAAAATCAAAGAAAGTCGAACCACATAGATGTTGCTACGCTTTTCAAGTTTAACGAATCGGTCTCGGGCCTCGAGTCGCTCGCGTTGTTGCGCAACCGGCGCAGTGCAGCAAAAATTCGCGGCTCGCGAAGTTGCTTACCGAATTGTTTTTCCTCGGCCGGGGAAAGTGTTTTTGTTTGCCGAAGAACATTTTGTTGTTTGCAACGGCGGCAATTTGGAGACCCGCAGGAAACCAGTTTCAAGGGAAAGTAATTCGCCAGGGATTGCGTAACTGGGAGAAGAAGAAAGTACGTTTTGATCACGGACGGCAGTTATTTTTATACATATATCAAACAGTGTCTCCGCGACAGCACGAGCAACGTGATTCTTTCCGAAAACATATAATGCACAGTCAACGGTTTGCATACGAGTCTTCGCTTTCACGAAAGGCATTAGAATCGGAAATGTCGCCGACGGAAATGGTCGGTCATGATCAGACTGCGGATTTTATGCGTTTATGTCGAAACTCGGCAGGTGCGCTTAAAACAAACCATTAAAGCGATCTAAAAATATTATTACATTATTTTCAACTTGTCAATAACGTGAAGAAAGAAAATAAATTTCTATTCCATTCCAATTTGTTGCAATTCAGGTAGAAACATTTTGTCTTGCACGAAGATCTAGTGACGACGGGACACGTCAATCGATTGTACGCAAAAGCTTTATTCCGAACTTTCTTTGGCGTACTAATTTCTTCATTTGAAATCAAGCTTCTCCTGGTTACGATTTGCAGAGGCATCCTGTGGACTGAGTTTCACAGTGATAATCTCGTATCGACGCAAAAAATATGGAGAGGAATGAAATTAGTTGATGCGAGTTTCAAATGTGGGGTAAATTGGGTATAATGAATCTCAGGCGTTGAATCCTGCGATACGCATGGCTGCGTATTGAGATTCATGGATATCGCGGTGGTACGAAAATACGGGTCAGCAGTTTTTGTTTTTTCGATTGCCGCTAATGCGAATTGAAAAGCCCGCCAGGATTAATGTAGACGAGGCATAAACTGATCATTGAAGATGAAAGTTTTATCGAATTGAGTGAAAAGACGAAAAACTGTAGCAAACCCCTCCTATGGAAGTGAAAGCGGCCACATATTTGACGCGAACACATGCGAGTCGTCGGACGCACTCGCGAATGCTTCTGTCTTTTTTCTTTATTGATTAACGCGAGATAGGAACGCGAATTAAACAGGTGCTATGTGCTTGACTAGAATTTCATAGTGTAAACAATACAAGGCGGTGTTCTATTTGTCGAGCAGCTTTCTATCGTATGGAAACGGGACGGCGTCGAAGATCGAATTAGTTTCCGTGTCCTCGTGTTTCGATAAGCTTCAATGAAAGTTTCATAGAAAGTACCTGCTCGCAGTTGGTTCTAGTTTTCTTCCATTTTTTGCTATTCCCTATGTAGGTTATGCAGTTTTATTCGCTACTTTGCAAGTAAATGAAAACGCATTTTACCGTTTCAGGGGTGTGCTATACACTTTTGAGAAGTAAGACAACTTGTCATTGTTTCGGTCCTGTGCAACATTTATCATTGTAGTCTCTGAAACTGACTGGAATATTGATGACAGTTTGCACCAATAATGCAGCATGGCCCCGAAACAGTGTCGCCAGATAGGGGTGATTGGGGGGAATACAGTTACGCCTCCCTCTCTGTGCCATTACGTCAATGGCGAACTTTATTCTATATAGAAAGTTGAACAATAGATGAAACAAATTTAATTTATTTCTCACAAAAAATTTCAATAGCTGAAAGTCAGTACCTAAAAAATAGAGCTGTGACTACAGATCTTTCTCCATGAATTTCGTCTTATATTGTCAAGAAGAATCCCTTTAAAGGAGAACAACGAGTTAAAAGAAAATCCATTTTTTCTCCGGAATTTCAAAATTGGAAAATTCTCTATTCTATCGCTACTTTCATTTACTTGATGAAAATGCGTCGAGTTAGGCAATTAAAGTTCCTTATGCTCATTCGAATCATCGGTAAACACAGATCGACGAAACGTATCAAGTTTCTTATGCGGACTAGCAGAACCTAAACGTCACGTTACAGTAACCGTGCAGCGCGTTATAATAACCTGTATGACGCGATCGAATATATATATGTTCATTTTGTGGTGAGAAAGTTCTGAAATGTTATCTAATACCAGCAAGACAAAGTGTAACCATTAAGTTCCATCAAAGTTTATGCATCTCGAAGTCTTGTTCACCGTTCAAGTACCTACAAATTAGAGTCGTTGCTCGCACACACGTTACTCACACGTGTGCACTCTTCGGTCTCACCTGAGGCTGCCATCATTACACACTCGTAACTCTAGTAAGAAAGCAGACAGAACAGCGGCTGACGACACGCGTGCAGTCGGTCGCGCGTTAAGTATGCAGTATGCAGCTCCTCGGAATGCTCTGGAGCCCCGCATTAACGCGCTTATCGAGCATACACTGTACACCGGCAGTGCAGGTGACTCGAACATTGGAATCCAGTAACAAAGTAACTTTTTCCATCGAATAATCAAGCTTCTAAATAATCGTATTGCAATATTACCTGGAAAAGTTGGTTCGAGTCGAGCTCGGACATTCGACGGCCAACCACACACAAACTAGGCTTGGCTCTAAATAATCATCACACAAAACATCGTCATCATTGGCATCGTCTACTAAATTCTCATCGCCTACTAGATTTTTTACAATAATACACTAACACATTCATCAACGTACCGACATCCCGTTGCAATTAAGAGAAAATTCTCTGAAATCCGTTTACCTTTTGATTGGTTGCCTGCGTCTTTTTAGAGTTCCGGCCTGTAAGCTGGAGCTGGTGATTATGAACGGCGCGCATCGAGTAAAAAGTATAATTACTCACGCCGCGAGCACACGATTATAGAAAGCTGTGTGTCGTGCAAACCGGCGCAACAATCTCAAAAAATCCTGTCTCTGGCCAGCATCCCGATTAATTCGCCGGTACTATTCGCTATCTCGCAGCTCGGCCAGAGACGAGTCCTGGTGACAATTAGAAAGCGCGCCGTCGCCTGATCAACGGAGAACGGTACCCGTTCTCCACTCGGGGAGCATCAATAGAGCCTCTCTCAGCGAAAGTGAAATCTTTTGGGCCGCGGATCATCGGCGAGAGGCTGGGTGTATAATGTGCAACCAGAGGAAAGCAGAGGCAGGCTGAGCCAGAGAGAGAGAGAGAGAGAGAGAGAGAGAGATAACGTGGCGGGGGTTAAGGAGGGGAAAGGGTGGGCGCAGAAATGTCGAGAGATGAAAGTGTGCGTGCAGTTTCTTGCTAGACGTAACGAAAAGCCTAAGGTAAGATACGCGGGTGTGTGGAACCGTCTGCGAGCCCTCTGGGCAACTTTCACTCGGTCATTTCGACGCCTCTGACACATATTTCGAACATGGTTTTACCAGGGAGGTGGGGGGAGGGGCTGGCTGTCTGGCTTGGTCGATTGTCATCGGAACCGGTTGTTGATCGCGAATGAATCTTGTTCCGGAGGAAATGCTAGAACACGGAAGCTCGCGATATATACGTGACACACGGCTAGAGGGAGAGCCACAAGGGAGGGTCGGTGTCATCGAAAAGAGACAGAGAGAGAGAGAAAGGTCGCCTCCAGTTTTGGCAACGAAATTTTGGCGAAAATGTTCAGTCGTCGACGGTAACCGCGACAGTGACTTAGCTCGGATCGTTTCGAGTACACGTGTGCAGTCGATAGGTACACGGTGCAGTGAAATTCTAAACTCGTTCCCCTACTGATCTTCATTACGGAATCATTTCACCCGATCGATCGCCGGTGTTCAGTTTTCACCCGTCGAATCGAGCTCCTCTCTTTTCGCCGCGGCTTTCGTGATGCATGCTTGCTTTAATCGTCTTCCCCGTTGGTGCTGGTTAACCGTGGGCGTCGATCGAACTTAGCGGACGGGGACGAACATGATTTCACGCTGGACTCTTTCCTTCAGGGTCCTTTGGACATTAGGCTGATAGCAAAGGGAGATATCTCAATTCTATGCGACGAAATTCTGCGATCGTGTTCATTGAATATGTCATATCGTAATTACTGTGTGCAGGCTTACGCGTAAGTAAACGACGTCACTGGTTAGTGATTCGGTGAACAGATACCTCGAAGTAATCGATTAGATTACAGAGAATATTATTATTCCTCGAAGAGAGTGTAAGTGCAGAACACGGACGCTCGGGGACACATAGGACATCGTCATCCGACGCTTCGCGGGATGACTGGAGACTCTTCCTTTTTGTTTTCTTGAAAGTTATCGCATACGCTTTCTAATGCCTTCGAGCCTCCCTTTCGAATTTCACCTGTCTTTGGCTTTAAGTGCATATTTTCTCGAAAAATTTGCAACTTGTTTGCGAACACGTGGTCGTCAGAGAAAACACCGAGGTGTGTAACGCGACGCAACTTTCAAGCTATATATTACGACGGGAGGTTTGAATTATCCGTTGTCAATTGGTGACTTTGACGGGAAGGTGCTTTTTCTTTTTGTTGTCGCGCGACAGACACGCCATCGGTGAACTTCAGTGACGATATAAAATAAAACATTCCGGGAAGAAAAGGAACGTCTAGGCGTCTTGAAAGTTGAATCTAAACTCGGACGAAACGGAAAAAATGCGACGAGCTTTCCAGCATACATCATGGTGTCCATGTAACATAGTTGTCTGAGGTTTCCACCTTCGTTGCACTTGACCCCTCACGAAATCAACTGCAATGAAGGCGGTACTTTGGGAGAACTTTTCTGCAGGACGCAGACAGCCTCGGATAACTATGAAAATACTGTTTACGTAGCGGTGGCACGTTTAACCCTTTGACAGCCGGCCATTCTTATGCATAATTAACAATTTCTTAAAACATGCTTCCTGCGAACACGTTAATCTTTCCGTTGCTTCTAATGCAGCAGCTATTAATTACCGCAAAAAACGCAATCTAGCGATTATGTAAGATTATTATTGCGTTCAGATTATTACGATAAGACTGAGTAATCGAAATTCTCTTAGATAATTGCCAGTCATTAGCCCCGAGGGCGGAAAGGGAAACTTAGGTAACTTATTTCGTCTCGTGACCGGATTTTCTCAGTGAAAAAAAAAAAATTATTAGACTGCCCGTGGATGATGGATCTAGAAGCATTAACGGGTCGTGCATATCTCGGCGGTAAAAGAACGAGAACGCGAAGGAGAAAGGGAAAGCGGGAGAGGACACCATCGGTGTGTTCTGGCAACGAATTTCGGACTCGTGTTGCCCGGCTCAGTTGTTCATGAGAAAGCGCAAGTGTTTACGAGTTTCGTGTGTTGGGTTCAGGTTGGGGCAGTCGTGATGAAGTAGAATATGGCGTCCCTCATTATTTTCGGCTTTACGAATCATATTTTACAGCTGTTATATCATACGCAATTAATAATAAGTAGTTTTCCATTATCAATTTCTTCGTGTTGCTCCGAAGAATTTATTATCAATTGTGATCGTACTTCGCCAGTTACTATTCCATAGTACTCTCTGTCTTTTCCGAAACAGCGTGGTTCTACCTTCAGAGTTTGTTTAAACAATTTGGTGCAGTGAATTTATCGAATTAATACAGAGAGTACAAATTCTTGTGACGACTGCAAAATTTAGCTGTATAGTCCTGCTGTGGTTAATTAACTGGAGAAGCGTTGTATCTCAACTAGTGGATTACCATATCTATATCACTGAATGTATCCTTTATTATAGCTTCTACTACTTTCCCTCCATAGACGTTCTACTATGATCCATTCCGAATTTCTTCAATTCACTTATTTCGCAAAACTGATTTTCTCGAAACAGTTCAAGCTCAAGAAGATGCTCCTTTCGATCATATGATCCTTGAAACCTCATATCTACCTCAGGGTGAAAACTCATCCATTTATTTCATTATCGCTGGACTTAGTTTGCAAGAAAGATCCGCAGTATAATTATCACATTAATACAGAATCAGTCGATTCAAAGTGTAAATCAAGAGAGGGGGTGTGTGGGGGGGCTAATAGCCACCATTCATCGTTGCTATTTACCATTCACAATTAGCGAGTGGATTTATTACTGTCCTCGTGCTTGTTTTCTTTCGCATGAAATTCACGTGTTTCCATTTTCGATATTTGTTCGCGATTTTTCACTTCGCGAAATTCTCACTCGTTTCCATCGTTTGCCTCGACCGTGGTGATGTGCTTCTCGTTTACGAATGACATTTCGTCGACCTTGTGCGTCCGAGCGTGACAATTTTCGTTTTAATTGCGGTGCGGTACACGTGTGGACAGGAGCGTTGCAACCCGAGTGGCACGGCACGGGGCTAATTAAAATCGCCGCAAGGATTCCGTGACGATGGCGCCAGGAGTGATTCTGCGTCGGCCATGTGAACGAATCACGCCACTGGGGTGCATTATGCGAGGATTATACAAGATTTTACGTAATCCTAATGACACCGTTTAAAGGAGAACAGGAACGTGATTGCGTGGCCTTCATGCATCCTTAGAAGACATTATTTAACGTCGCTCAGCCTGGCCCCTTGTCCGCGATAGTTCGCGAGAGAATATCCGGGGAAAACTGATATTAACGTTACGTCATCGGTGTTCCACAGAACATTCATGGCTGGACTGTGGCGCATGATAGTTTATCATTCACTCGCGATAAGAAGATCGATCCGCTTCAATTCCGCAACCGATCAGTGAAACAGTCTTCACTGCTTCTTATTCTTGGACATAACATAAAAAGCTAACGATTTGCTACTGGAAAATTAGAATTTAGATTGAACCGGTCTAATTGTGGGCCAAAATGGACCCAAGGAATCTGAAGATTTCGAACTGTTAATCATTTCTTTTCTGTTTTAAATTGTGCCTTACTCATTTTTGTTAGAAATTCATAAAATCTGCAACGAATATAAATTTTCTCGTATTGAATATTATACACAACAAACTAGTTCCAATATTAAAATTAAGCAAATATTAAGATTATTATTCATTAAAATTTGATGCACCATTAAAATTACAGGCAAAACAGGTACAAACGAGCACATAATTTTTGTGGGCGATGAAACAAGCAATAAAAATTTATCAGCATGCTGCGCTTTTACATAAGCTCGTAGTGAAATTGAGTATGCTAATGCCGTCTTAATTTGTAGTACGTACAGGTTGTGGAAGACCACGTGAAAATTTTTCTGTACGAAAGGGGGCGAGATTGCTGTTAGTTGTAATGTATTTTCTCAGAGAATCTTTACCGGTTCGGTTACGCGTAAATGGTTATTTGCTTATCTCTTTGTCGTATCTTCGAGTTCGTCTCCGAGAGGATGGTGTCGTTTTCCGTTAGTGACAACGACCTCGTCGCTGTAACATAAAGTTACACCGTAAGCGTTACACCACAAGCGTTTACTCGATTCGCAAATTGTTCTGTTCGGAGGATTTCTTTGCGCGTCGCGTAAAACGCGGTTAACGAGTGCAGGCTAATGGCGCCTAGCCCCGTCGAGCATGGTGGCGAGGTGATCGAAGTATTAAACTATTGTGACTTTCATCTTCAGCGAAGCGATTACTTTCGCTCTTTTCGGCAGTAACTTTCACTTCGTGACGTCAAAACGTCGGCGTCGTTCGGCGCTGATTTTGTCGGCATTCCCGACCGAGCACACAAAACTTGCTCATCCCTCACGTGTCAGACTTTATCTTGACATGGTCACCGTTTCCTGTCGCATAATCGAATTGCGAAACGTCTAACAGTCGAACCAAAGCCTGGTCATTTCGATCGTTGCGGGCTCGTAATCCTACTATTTGCACTCAGTATTGTCTCGATATAGGGTACAGACACTGTTCATTCATAATTGACCAAGAATAAAGCATTTTAGTTTCTAATGATTTTTTATACAATTTTTAATAACGTATTCGTGACATTTTTCTGATTGAAACGATACCAAGCACGACACAATTTCAATTGTATTTACTTGTATTCAACTTGTTCACTTTGAGTGGAGCTATTTGCATGTAGAGAATTCAAGTCCCATCGGTTCGGATAATCGAGGTTACACCGAATCGTGAATTAAACAAGTAAATACGATCCAAATTGTACCGTGTTTGGTCTCGTTCTAAACAGAAAAATGCCACAAATACGTTGGCAAAAGTCTCATAAAGGAAAAGACCTTAATAGTTTTGTGATTGTTTTAACTCTTTTTCGCATAATATCGAGCCATTACTGCATCTTTCCTAACATGTCTTATCCTGCCAAGTTAAACTTCATTGTCGGAACCATTTCTCTCCGTTAATACATAATCACACTGATCAAACAAAAGAAAATACCAGGCGTCACAAATATAACATTTACTCATATAGGAATACGCGGAATGTATAAAGAATGATGTACAATAAGAGATTATACTATTCACCATCTACGCAGGTGCTGGTTATGTTTCGTTTCAGCCGAAACAAAAAAAAAAATATGATACATGTACGCTTAGAAAATCACTGATATGATTCTGACATAAAATGGATTTGATAAAAGTTGATCCAGTTTTACCGTCAGACGGTTCATTCTTGCATCCCGTGTTTAACCTGTGATTCTGGCTTGTTTTGCGGAATAGGGAGAACTCGAATATAATTCTCAGAGGTCTAAGCAGCTAAAGGTTGCTTTTGAGATTTTCTGGGAAGAGAGTTGCTGTCACCGAGAATGCAGTCACCTTTTGTTATCGTTGTATAACAAACCGGTTAGACGATGCAGTCTGCAAAGGGTGCGAATTGCGCGATGACGTCGGCCACCTACGGCCTACGGTTTCTGGTGGTCGTTTTTATGATCGCGGCTGCGGCGACCTTTTTGCACGTTAATAATTACACGCCCAGTAAGTGTACATCATCACGCGACTATCGCGACTAAACACGAACTAACAGTTACATCTCACGAGGAACGTCGTCCGAATATCGATCACCGATTTTTATGAAACTTTCCGCGTTTGTTAGCTCGACCAGAACCATTTCACACGTATTTTCTTTTATCGGCGGATGAACAAGTTTAGGGGGTGAAATTACCCCTCGAAGTGGGGCATAGGGGTGCGATAACACTTCGAGCTCAACGACACGAAAACCGGTAGACACAAGGAAATAAAAATTACTTGGATTTTCACAACCAGTAATATGGTGGAAGCGAAATTTGAGTAAAATCATAGATGGCGCTGTAATAGCAAAAAAACTGAATTAATCGATGCCCCATTATTATTCCTGATAAAAAACCAAGTAATTCTCATTTTCATTATTTCTTATTTTCTATGTCTGTTACTTTTCGAGTTATTGAGCTTGAAGCGTTTTAAAACCCCTACTTTGAGAGGCTTCATCCCCTAAACCAGATTATCCGCCAGTGAGAGAAAATACGTGTCAAATAGTTTTTGCCGAACGTTGTAAATGTGCAAAATTTCATCAAAATCCGTGATTGACAGTTGGCCGATGTTCCTTGGTCAGTGTATTCTCTCAGATTACTTTGTCTCATTCAGACCAGGGCACGAGGTACACCTGGGAATTAATTCAATTAACACTCAGACCTATTCATTAAGAATAAGGACAGCTTCTCTTCCACGTTTATTTACTCTAATTTTCTGTTTCTTTACAGAACAAATATTCCTTTCCTGCGAGAGACCATGTCATCACTTGGATTGGCCGATGATTTGCCGAGTGAAACTCACTCTCGAGGTTTTCCAGACGCTTAGCAAGTAACGTGACGTTTTCATTTACACTGCCACTTATTATTTCAGTATTTATTCAATATTTTTAACATTTTCAATTTTTACGACTACTGCGGTACATTTATTCTTATTGAAATACTCTGCTACCAGTGTAAACTTTTAAAGGGGCACAGTAGTTAATTGTTGTCGGTGAAAAAGAACTTGTGGAGTGACATTTACAATTTTCGTCAGAGTTCATCCGAGTTTCAGTATTTTGTCGCAAACCATTCCAATTGTTTCCGAGCGCGGGTCTAGTCCGACTCTTATGAAAATTCAAATAAATTTGGACACCGCTATGCCTCTATTTGGAATCATAGATCGAGTTAACAACCGCTGGAATAAGCGTTACGTAATTTCTCCGCGAGTCGAAACGCGGAAGCTTGTGGAGCGAGCAGGCCGCGGCTTTACCCGAACGTCTGTTTACGGCACGGTCGTAATCCATTTAATTTCTTATACGTGAACTTTTTGCCCAGATCATGCGGCGATTGTCCGCGAAATGAGACGGCATGCTTGTCGAATCATTGTGTGTCGGCCGACGGACAGAGACGCGGGATACTGGCGGCCAATCGGCAATTACCCGGCCCTACTATTCAGGTAAGACAAGAACTCGTAGAGAAACTTGGAAACTGATTCCAAGGGACACGAAAGAGGCGTGGATAACACGAGACAACCAATTACAAATTTTTCGTGCACACATTGACCCTTTACAGTGTGAAATGTTGCCCCCATCACTTCAGAACTCGCTACAACGTCCCATAACTCAATTATGCCCCCATATGAGTCGTTTAATGCAAAACTAACGAGGAGCTAAGTGAAAGTTCTATAAAACACAAGTGTCTTACGCAAGCAATGCTGAAATTCTATTACAATAATTTTTGGACTGCGGATCTTTACGCAAAATAAACAAAGTTCTTTCTTTCTTTAATAATCTGAATAAGTTGAAAACAATTAATTTTCTTTACTTTTGTACTATTTTAAGTTGTACCTTTTTGACGATTAGAATCATCATCGCGTGCCAGACGGAAATAACTAATTATCAGATTAAAGCACCTTTAACATCATCTCTAAACCGCTTATACTCCTGTTACATTATATAAAATGTTGTGTTTCCTGTCAAATCGCTCGGAGCACTGATTCATGACGTCGTGACTTTTTACATAATCGAAAGAACCTGAACGTATCTCAAGTAAGGATTAATACATCGATGGTTCCGTAAACAGTTTCCAGCGGTAGAATAAACGTTGGCTGAATACCTTTTCACCAGATCGTCTGAATAACAACTTGGAAACGTAAGTGACCCATTAAGAGTAATGGTTGCATATTAACAAAAACTTTCGCTGGAAGAACAATTTGCGCGATGTTAATACCCTTTGCAGAAATTAGAAAGCGATGTTTTATCGGGAAAAACGCCCTGCAACATTGAACGCGTTATTTTGCAAAATTTCTTGGAATGTTTCGATGGAAGATTATACATACGTGATATTAAATGCAGATCAACTTGGCGAGCGGATCGAATTTTCCAGATGGAAAACCCGATAGGAGTTATTCGCGTAATGCACATTTCGCTACGTTCTCTGCGTTGATGAACACGTGTTGCTTACTTTTACCCTGTACACCGAGTTACATAATACGAGTACGTATTTAAATAACCTGTCACCGATGTTGCAATACCCACGAATGAGGGATTATATGGTGTGCTCCGTTCTAATTTCGTATACACGTTAAAGGCAACTCGTGTTCTTGTTTCATTTCGATGAGTCACACAGATCACTTTCGTTTTTCCTCTTCTGAAGTTTCCATCAATGCGTGCACCGGCAAGCTATTCTGACAGACTTTCTGTTCGCTTAGATAATATTGTATTAACAACCCCTCGCCGTACAATTTCCTCCGCGGCTACGATGATTAGAGTTTCTCTATCCCTAACGGTTTCCTTTGTGTCGTGATTGGTGTTATTCGAATCCGAAAAGTGTCAGGAATATGTTGGTAAAAATTAATTCAGCAGAAAAATGTAAAAACAATGTTATCGAAATGTTGCCTAGACACGGGCCGGAATAAGCCGTGTACAAACATGTTGAAAAAGCTAACGATTACGAGCTTCGTCGAGCAAAATTCAGGTAGATCGTCTTTTTGAGTGATGCGCTCGTGTGCTTACAAAAGATTCTTCCGCGGCTTTCTCTTTCGTTTTATCAGGCTTGTGTGTACGAGCGAACAGCGTTGCTTTAGCGATTGTTCGCGGGTTGTTATAATAGCGAGATATGCTCGGTTGACCGCAATCACCAACGACAAGCTCTTCTGCCATTCAGGTTTGTGAAAACGACATCTTGGTGGTGGACGTGATTAATCGGCTTCCGGGTAAAGCAGCTGCGATGCACTGGCGCGGTCAATCGCAAGTCGAGACACCGTACATGGACGGAGCACCTCTGATCACACAATGCCCGATACCGAGTTACACTACTTTCCAGTACAAATTCCGTGCTTCAGTCGCTGGAACGCATCTATGGCATGCTCACGCTGGTAATTCACAATCTATACTTATACCAGGCATCGAAATCATTTCGATCTGCGTATTAAAAACTACATTGTTCCATTGAAAAGATTGAAAGTGATCTTCGTATGTCCGCTACTCCTCCATTCACCAAAGATCCACTAACGTGGAATCATATCCCTCTTGAAATCATGCAACTTTCGTTTGGAATATTTTTCGACACCGTTCATCATTTCGCTTCGAATGGAACACCTAGTGTATAAAAGTTTTGTAACCGATTATATTTGTATCGGTCATAAGTATTTTCTTCCCTGATCATCGTGGTCTATCGATTTTATAGAATTTGTAAAAAATACTGGACGCTGAAAACACTTTTCAGGTGCGGACGTTACGAATGGAATTTTCGGCGCGTTGATCGTGAAGCAAGCAGACATTCGAGACCCGCACCGTTCCCTCTTCGATATCGACGATCCGAAGCACGTGGTCCTGGTGACCCAATGGCAGCATACAGCTGAAACCACGTTCAGCCAAGGTTACACGAAACCGGCGATGCTTCTGATCAACGGGAGAGGACGTCAGCCAAACGGACCGAGCGTCCCGTTTACAACGTTCGCCGTCGTTCCCGGCCGTCGTCACAGGTTCCGTTTGGCGAACGCCGGTGGTGCTGGAACCTGTCCAATAACTATTTCGATCGATGCTCATCCCCTTCTGCTGATTGCCCTCGATGGGCACCCGGTGGACCCGCGGCAACTTACGTCGATCACTCTGGCTACAGGTACACCTGCACAAGCTTATCCATTTAAGGATGTATCAGGGGGACCCATAAGTAATCAATTATTTTGAAACCTAAAACAAACTTTGTAGTAAATTCTAGTTTTTACTTCTGTGTGTGTGAATTTATTATATAGTCTCCATCATCATCAAGTACAGTTTGCCATCTTTCCCGCAAATTTTCAATCCCCCTCTTATACAAATCCAGGGTTCGTGAAGCAAAATATGATTCAAGGTGCCTCTTTACATCTTCTACAGAAATTAATGTTTTAGTTCTTAAATAATTCTCCAGAGAGCTAAAAAGATGACAGTCTTGAAAAAGTATGGGATGACGAATATGATCCTCGGAAGGTACGGACGTCGCCATTTTATTACAGGGTTGTAAAAAAAATTATACCTTTTAGAATATTTAGAATATTTTGAGTTTCCTCTTCAACGATCGGTACAGAACGAAAGGCAATACAAATTCTTTGCAAATAATTGATTACTTTTGGGTACCGCTAATATATGTATATTACATTGTATATGACACCGTTACTGTCTACGCAGGTGAAAGGGCAGACTTCATATTGAAAGCGAACAAGCGCGTCGCCTCTTATTGGATAAACGTGCACACGTCGAAAGAGTGCGGGGCCAGTCCTATAAACGGCGCTGCGGTTTTAAAGTATACGGGAAGCTCGAGCGAAGAGCCGCTATCTGCGTCGGAAATTATCGATCAGATCGAGGAGGAGCAGCAGACACCGACGAAACGGCTCGCTATGACAACGAATCCGGCCGAGAAATGCGGAAATCCCGAGAGCCTTTGCGTCACGGATTTGAAGGCGTTCCGGAAGATACCGAATTCTCTCTCTGCGCCGAGGACGGACGTCGCGATACACTTACCGATAAATTACAAGCTCCAAACAAATTATATAATTGGTACGTTACCGATCCGTCGAATATTTGATTACCATCGCATCCACCGAGTGTTCTGCGTCAGTCATCTGGTTTGACTTTCACTGCTAAATTTATTAGTTTCTTTTACAATTGTTGCTGCTGAAATGGAGTTTCTGATATAATGATCGTTTCGCAGGAAGCAGCGTAATTGTTTGAAGGTATCATTAATGCATGTCGATAGCTCCGAAACAGGTTGTTTTGGTAATGCGATCAAATTACATCTTGTTTGTAAACTGCGAAAATATAATTAACGCAGAAAATGGTCTTATTATCCTTATAAACTGAGACCATTTAAAGTTCGAGTTTTCAATTCTGCTTTAGTTGTTTTATCCGAGCATAATTATCAGAATGTTTCCTACGGTTCGGTTCCGACACGTATCATGCGTTCCAACACAAAATGATTTCGGTTTTCTGAGATGGACTTCACCTATTCCTCAGATTATTTGTACTTTCACCTACATGTACTTTCATGTAAATTATGCAGCATATTAAAGTATTAATTATTAGACGTACAAGGAGCGGTATCAGGTTACGATAATTTAAATACTTTTTTCTGTCATCAAGTGACACGACCACGTTTCTCATTTTGGTAATCGAATTATCGACAACCGTGTCGCCGGGCTTAAGCACAAGTATACTTAACGGGAACGTGTTCGAGGAAATATTGTTTGTTCTTATTTTAGGCGACAGCGGTGTAGAAACGAGAGTACTTAACGTGAACAACGTTACCTTCACGTATCCATCGTCGCCTCTGTTGACTCAAGGCGATGATGTCTCCAAGGAAAATCTGTGCCTCTACGACGCCGACAATGGCTCCCACAACGAAAACAAGGGAACAACGTTATTGTCATCGCAGCCGAGCTGCCGGCTCAGCAATGGCAACGTGGCCAGCACGTGCGAGTGTGTTCACGTGAGACACGTACCGCTTGGAGCGACCGTGGAAATTATTCTCCTCGATCAAGGTAACGAGCGTCCAACTGAACAAATTACAGAAATCATTCGAAAATATGTAACCACAAGTTCGGGACCGAAACGTCATTTCGATCTTTAATCTTTCGCCGATAGCGTTGAACACCAAACAACGACGTAATATTTCAGATTTACTAAGTAGAAAATAAACCACGTATCTCCTGGAATCACGTCACCGTATCCAGAAGCTAACGCGTCATCTTTAAGAGACCTCATATGTGTAACGTTCTACGGCTTCGTTCCTGATGATACCAAAGAAGAAATTAGGTTTTCAATTACCACCGCGGTAAACGCGCAATTTGAAACAATCATCGCTCCGGTCGGTCGACGCAACCCTGTTAGACTTAAAGCGCACCTGTGCGAATCAGAATGAACGATCAATCGCATCAGGTTTATTGCACGTGCGGATCCGACTGCGATGTTTAAAATTGACTATTTTCTTTTATTGATTGATTATTTCATCGAATAATTTTTTAGAAGGCTGTTACGTTTTATAAAGTGGAGATAGAGATCTGGTTATGTCGAATAACAAGTGGAACAGTTACGTTATCTTCAGCGAAACGGAAAAATGTTCCTTGGGAATCTTAATATTAAATTACATATTTTTAATTATAGACGTGCATATACCGTAAACCCTCTTAATTAACTCTTATAAACTCTCGTCAGTTACAAAGCAATTTGCAAACGCCCGATGTCGCAGTCGCGTGACCTTGTTAGAGCGTAACCTTGTAACTGGAACTGGATCTATATTCAAGCTGCTCGGAGAACCCGGGAACATTGATCTTTATTTCAACTCCGTTGAACGCGTTACTCCTCAGAATAAACAAGACACAAACATTTTATAAAAACCACATGAACGCGTGACAAATTATCTACTAATTTACTCCATGTTTTCACTGAACAGTATTTCACTCGAAAATTCATCACAATTTCATTTAAAAGAGATCTCATGCGTGAACTAGCTTATGAAATGTTCAGTTTATTCTGCCGTACATCGTGTTCGGACTTCCTCAAAGTCTTCAAACGACGTCAAGCAGATAGCAAAACCTTTCTAACAGTTTTGTGGTAAATACGTACGACTTGTTCAAGGTGGCCTCGACGATTTAGTGTACCATTTGCACGGATACACTTTCTACGTGGTAGGCGCGCGAAAATTCGGGCGCAGCGTGAGCTTGCAAGAAATGAAAAACTTGGACAACAATGGACAGCTGTTCACTCGAAATTTGGACTGCGCGGTAGCTAAGGACACGGTCGTTGTACCAAAATTCGGTGCTGTGGCTATTCGATTCAAAGCAGATAATCCAGGTAAGATTTCCAACGTAATTATCAAAATTGTTCGGTCGAGAATAGAAGCAACGTACAAATAAAACAAACAACAAAAGTTGTACAATTCAAGTTCCAAAGTCCTCTGAAAGTCATGAAACGATAAAAAAAAAACAACGAATTTTTAAAGAAATGTTTACACCAAATATTTATTTCACCTTGAGTGAAGGGATAAAGGTTATGTCATGGTCACTATGATTTCTTTTTTTTAAATGAAACACCGCGGTTTTTAATTGTGCAGTGTTAAAGCAAGAATACCGAGTAAAAGATTATACGATTCCATAAAAGAAAATGAAGATGACCTTCGTGTGTCCTTCATGCGTACACTTGCAAACAAATTAGCGGCAGTTCCCCGAGTACGAAAAAACTTTTAAGCGATACAATATTTGCTATATTCCCGTGCCTGTTGGACATACGTTTCGATGTTTGTTTATCACATATTTATCGATTTTAATACAGGTTACTGGATGCTGCGAGACGAGCACGCTACTGATTGGACTCGCGGTTTGGACGTGATTCTCAAAGTTGGAGAGACGAGCGATGTAGTAGCCGCTCCAGAAGACTTCCCCAGGTGTGGATCTTTCGTTGGCCCGGACTATTTCCTCATATAGACTGCTAACTACCTTAAGACGTGTTTGTATATACGGTTGTAAATAGATACATGGAGACTGAAAGTATGTACGCATTGGTAAACATTTCATTACTGCTTGATTTTTTTCTAATAAATGAACGTTCATATCATATTTTTCCATTTTTCATTTATTGGTATCGTAACGAAACTGCGGTAAGCGTATTTGTGATTCAATTGAACATTTCCAGAAAGTCGGAAACGAATTGAGAAATACAATAAACTTGTTTGCAAAGTGTGCAGCTGATTTTTTAAAACGTGACCCTCTATTTTCCTGACCCTCTATAGAAAATTGTGAAAAACAGCAATTTTCACCATCTTCAAACTTTTGTAACTAATTGTCACCGTTGACCGATTTTGACGAAGTTTTCAGAATATGTATAATTGACATATGTATGATTGATCTGCGAAAAGTATTTTTAAGATTTTGAATATAGGTCCACTGTAGGCGAAACTCGTGTGAAGTGCACAAAATTCCCGCGACCTTTCCTACAAAATGATTAATAAAAAAAAAAAAAACAAAGGAACCCGGTTGGTGCCGTGGTTCATTTCGTCTGCAACGTCACGTTCCAACTGCCTATAACCATAATCGCGGCAACGTTCGATGCTGGCGTGATTAAATTGGCAAGGATCGGGCTGGCGGTGTTCGGCCTTGACAGCGATGTCCTGCCTGACCGCCCTCTACAATCAAACAGTGACCTTGCTCTCCGTCCCACAGGAGATACTTCTTTTGCAGCACAAAGTCTTTCAGGAGTATGCGAAAATCACCGTTGGGCCGGACTTTATACACACGCTGCCGTCCTTCTTGATCATGGCAGCGTTGACGATGGTTCTATGGAGAAGTCCGCCGTCCTTCAACAGCTTAGACCATCTGACGGGCACGTGGATTTACAAAGTTCTCCAGGTACCATGATTGAGCTAATCTAAGGAGAGGGTTCCTATCGCGCGTTCCTGTCTTCGACTACAAAGCATAATTACAGCGTATAATTAATACCCAAGCGCTCGCGTCATTTGATATGCTCCACGAGCGCACAAAGTTTTCCATTCATCAGCATCCGAACAATTTCCAATTAAATTTCCAATTTGTTCGTGTGAACATTCCTTCGATCGTAGAGAAAGTAGTCTCATAGTAACAAATTATTAGAAAGGAAAAAACGAGTAACTCTTGATACTTTCGGGTAATAACGTCTCGATTTATTGCGATTTTCTCTGCAGCATATGAATGTTTCAAATAATTGGATTGTATGCATCGGATATCGTTCGATCATTAAACTCTTTGCAATAGTGTTCAAGCATAAACTTGCTGGACTCCAATTTTCACTTCGTCACTTCCCAGCAGATTTTCTCTCTTCATTATTTTTATTAGTTGAATTCTACACTCCGCCACAATACTATATCACAGTATATAGAACCGTACAAATCTGTGTTATGAAAAAGAATTTGTGTATATACAATGTTATTGTTTACATGGTGATCCGTATTTATTACAATATTACAATACCTGGTATTGTAATACTTGTAAATACTTATAGTATTGTCGCGAAGTGTAATTCGTCAGTGAAGTTGCTTTCAAGGTAACATCTGGTACGTTCGTGGTTGAAGGTCATGGTCGGCTGGGTCGTAGCTATCACCGGCTTATGGTTCTGGCTGATCCTTCAAAGGTTGCTCTATTGCTGCATCTGGAACTATTGGACTTGCGTAAGTAGAAGTTTCGCGAACTTTTCAAAAAAACGATTGGAAATCGTTGGAAACGATGGAACGTGCTCGAGGTGAAAAATGTTAAACGTGTAAATGAATAAAAGTAATTTTGTTCATAATTTTTAGTTCTAGCCTCGTAGAGAAAACTGAAATTGGTTGGTTCACTTTAAGGCAAGGTTATTCTGATTTAAAGAGTGTCTAAACAATTGCGCGAGTCGCTGTACGTCGTTTGCAAGTAGACATTTTGATTTCAGACGTGTCCAAGATTAAACGTATATTAGTTGCGCCAGTAGTTCGGCAGGATCGTATAACCTGTCAAAAATTTGATTTCCCGCAGGAGTCCGAGTACCGTGAAATTTCCTATCAGTGGTGGCAACGCGTTTGGTCTTCGTATTATCCTTCGCCGTTGAAACCGCCAATGGTGTCAGCCGATTTTATTAGTTGGATCGCGTCTATGTCAATCGCGACAACCACTCTAGGTTGCTCGATCTCGACGAATCCGATGCGACACGTTATCAGAACTTTCTGGGCTGGATTCAGGGCTGTTTTAGAGAGGCTGAAGTACTACACAAATTGTTTGCTCAAAAGGTTACTATGCAGTTCTCGATAATTGATTATGCGATTTTAAACTAATTGTAAACGTTGAATCTATTGTAACGGTCTCGTTAAGGGGCCGGTCTCCGTAGATTTGTGATAAGGTAGAGTGACTACATTACCGTCAAAAAATGGTTTTACGTGCTTCAAGTTTTCGTCCTTAAGTAAGAATGTTTTGTCGTTGTGCAGATATATGGTAATATAAGCGTTCGAAGTAGGCCAGAAAATTGACGATGTGCATGCCGTGGAATCCAAGCATTTTTATGCCATTGGATGAGTTATCTATATAAAATCGAGAGCAGCGCGTACTAGAAAATATCTCCAGCAACAAATTGTGCTATATTTTGACTTGATTCTCTGCGAAATAAAGCCAAAAACTTGAAGCACGTTTCTGGCGTCAGAATTCATAATATCGATAATATAGAACAAAAAATGTGACAAGTTTAGTCACAGACTTAAGGGGGCCGGCAGGCATGTGGCCTTGACTGTCACGCTATGTTACGATGTGCCTATTTTTATCTAGACATTTTACGTCTTAAATAAGTAAGTAATCAGTTAAAAATCCATACCACCGTGTTTGTACATGTCTTTGCTACGTCTGTCCAGAGCCTTATTTTCGATACGAACACTAAATTTCTCGAAATTAAGAGAATCTCTCAGCGGCAAACATCTTGTGACGTCGTACTTGCTTCAGAATTCGAATGTTTTGCCGAATATTACAAATTACTGCACGATGAGGTAGAAATTCGCAATTTGGGCTCTATACAGACGTAGATTGGACTTTTAGGAAAAAACAATTACTCATACACGAAAGTATTCGAACGCTTACAATTCTAATATTCAACTAATGAAATATGTATGTTAAATTGAATCATTTGATGTAATATGACATATATAGCAAGGGGTTGGTCTTAAGACTACATAAGTAAGATGAGACAATAATTCAACGATTTGTACCGTGTTTACACTACATTTATTGTAAACACGTACCAGAAGCGGCTCACAAAAGTATTCGAACTTTGAAGAACTGAGCATTTCCAACGATAATAGAATGTAAACAAATATTTCTCAGTTCACTAGCAGAGGGTCCCAGCGAAACAGTATTCAAAATTTTTGCCACAGTCTTCATTACTAAT